>OY726518.1:70888787-71488787 GCA_963383655.1 Bathymodiolus septemdierum | reverse complement strand
GATATAACAAGGATAGTACTTTTTGACTTAGAGATATAACAAGGATAGTACTTTTTGACTTAGAGATATAACAAGGATAGTACTTTTTGACTTAGAGATATAACAAGGATAGTACTTTTTGACTTAGAGATATAACAAGGATAGTACTTTTTGACTTAGAGATATAACAAGGATAGTACTTTTTGATGTAGAGATATAACAAGGATAGTACTTTTTGATGTAGAGATATAACAAGGATAGTACTTTTTGATGTAGAGATATAACAAGGATAGTACTTTTTGACTTAGAGATATAACAAGGATAGTACTTTTTGACTTAGAGATATAACAAGGATAGTACTTTTTGACTTAGAGATATAACAAGGATAGTACTTTTTGACTTAGAGATATAACAAGGATAGTACTTTTTGACTTAGAGATATAACAAGGATAGTACTTTTTGACTTAGAGATATAACAAGGATAGTACTTTTTGACTTAGAGATATAACAAGGATAGTACTTTTTGACTTAGAGATATAACAAGGATAGTACTTTTTGATGTAGAGATATAACAAGGATAGTACTTTTTGATGTAGAGATATAACAAGGATAGTACTTTTTGATGTAGAGATATAACAAGGATAGTACTTTTTGACTTAGAGATATAACAAGGATAGTACTTTTTGACTTAGAGATATAACAAGGATAGTACTTTTATTTATTTCCTTTATAGTATAATCACAGAAATGTTACTGTTTTAAAAGCTGTTAGAAATCCTTTAGCATGCATTTGGTTCATAATTCTTAATTTTAACCAATAAATTAAAAAAAATTGAAGTTCAGTTTCCAGATAAATAAGCAAGATATCATAATTAAAAGAATCTACAATACATCTGTCAGATGTTTTTTTAAGCTAAGTTTTCTCTAGAATTGTGGAACCTCCTTGATTGAATTTGTTTGATTTCTATTTTAGAAGGCAGATGGAAAGTGACAACTGAAACAGGAGGTAATAAAGGGGGAGATAACTTAGGAGATGTTGTAATGGTGCTATGTGGTGAAGATGATGAAACCCAGCCAGTCAAAATTGTAACAACTAGAGAGAAACCATTCCAGATTGGACAGACAGATGTATTTGATGTGGGTATTTATTAAATAATGTTGAGCTGCATTTATTAATACACATAGTTTTATTAGTTCACCTGGACCAAAGGTCCATGTGAACTATTGCCATCACTTGGCGTCCGTCGTCTGTCGTCTGTAAACTTTTCACATTTCAAGCTTCTTCTCCGAAACCACTGGGTCAATTGGAACCAAACTTAGCAGGAATGTTCCTTGGATGGTCCTCTACAAAGATACAGTTTTTCGTTCCAGTCGGATATTCAAACATGGCTGCCAGGGCCAATAATATGCTCTGATTGGCTGAAATTTCAAAGATCTTCTTCTCTGAAACTAATTAACTGACTGAATCCAAACTGTAAATGAATAATCAGTGGAATGTCCTTTACCAAGTTTCTGTTTTTTATGCCGATCGGAAATCCAAGATGGCCACCACCGCAGGACATAGATTAACATTGGACCCTATGGGAAAATGTTCAAATGTCTTCTTCTCAGAAACTACAAATATGATTAAAGCCAAACTGTACATGAATGTTCATTGGATGGTCCTCTACAATCTTAAGGTTTTTTGTTCCGATATGAAATTCAAAATGGCGGCTACGGCAGGACTTAGTTTAACATTGGACCCTATGGGAAAAATGTTTCAAAATGCTTCTTCTCTGAAACCACTTGGACAATTGAAACCAAACTGCCCAGGAATGATCATTGGAAGGTCCTCTACAAAATTTGTGTTTTATATGCCGATCGGAAATCCACAATGGCCGCCACCGCAATACATAGATTAACATTGAACCCTATGGGAAAATGTTCAAATGCCTTCTTCTCAGAAACTACAAATATGATTAAAGCCAAACTGTACATGAATGTTCATTGGATGGTCCTCTACAAACTGTACGTTTTTTGTTCCGATATGAAATTCAAAATGGCGGCTATGGCAGGACTTAGTTTAACATTGGACCCTATGGGAAAAATGTTTCAAAACGATTCTTCTCTGAAACCACTGGGACAGTTGAAACCAAACTACCCAGGAATGATCATTGGTAGGCCCTCTACAAATTTTGTGTTTTTTATGCCAATTGGAAATCCAAGATGACCGCCACCGCAATACATAGATTAACATTGGACCCTATGGGAAAATGTTCAAATGCCTTCTTCTCAGAAACTACAAATATGATTAAAGCCAAACTGTACATGAATGTTCATTGGATGGTTCTCTACAAACTTTATGTTTTTTGTTCCGATATGAAATTCAAAATGGCGGCTACGGCAGGACTTAGTTTAACATTGGACCTTATGGCAAACATGATTCAAAACGCTTCTTCTCTGAAACCACTAGGACAGTTGAAACCAAACTGCCCAGGAATGATCATCGGAAGGTCCTCTACATTTTATGTTTTTTATGCCGATCGTAAATCCAAGATGGCTGCCACCGCAATACATAAATTAACATTGGACCCTATGGGGAAAATGTTCAAATGCCTTCTTCTCAGAAACTACAAATATGATTAAAGCCAAACTGTACATGAATGTTCATTGGATGGTCCTCTACAAACTGTACGTTTTTTGTATCGATATGAAATTCAAAATGGCGGCTACGGCAGGACTTAGTTTAACATTGGACCCTATGAGAAAATTGTTTCAAGATGCCTCTTCTCTGAAACCACTAGGACAGTTGAAACCAAACTGCCCAGGAATGATCATCGGAAGGTCCTCTTCATTTTATGTTTTTTATGCCGATCGTAAATCCAAGATGGCTGCCACCGCAATACATAGATTAACATTGGACCCTATGGGAAAATGTTCAAATGCCTTCTTCTCAGAAACTACAAATATGATTAAAGCCAAACTGTACATGAATGTTCATTGGATGGTCCTCTACAAACTGTACGTTTTTTGTATCGATATGAAATTCAAAATGGCGGCTACGGCAGGACTTAGTTTAACATTGGACCCTATGAGAAAATTGTTTCAAGATGCCTCTTCTCTGAAACCACTAGGACAGTTGAAACCAAACTGCCCAGGAATGATCATCGGAAGGTCCTCTACATTTTATGTTTTTTATGCCGATCGTAAATCCAAGATGGCTGCCACCGCAATACATAGATTAACATTGGACCCTATGGGAAAATGTTCAAATGCCTTCTTCTCAGAAACTACAAATATGATTAAAGCCAAACTGTACATGAATGTTCATTGGATGGTCCTCTACAAACTGTACGTTTTTTGTATCGATATGAAATTCAAAATGGCGGCTACGGCAGGACTTAGTTTAACATTGGACCGTATGAGAAAATTGTTTCAAGATGCCTCTTCTCTGAAACCACTAGGAAAGTTGAAACCAAACTGCCCAGGAATGATTATTGGAAGGTCCTCTACAAATTTTATGTTTTTTATGCCGATCGTAAATCCAAGATGGCCACCACCGCAATACATAGATTAACATTGGACCCTATGGGAAAATGTTCAAATGCCTTCTTCTCAGAAACTACAAATATTATTAAAGCCAAACTGTACATGAATGTTCATTGGATGGTCCTCTACAAACTTTACGTTTTTTGTTCCGATATGAAATTCAAAATGGCGGCTACGGCAGGACTTAGTTTAACATTGGACCCTATGGGAAAAATGTTTCAAAACGCTTCTTCTCTGAAACCATTTGGATAATTGAAACCAAACTGCCCAGGAATGATCATTGGAAGGTCCTCTACAAAGTGTGTGTTTTTTATGTCGATCAGAAATCCAAGATGGCCACCACCGCAGGACATAGATTAACATTTGACCCTATGGGAAAATGTTCAAATGCCTTCTTCTCAGAAACTACAAATATGATTAACGCCAAACTGTACTTGAATGTTCATTGGATGGTCCTCTACAAACTCTACGTTTTTTGTTCCGATATGAAATTCAAAATGGCGGCTACGGCAGGACTTAGTTTAACATTGGACCCTATGGGAAAAATAATTCAAAATGCTTCTTCTCTGAAACCACTAGGACAGTTGAAACCAAACTGCCCAGGAATGATCATTGGGAGGTCCTCCACAAATTTTATGTTTTTTATGCCGATTGTAAATCCAAGATGGCCACCACCACAATACATAGATTAACATTTGACCCTATGGGAAAATGTTCAAATGCCTTCTTCTCAGAAACTACAAATATGATTAAAGCCAAACTGTACATGAATGTTCATTGGATGGTTCTCTACAAACTTTATGTTTTTTGTTCCAATATGAAATTCAAAATGGCGGCTACGGCAGGACTTAGTTTAACATTGGACCCTATGGCAAACATGATTCAAAACGCTTCTTCTCTGAAACCACTAGGACAGTTGAAACCAAACTGCCCAGGAATGATCATTGGGAGGTCCTCCACAAATTTTATGTTTTTTTATGCCGATTGTAAATCCAAGATGGCCACCACCACAATACATAGATTAACATTTGACCCTATGGGAAAATGTTCAAATGCCTTCTTCTCAGAAACTACAAATATGATTAAAGCCAAACTGTACATGAATGTTCATTGGATGGTTCTCTACAAACTTTATGTTTTTTGTTCCAATATGAAATTCAAAATGGCGGCTACGGCAGGACTTAGTTTAACATTGGACCCTATGGCAAACATGATTCAAAACGCTTCTTCTCTGAAACCACTAGGACAATTGAAACCAAACTGCCCAGGAATGATCATCGGAAGGTCCTCTACATTTTATGTTTTTTATGCCGATCGTAAATCCAAGATGGCTGCCACCGCAATACATAGATTAACATTGGACCCTATGGGAAAAATGTTTCAAAACGCTTCTTCTCTGAAACCACTTGGATAATTGAAACCAAACTGCCCAGGAATGATCATTAGAAGGTCCTCTACAAAGTGTGTGTTTTTTATGTCGATCTGAAATCCAAGATGGCCACCACCGCAGGACATAGATTAACATTTGACCCTATGGGAAAATGTTCAAATGCCTTCTTCTCAGAAACTACAAATATGATTAACGCCAAACTGTACATGAATGTTCATTGGATGGTCCTCTACAAACTTTTCGTTTTTTGTTCTGATATGAAATTCAAAATGGCGGCTACGGCAGGACTTAGTTTAATATTGGACCCTATGGAGAAAATGTTTCAAAACGCTTCTTCTCTGAAACCACTATGACAGTTGAAACCAAACTGCCCAGGAATGATCATTGGAAGGTCCTCTGTTTTTTATGCCGATCGGAAATCCAAGATGGCTGCCACCACAGGTCATAGTATTAACACAGGACCATATGGGGAAAATACAGAAATATATTCTTCTCTGATATTGCACTGATTGAACCTAAACTGTGCATCAATCATTGGAAGGTCCTTTACAAACTTTGTGTTTTTTATGTTGATCGTAATTCCAAGATGACTACCACTGCAGGACATAGTTTTTACATAGGACCAATTGGTTCTTTTTATAACCAGGTGAACGATACAGGCTCTTGAGAGCCTCTGGTTGAATGAATGTTATATGTCGTTGTTCACCTTTGTTGTTGTTAAGTGAGTTAAGGTGAGAGGTGATTGTTCATTTTGTTGATATTGGTGGAATTGTTGACCATAACTATTTAAATTTTCTTTTCATGAAACTCTGATTCCACTGCATGTAATTTGTCAGTTGTCATATATCCATGGGAATAATTAATGAAGTCAGAATAATGGAGAGATAAGTCTATTGTACTGATAGATTATTACTTCCATGCACCTTGCTACAGTAACAAATTTTGTCCCTGGCTTTGTAAAATTCACGAATTGTGATTGGTTAATGACATATCCATAAAGAACCTGTATACACAGACATTACTAAATATTATCCTGGGGACAGTCACATGCTATTATATGCTGTTGTGTTCAATGAACATAGCATTATGCAGAATTTCTAAGATGTCTATTATGGAATTGAAAGATACTCAAGGTACAACAAGCTCTGATATATTATTCTACACTAAAAAAGGGGGAAAACGAATTTGTCTCTCTGTTCTTCATCCATGGATCCTTCCATCATAATGTCTTCTTGAAAAAAAAGTTCCTGGATGATATCATGAGTTTAACTTGACTCTGGTCATTGTTCTTTTGTAATATTTGTAAAAAAATACAGATTCAAATAGATACATGTACCTATGATTTTGATTGAGGCTATTATCTGTTTCATAATTTACCAGATGAAATGTGAAATATGACAAAATAAATGGTTTCCAGATGATGAATTATATTTCAAATGAAGTTGATTGATTGATTGGTGTTTAACACCAACTTTAGCAGTATTACATCTTTCTACTATTGAATAATGACAAAATAAGACAAACAGATGTGAATTGATCTGTCATAAGTGACAGTTTCTTTCTCCTGTTTATTGACAATGTTCATTGTTGGGTAAGAACAAAATGCCAGGTTGAATGATGTTAAGGTGTAGTGTAACACCACAATAAGAACTGAATTGCTTTAATACAACAAAACATTGTCAATATTTATTATTTTCTCAGGTCACGTTTTCTGAAGATGTAGGAGAATTGTATAAAATCAGACTAGGATTTCAAGACAATTCAAGAGATAGAGGATGGCTGATTAAAAAGGCAAGACATTTAAATGTAGTGTTTCACTGAATCATGATATTCATGTGGTTTAATTCTTAAGCTGTATGCTATTGAAGAAATACATATGAAAATTCAAATATTAATTTTCATTTCTCAACTTTTAACAGATGTTATCAATCATTCTACATAATAATCTGAGTTTTGTGCTCCAAATAACACAATTAAGGGCATCATCACATTATTACTGATTTTGTGCTCATTTTGGTCCAATATCCATTTTATATATTCACATACATTTTAGAATCTCAGTATTACTTAAAGAAAAATAAATGAACTGTTCATGTATTTTAATGGCGTAGTGGTAAAATTTGTGTGTTTTATACATTTTTATAATCCATATGTTTTTATAATGTTTGACTGTCTCTTATGAAGAGAAAAGTTTATGGAAATGTTTTAACAGAATATTTTGTTGAGTTGTCCTGTCTATCCAAGATATCAAGGGAATTTTGTGCAAAATTCAATATGTAATGAGCAAGATTTTGCACAAGGATTCAGATGTCATGTGGTGAAAGCAAATTAACTTTTACAAAAACAATGACCTGTATGAAATTTTAAACTTTAATAACTTTTGTCTCAGAGATTTTGATTTGTTCCAAGTGAAAAATCATGATTCCCACTAGTGTATTCTTTATTATTTTTTGTACAAAATGGTGGGTGTTAAATACAAGTGATGAGTCCAGGACTCACCAGATGAGTTGTAAATCTGTCTATAGTACAGTGTATCATCAATTGTGATGAGTCCAGGACTCACCAGACGAGTTGTAAGTATCTCTGTCTATAGTACAGTGTATCATCAATTGTGAGGAGTCAATCATTTAATTTACAACTATCTACAAAATACAGTGTCAATCATTTAATTTACAACTATCTACAAAATACAGTGTCAATCATTTAATTTAAATGATTGACACTGTATTTTGTAGATAGTTGTAAATTAAATGATTGACTTTGTATTTTGTAGATACAATGTAGTTGTAAATTAAATGATTGACACTGTATTTTGTAGATACAATGTAGTTGTAAATTAAATGATTGACACTGTATTTTGTAGATAAAATGTGAGGATCTGGATACAAATGATGTTTTTAGTTATGAAGTTAAAGATTGGGTGGTTGTTGATGAAGTCAATGATGGATGGAGAGAAATACCTGCAGCATGGCCAGCTATAAACATCCCTAAAGGTACAATTCTCTAATTTTTATCATTCTTTTTAGCTCACCTGTGTGAGCTATTGCCATCACTTGGCATCCGTCGTCCGTCTGTAAACTTTTTCAAAAATCTTCTCCTCTGAAACCACTGGGCCAATTTAAACCAAACTTGGCCTGAATCATCCTTAGGGGGTTCCCTTTAAACGTTTTGTCCGATGACCCTGCCGACCAACCACCATGGCCACCATGTCTATAAATAGAACATAGCAGTAAAATCAGCAAAAAAATCAATTAAAAAATCCAGAAAAATCCTTTAAGAGTATATTGCAATTAAATTTGATACATATATTTTTTCAGAATTATGGTTGAGGACCCCATCCCCCATCAAACGTGGCCACCATTGTTACTATAAATAGAAAATTAGTGAAAAAATTCATTAAAAAATTATTTTAAAATCCCGTAAAGAGTCAAATGCAATCAAACCATATAGAAAGAATGCATATGTGATCTTCTTTCAAAATTTTGATTGAAGACCTCTGGCTGTTATCCAACATGGCCGTCACTGTTACAAAAAATAGGAAATTATTGTCAAAAAAAATATTTTAAAATCCGGTAAAAAGCCAGTTGCCACCAAACTTTATGGAAATGATGCATATATGATCCACTTTCAGACTTATGGTTGCTAACCCTAGTCGCTTATGAAAAATGGCTGTTAAAAAGTTTTTTTTTTTTTATTCTTTAAATATTGTAAAGAGCCAATGTTGCTACCAAAGTATAAAGGAGCAATGCATATATATAATTCTCTTTCAGACCATGAATGATGACCCGACTGCCATCAAACATGGCCGTTGCCACTTCTCAAACTTGAAAATTAGTGAAAAAAATCAGTAAAAAATAGAAAGCTATTGATTGATTGGTGTTTAACATCCAGCGAGCAATTTTTCAGCTATATTCAGGACGAGAACATTTAAAAATTTAAACGCCATGGGACTCGAAACAAGGAAAGGTGATGGGTAGGGACGGATAATTTAGCCAGTGCAACAGGTCTCCTATGGACCACTCTTCATGAGCATAATGCTCATAATGAGCTGTTACACTGGGTTCTTTAACATGCGAAGAGGGTGGCAATCTCTCAACACGGGACCTAGGTTTTATTTACGTCTCATCCGAAGGACGGGTTGGTTGTGAATTTATACATCCCGCACAACCGACGGATGCCCCTTCAAGCCGAAGAAGCTCTCGGTCCCATTTCTATGCCCCGGGGTTCCCGCTGGGTTGACCCCTTTTAGAGGACTAGTGCCTCTAGGGCGGAGAAACCTGGTGCCTATTCTACCACCGGCACACCCTCAAAAAGTATTGAAAAATTTCCCCCAACAAAGTTTTTCTTAATACATGTATACATTATTTTTTTTTCATAAAGTAAATGTTAAAATCTTATATACTCTATACTGGAAGTAAATCCACCAGATTATAAAAATGATAAATGGGTTTCTCAGGACATTTTCATGGCATTAGTTTAACCCGTCAGTTACATGATCAGTAAAACGTTTTAAAGTAAATAACAGACTTGGAATTGTTTCAAGATTTTTAAGGATATTGATGAAGGAAACTTTCTACAGTAAATTATTCCAGAATCCTGCAAACTTTTGTTTTAACCTTTATTTTGCATGAAAAGTGTTTTATTTACTTTTAAGGGTAAGTTGTGCAAAATGTGTATATTTTTGTGTGCAGTTTTCAATATAGGCTGATATGTCGTCGAATTTGTTCTAGGTAGATCTATAAACAAATGAAATCTTTGGGATTTTTCATACAAATTAATCTAAATTAAAATAATTGTGAAACAGAGTTTAATTATTTTGTTGTAGCATTCAACTGCATACACTCAGTATAAGTTAAAGTCCGCTACAAAATATAAATGGGATTAATTTTCACCCCATTCAGAATAAGTGTAAATATCAGTATAAGCATACCCTCTGTGGTGACCCCCCCCCCCCCCCATAAACTAGACAACTAGTTGCTAGTCCTTAGTTTGTAAATGGTGCTGCAAAAATATGCAAAGAAAAGTTGGTACTGTTGCTGTCATTTTGTCATTTGTTGGTGTTGTTTATTGTTTTCTTCGTTGATAAGTTAAACATTTATGAATTAAGCTGCCATTGATCACTGGAAGATCCTCTACAAAGTTCAAGTTTTTTATGCCAATCAGAAATCCAAGATGGCCACCACCACAGGATAGATTAACATTGGACCCTATGGGAAAAATGTTCAAATGTGAAACCAAACTGTACATGATTTTCATTGGATGGTCCTCTACAAAGTTTAGCTTTTTTGTTCAATATGGAATTCAAGATGGCGGCTACAGCATGACTTGGTTTAACATCGGACCCTATGGGAAAAATGTTTTAAAAGACTTCTGGTACAATTGAAACTTAACCTTGAAACCGAACTAAGAAGGAATGTTTTTGGTGCCTCAGGTGAGCGATACAGGCTCTTGAGAGCCTCTGGTTTTATGAAGTAATAGTAACAATTAATTAAGTTATGTTATTATTTTCTGTGTTTTAATGGTTATTTCAATTACACCTTCAGTCAAACCTCGCTGCCTAGAACTCGGATGGGTCGAATACCATGGATGGCTCGAACTGATTTGAAAGTCCGGTCAATTTTCCCTATATTTCTAAGTAAAAAAAAATCGTTTCGCTCGAACAGTCGAACTCAATAAATGGTCCTGTCAATAATAAAATCACGAGTTTTACCATGCCAAGCTCATTTAATTAACAGATGTATGTTACGGTTGAATGTGCTTACTGCAAAGTATGATAAATGTCAGATTACCAACAGATAATCGTTTACTTAACAATTGCCAGTAGAGAGATAAACAGTGTCATCATTTGTGTTAATTAGTCATTAAATTCAGCTGTGGCTTGATTATTGATCATTAATTAGGATTAATAAAGAACTATTATTGAACCCGAGACCTGTGTCACTGATTGTACCAAGCAGAGCCTACGCTCGACAATAATTAAAACAATCAAATGTTTACAATCGTAATAAAGTTGATTAAAACAATATTTAAAATTGTTATTACATGAATTATTATTATTGAGTGTTATTTTTATTTTTTTTAAATTTTTATAGTTGCTGGGATCGAATAATATCAAACTATGCGGTATCAAGGTTCATCTAAATACCAAAAACAAAAGAAATGTACTAGTGCTGAATTTCCGATTAACCTGAGTTTTTATGTGTATATAATACCAAAAGAAACAAATATTCTTCACATTCAAATTAAAAAAAAAGAAAATGGCTGAAATTTTAAAATTGGCCATTAAAAATATATATCCGAATTATCAGCATTATACCGATATCGATCCAAGTGTTAATACCCGACCTCATATTTCCTATTTACAAAATAGATCTCGAACAAAGTGAAAAAATGTTTCTAAGGAACGTTTGAAGATGCCAAAGAAGTATTCAGAAGCCGTAGTCTTTAAGAACTGTCTTGAGGACTAAATATTGTTTACGAGAAAGGCCCACTTTACTGTGCATCAGTTATCATAGCGTAATGAATCTGCCCCGGGTCAGAACCAGATTTTTTTCTCTCTAAAATTATGCGACCTTGGTGGCTCGAACTACCGATAGCTCAACAGATTTTGACAGTCCCTTCGAGTTCGAGCCAGCAAAGTTCTACTGTATATCCCTTCTTGGGGTTTATATTTTAGTTTGAACATGTGCTTCGTTTTAATACCTCAATATTTGGAAAGTTTGTCACTTATCGGTTGGTGACCCTGGAAATGGCATGTCATTAGATGTTAGTGTATCACCAACAAAATAGAAATAATCAATCAAATAGATGGATCAAACCTCTAATTTTAACAAGATTGTATATTTTATACTTTTTGTGTCTATTATTTGTTGTTGCTTTTTTGCATAACTGCAAATACTTTTTGTAGAATTAAGGGTCTAACTAAAAATATACCTTGAGAAAAAAAAAAGCAAACATACTTTATTCTGTAAATTAAAAAAAATGAAATGAATATAATAGATATTTACCATTTTCATGCCCTGTTTTTTAATCAGTTTTACAGATTACTGAAAATGTTAGAAACAAAATTGACTGGTGCTTTTAGTTTTCTTCTTCGGTTTATCTGGAATTATGTTTTTGTCCTGTCCGTCTGTCCATCCGTCCGTCTGTCCGTCACACAGTTTGTCAGCGCAACTCCTCTGAAACTACTGAACAGAATTTCATGAAACTTGGTAGGTAGTAAGGACACCATATGTAGTTGTGCATATTACCAGGAAATTTTGATCCCCTAAATTTTGTCGGAGTTATGCCCCTTTGAACTTAAAATTTCCAGAAATATACTTCTGAAGCAGCTTGTCAGCACAATTCCTCTGAAACTACTGAACAGAATTTCATGAAACTTGGTAGGTAATAAGGACACCATATGTAGTTGTGCATATTATCAGGAAATTTTGATCCCCTAAATTTTGTGGGAGTTATTTGCAAACACTCTAGTGTAATATCCCTTACTGAAACTTGTATATATATATATTTACAAGAGTCTATCATAATGTCACTATTTCCCTGAAAAAGTTTTTCATCACCAATGCATTGATTTTAGAAGAACAAAACTCCTTTAAAATCATTGGAACATAGGCTGAGCAATTTTCTGGAATGGGAACTTTGCCATGACAATATGGAATAGTACCTGTAACCCTTGCTTTAGCACTTTTGAGCAAATTTTTTTTGTGTTTCGTGGATTAAAAACAGGTTTTTTTTGTTATTCATTGAAGCTTAATTTTATTTGTTACCTAAATAGATTTTTTACCTTTGACTACAGTTTGTGGGACGGGGGGAGACATACGTTTTTGCGGGCAAAACAAACTTTAATTATGTGATAATTTATCCCAGCTTTTTGTTTGTTTACCCACAAGAAAATTTTGTGGACAATTTGTAAAGACAATTGGTCCAAATTGATATTTTTGTCTTGTATTTTCAGTTCTACAGTACCAAGTAAAGACATTTACTGGAGATATAAGAAGTTCAGGAACAGATTCAGATGTCTATATAATTATACATGGTGATCTGGGTAGTACTGGACGTCGATTACTGAAGAAATCTAAAACTCATAATGACAAGTTTGAAAGAGATCAGGTGAGATGTTTAATATACAAAGTATGATTAAAAGTAATATAAGCAATGTCAGTGGAAATGAGCTCAGCATTAGTCAGGAACTGGAATGACATTACACAACCATCTTCTACACTTGTGGGTTCAATGAGGTGTCGTTATCAGGCATGCATCATTGCAAATGATGGACACACAGTCAAGGAAATTAGGAATTAGATTCCACAGGACATTCGGTCCTGTGAACTGTGAGGAATTACAGGACCGAACTAGATTTTACAGGACCGACAATAAAATAATGATTTTGTTTATAAATAATAAATAATTTTATTTAAGTGTCACATATTGATTACATTAAACTTACAATCGCAAATAGCAATATCTACAATTAGAGAGCAGCGTAAAGGTTAGTGTGCGAATGCTCATGGGTTCGTGCTCCGGTCGGGTCAGACCAAAGACTAAAATTGGTATTTTTTGCTTCTCTGTTAAGTACGCAGCATTAAGGAGAAAGAGCAAAGACTGGTTGGCTCTGAATCAGGATGACAATTTGACACTATGTCCATAAATATATTATTGTATATAGCATGATCATATTCATTAAAGTATATTTCCACTCTAAAATACAAAACTATTTGTGACATTAAAAATTACTAAATGAAATATTCATTCTATCTAAACAAATGAATCCTTATATGTAAAAAAAAAAATAGAATAAAATAATAGCTCTATGCTACCAGAAAAAGTATAATTAGAAACCAGAATTTAGAATTACAAAAGAATATATATATAGCTCTTTTGTCCATTGTCTTCGATGCATCAGTTGCAGACCATAACATTTTGTTCAACATTGTGATGAAGCCAGGGTCGGTCCTGCTTCCAAGAATCAATAAATTTACGTTCTCTGTCTTTTTCATGCTGTTTCTTCCGTTCTCTCGTCTCATCTGGGGTTACTTTTCTCTTTAATGGCTTTCCTGGTATGGCTCCTGTCTTATACTTCAAGAAAGCCATGACCACCGTGTTTTGATGTGATAAAATGTTCCGAATTAACGACAATTGTTAATGAAGAAAACTCTAGAGAATAATCTTTTTCCGAAATACCACGATCACTGTAGTCACACGAAATATTTTACGACATCAAAATTTTACAATAACTGTCGTAAATAGTTAGTGTCTTTGCCAAAACTCATATTATTTATTTTAGATTTTTCTTGATTTAAAAATAACAAATAAAAGAGAATTAGAAATATTTTTAAGTTGAATTTACCGAGATCCTCGATTTATCTATTCTTAAAGGCAGCGGCTGACAAAGCAATTTACTGGACAGTCGGTCCGGTGAGTTAGCGAAAACTACCGGACCGCCGGGAAATTTATCGGAAGCGGTCCGTCGGTCCGGTGCCAATTTCCTTGACTGGACACACTGATTATTAATTTTGTGAACCGTAATTTGACACCCATGACTCTGAATGCTGTTATCAGGAACATTTTAAACACTTTCCCTGGATTGGGATTGTGAGTTTGGGTTTATGGTCTTTACCGACACTTTCAACAATATTTTAGTTATATCATGACGGTCAGTTTTATTGGTGGAGGAAACCGGAGTACCCGGAGAAAACCACAGACCTGTCGCAAGTCACTGACAAACTTTATCACATAATGTTGTAAAGAGTACACCTCGCCATGAATGAGGTTCGAACTCAAAACTTTAGTGGTGATAGGCACTGATTGCACAGGTAGTATTAAATCCAACTACGATATGATCATGACCACGATGGCCCAGATTGGGATTGTGTAAATCAAACATTATTATACTTGATTAAATAAAAAATAAAAATTCTGTTTTATATATCTTTTGTATATAGCATATTATGATTCATAGTTTCTTATTTTTACTAGTATATGAAAATATTATTCAATTTACAGGAAGATTTATTTGTTGTTGAAGCAGTGTCCTTAGGAACCTTACAGAAAGTTGTTATAGGACATAATGCTGAAGGATTAGGTAGGATAGTCAAAACTGAGCCCTGAATCAAACAGAATCCTGTATAAACCAAAGTTTAAAAATAATCACAATATAGGAAATCTGTGTTAGTTTAACTTGTAAAAATAGAACACCTGTCTATTCCACAAAAACTAGTCCTAGGGAAGTTTGGTTTAAACAGCTTTCACTTTATCAGATTAGAACCTTATTATTATATCAGTATACTTGTTTTTCCATTTTTTGTTGTAGTTCTTGTTTCAACACTTTTTTTTTTCACGAGAGATTTGTTTTGCAATACACATTACCCATAATACAACTACCTATGCAATCAGTTTCTATCACCACTAACGGTGTTAGTCCGAATTCGGATCATGACAAGGTGTACTTTATTTGATATGTTTGTCAGTGACTTGCAGCAGGTCAGTGGTTTTCTCTGGGTACTCCGGTTTCCGACATCAATAAAACTGACCACCACGATATAGCTGAAATATTGTTGAAAGTGGCATTAAACACCATGTACCAACCCTACCCTACCCATAATACTTTACTAAATATATCTTTAATTTAAGAAACATTGATGTCTCCTGAAAGGGATTATTTAACATGAATATTTTACAGGATCTGGTTGGTACCTTCAGAAGGTAGTAATTGCTGAAACAGACACAAAAGAAGTTATCTTCCCTTGTAACCAGTAAGTGTATTAAAGTTAAGTTTTAGGATTCATACATGTATTATACTGAACAGAAGTGTTTTCTTCTGACTATAAAAGGAGGTATATATAAATGTCCAGTAGACACACAAACCATCAGTCCATGTCTACTGGGGCTACCAAAGGATTTAACTCACGAAAAATATTTCTAAAACAAGTCATAACATAGAAAATGGAAATATGCCCGTTTTTTTGCAAATATAACCGGTAAAATGCAAATAATTAAAGATTACCAGTTATATTAGCGTTTACCAGTTCAATTAGCGAATTGTCTTGTTATATTTGCGTTTTTCCTTTTAAATTTGCATTGTCGTGGCATTTTAGCATTTTTCCTTTTAAATTTGCATTGTCGTGGCATTTTTGCGTTTTTCCTTTTAAATTTGCATTGTCGTGGCATTTTAGCGTTTTCCTTTTAAATTTGCATTGTCGTGGCATTTTTGCGTTTTTCCTTTTAAATTTGCATTGTCGAGGCATATTTGCATTATCGTGGCATATTTGCATTTTACCAGTTAAATCGCACAGTCATCTAGATCACCCGCTGAGTAGAGAGATTACGTAATACTGTAGTCACTAGCTCATTGAATATGATGATCTATAGTATTATATTATCGTGTATCTATATGTATTTATTTATTTATTTATTATCATTATTATTATTTATGTTATACTAGTCTGGCCCTTAATAAATTTAGTGTATTCAATACACAATAATTCATCAATTGTTGCGTATTTGATTTTCATGTCGTATTTTAACTTAATGCGATGTTTATTAAGAAATGTGACTTTAAATGTATTAAAATATTAGCAAAGTGTGATACACGTACAGAATACATATATACTGTTGTCACTTCACTATTACTTGTTTTTGATTATCATGCGAGAAATACATTAACTTTGTATTACCTATGCTGAGACTTTACTTAAAAATGAATTAAATATATATTAAACTATTAAGCTATTTGTGTCTTGTTTTATAGCACAGGATTGCATATGTACAGCGTCAAAGTTATTGTGCTTTAAAAGCTCTGATTATTGTAATGAGGCACCTTAATGAACAAAAATTTTTTTTGTTTATGATATAAAACAAATAATCATATCCCTATATAAATGCCGTAACGTGCCCTTGTCCGATCCAACAGAAATATGCAATGTACATGTAAACACTATTTTGTCAGTTAATTAGATTGATCAATAAATACAGGATTTTTTTTTTTAAATGTTTATATAATTCCCTGATAAATATAAGAACAATCTATAATAGTATTATATTATTGTTTATTTCTTTGTACCATTCTGGATGATAATAACTTTAGCTATTCAATACACAATAATCCATCAATCGTTGTGTATTTTACAGTAGTTATATATATTTGATTTCTTGATTTGTTTTTCTGGATCTAGAACTAAGCACTCATATTTATTTCAATTTGATGTTGATTTAAATGTAAACGATTAATATTTTCACGGAGAATCAACATTATAATTTATGTTTATTTATTTTACAGGCGATTGATGTCTTTTAGTGGCCTTACCGTTCATCATTACGAACATATTGTTATATGGTAAATTACTTCAAGCCTTACAAATCGGGTAGCCTATTGTGCGACATTATATCCAACTTAATCATGATTCGCTTCGATAACTCTGTAATTTATTAGGGGCTTGTTTTCGATAAAAAAAAATATGTATATGGATATTTCTTTTAAATAATCACTAATACAGTGTTAAACATCGATTTGTATGCATCTGAAAGCAAAGCTCGGAGCTAAGAAATTATTCATATGAATATTTTACGTTAAATTTAACGTTTAAAAAAATGAAATTCACTTCTGTAAACATCTGTTTTATAGGCCTTGTATTAAAATGTGTTGAAATAGTGTAAAAAACAATTTAATTTTCTATAATTCAGAGAGAACACAAATGTTGTTCCCACAAGAGTTACATGCCTAGAGGCCTTTTCCTCAGGTGTACCACCTGTTGTGTTTACTGCTAAAGTGTATATTGTATTGGAGTGAGCTGTAAGTAATGAATTACCCAAGTAATCAAATTTTATGATTTCCTGTATCCCTCAAGGCCAACATTTTATAATATCAAAGAATGGTGTCCTTCCTAATTAAGAGGAATTAAGGGGTCCCATTAAGGGTGAATTATCAGGGTAATCACATGTAAATAAAGGTAAATTTGATTCTCATTTTTGCTTTTTCTACATAAATGGAATTACATAAAATACGAAAACAAATTAATGAATATGTATTATTAAATTCTAAAACTATAAAATTACACATGAAATATGAAAATATAATACTGAATATTTATTATTAATTTTAAACCAATATAAACACACATCAAATATGAAAACATAATAATTAATATTTATATTAAACATTAATACTTAGCAAACCTGAAATATGCTCTCCAAGCTTGATTTTTCACTATTTTTTATAATTAAAAAGTCAAGTTATGAAAGAAATAATTTTCTTATA
Organism: Bathymodiolus septemdierum; assembly: GCA_963383655.1. Classification (NCBI taxonomy): domain Eukaryota; kingdom Metazoa; phylum Mollusca; class Bivalvia; order Mytilida; family Modiolidae; genus Bathymodiolus; species Bathymodiolus septemdierum. Next base: position 71,470,636 of record OY726518.1, on the reverse strand, counting down.
AAAATTAACTTTTAAAAATAGAACTTCATTTCCATTGTAAGAATATATATATATAATCTATTTTCTTTCCTTAATGTATGCATATTTTACTGTTTTAAGGTGTATTATTTCTGTTAAAATTTTAATTAATGGTTTATTTTCCTATTGGTTTTTTTTAGCCAAAAAAAAATGACCATACTTTACTCTTACATAAAATATATTATTTCATTTCTCATTAATTTTGTAACTTTTCTTTATTTCATTTTTTCTTCTTAAATCAATATAAATTTACTTCATTTTTATTAGATTTGAATTAATATTTTTATTGAACTACTTGATGATGCAAATACCACATGTTCAATCTTTAAAAAAAATAATTCCACAACCCATAATATACTCGTTTTATTCTTGTAATTCAACATTTCATTGACAAAAATAAACTTTTCAAAAGAAAATATTTTATTTATAACCACGAGACTACATGACCCCTCGATGACCCGAATGCTATTCTCTTATCCAAACATATCCGGGTATTTAATAATAACACTTGTTTTTTTGCAATCAATTTTAATCGTTTCATTTATATAAATCTTTATTCAATAATTCGTCTATTTTATTAACAAAAATAAACTATTGTAAAAAAAATATTACTTATTAGCAAAGTGTATGAATGGATCAGAGACTATATTATGTAACCTTGTACATGTCAATAAAAAAAAATGTTGGATGTAAAAATATGGATGAAAACACATAAATTGACGCTACATTGTAGGAATAATGACATTCTTTTCTTAAGAAAGGATAAATATAGCAAGCAAGCTTGTTATACATTTAAATTTCACCCCGAGATCAAAATATTACTAAAACTAGGATGTCAACAAACAACATGCATAACCAACAAAACACGTGACGCTATCAAAAAAAAATGAATAAAAAAATATTCTTAACTAATGAAATAGAAAATTGAAGAACAACTTTTTAAAATATTTTATTGAATAAAAATACAATAATGAATGGAGTATGTGATCTGAGCTCTTCCAAAGCTGCACTTCCTGTCCAAAAATATGTAGAAGAATATTCGATTATTAGCATCGTGTTATCGGTTTTCGTGCTATTATCGATTTTCAGATATAGCGATTAACAGTGTTAACCCTTCATTCATATGACGATTGGAATTTTCAAAGAATGGCTAGTTAAATATTTCTTTGTACATAAGATTGTTTTTAAAGCCATTCTTGTATTTTAATATACTCTCGATTATCTGGGAACTTTTGCTGTCAGTAAAATGGCGTCATCTGTTTTCGTTTGAAGTAAAAACAGGGCCGGTATATGGGATGGAAACGAATATAAAATCCAGAAATGGCTGGTTTTAAAATTTCATGGTTCTGGCCATTTACCAAATCATACTACATCTAGATAAAATAACAGAATGTTTGAAAATGACCACTTTCAAAATTGTGTTTACTTTAGATGTTTTTTTTAGTGCTGAAACCACAATGCACTGCAAAGTGACATGTATTTTATATAAGAAACAGGCACATTTCAGTCAGCTCTTTTGTTTGCAAGTACGATCAGTGACCCCATGACAGTTACATGACAGGAAGAGCCGGTGCCTGAGACGACATAGTTCAATTTTATATAGCCCTTCTGGATTTTTTTTCAGCTACTTTATAAATGAAATAAATTTTTAGCATTGCAAAAAGTATGGTTCAGTAGGTAGGTTCACTGTTTTTGGTACTTGTGTCTTTAAAAGCAAACTTTAACATCTTTTATGAATTTATTACACAATCACTTTTTGCAGATTTACGTTTTGTTTCTATATACTTATGGCAAAACAAACGAATCGGAGAAAACGGTCCGTCTTTAATGAGACACATTTACAAAAGATTTTTTTCGAAAATTGAAGAACTACGAAATTATGTGAAAAAAAAGAATGGACATCGGAACAATGCCATGAATTCGTAAAAAAGTAAACATAGGCATATGCAAAATTGTTTTAATGCTATTATTTATAAGATTGCACTTTGTAATCGATCGTTCATGCACTACAATAAAGCTACACATAAGCTCTGCTTCTTAGCTAAAAGCACAGAAAGTTACAGGGTAGGAAGCCATAAAATTGAGAGGATTATGTAAACATATAATTTGTAATAGTTTTCATTTGACAATTACAGACGATGAGTATTATAAATACTTTTATAGTTTATTATAAAAAACTTCAGGGTACATCTCTTACGTAATATAATAATTTGTTTATGGAAATACAATATTCTTACTTGCCAACAGTAAAAAGATTAATCTGTTTTCATAACGGTTATTTCTGATTTGAACAAAGCGTAACATATAATATGTCTGCGTAAAGAAAACATTTTTTGTTTATTGTAATCACGTCTTTCGAACTGGCGGACCCTTCTGATTAATCTCAGAATAGTCATAAAAAATATGGTTATTGTTTTTATAAGGAAAAATTGCATAGGAATGTTTTTTGTCTATTTTGCTTTTTGGGGTTTGCAAGAAGAATTTTCTACCCTGCCCTGTTCACCCTGCTTTACTTCATAATTTTGGTTGTTACTATAACATTCTGATGATGCACAAAAAAAATCAAGATAAAAATGAACAATCCAATATAACTTACGATCAATGTTAATCTTAAGATTTTTTTGTGAAAATAGTCCCAGAATCATTGCTGCATCAGGCGCGGATCCAGCAGTTTTGAAAACGAGGTCCCAGGCTCTTGTTTGCCAATTTTTACCCAATTTATACACGAATTTTACTAAATTGTCGAACACCCCCTTGATCCGCCAGTGTGCATTAATATGCACCCATTCCTAATGTATACTTGATCAGGGTCGTGTATTTTGATCACCTATTAGAACTTTTAAAATGTGTATTGCATCTCCTATTCTAGTCACGGGTACCGTTAAATGGTCACAAAATGTGTATTGCGTTTCTGATTATTGCCAAAGATTGTGACATGTATTCAAGTATTCGGTCAGAGTCCCGTCGACCGGATGTAAAATGACACTTGTATATTCTGCCTGGCAATATTAGGTACCCTGCTGAGTGAACCGGTGTGAATGTACCTGTCGTTTTCAGAATGAAAATAAAAATAAATCAATCCCGCCTTTCACTTCTTATTTCAGAAATTATTTGCCTTAATTTATTGAAGAATAAAATATTTAAAATTAAAATATGGTCTCTCGCTTCTGAAAATACATGAAAAATATAAGAAATATATTTTCCGCATAACATTTTACGTTTCGCTCATCAAAAATGACAAACAAACAAAAAAAGGAAAAGAAATTAACATGTTTAAATCACTAAAGGCCACTAAAAGGCATCAATCGCCTGTAAAATAAATAAGCATAAATTATAATGTTGAATCTCTGTGAAAATATTAAAGGTTTATATTTAAATCAACATCAAATTGAAATAAATATGAGTGCTTAGTTCTAGATCCTGAAAAACAAAATCAAGAAATCAAATATGCATAACTTTACTGTAAAATACACAACGATTGATGGATTATTGTGTATTGAATAGCTAAAGTTATTATCATCCAGAATGGTACAAAGAAATAAACAATAATATAATACTATTATAGATTGTTCTTATATTTATCAGGGAATTATATAAACATTTAAAAAAAAAAATCCTGTATTTATTGATCAATCTAATTAACTGACAAAATAGTGTTTACGTGTAAATTGCATATTTCTGTTGGATCGGATAAGGGCACGTTATGGCATTTACATAGGGATATGATTATTTGTTTTATATCATAAACAAAAATATTTTTGTTCATTAAGGTGCCTCATTACAATAATCAGAACTTTTAAAGCACAATAACTTTGACGCTGTACATACGCAATCCTGTGCTATAAAACAAGACATAAATAGCTTAATACAGACCGATAGTTTAATATATACTTAATTCATTTTTTAGTAAATAGTCTCAGCATTGGTAATACAAAGTTAATGTATTTCTCGCATGATAATCAAAAACAAGTAATAGTGAAGTGACAACAGTATATATGTATTCTGTACGTGTATCACACTTTGCTAATATTTTAATACATTTAAAGTCACATTTCTTAATAAACATCGCATTAAGTTAAAATACGACATGAAAATCAAATACGCAACAATTGATGGATTATTGTGTATTGAATACACTAAATTTATTAAGGGCCAGACATAAATAATAATAATAAATAAATAAATAAATACATATAGATACACGATAATATAATACTATAGATCATCATATTCAATGAGCTAGTGACGACTACAGTATTACGTAATCTCTCTACTCAGCGGGTGGTTTAGATGACTGTGCGATTTAACTGGTAAAATGCAAATATGCCATGATAATGCAAATATGCCTCGACAATTGCAAAAATGCCACGACAATGCAAATTTAAAAGGAAAAATGCAAATATAAAAGGAAAAACGCTAAAATGCCACGACAATGCAAATTTAAAAGGAAGAACGCTAAAATGCCACGACAATGCAAATTTAAAAGGAAAAACGCTAAAATGCCACGACAATGCAAATTTAAAAGGAAAAACACAAAAATGCCACGACAATGCAAATTTAAAAGGAAAAACGCTAAAATGCCACGACAATGCAAATTTAAAAGGAAAAACGCTTAGATGCCACGACAATGCAAATTTAAAAGGAAAAGCGCTAATATGCCACGACAATGCAAATTTAAAAGGAAAAACACTAAAATGCCACGACAATGCAAATTTAAAAGGAAAAATGCTAAAATGCCACGACAATGCAAATTTATAAGGAAAAATGCTAAAATGCCACGACAATGCAAATTTAAAAGGAAAAACACTAATATGCCACGACAATGCAAATTTAAAAGGAAAAACGCTAAAATGCCACGACAATGCAAATTTAAAAGGAAAAATGCAAAAATGCCACGACAATGCAAATTTAAAAGGTAAAGCGCAAATATAACAAGACAATTCGCTAATTTAACTGGTAAATGCTAATATAACTGGTAATCTTTAATTATTTGCATTTTACCGGTTATATTTGCAAAAAAACGGGCATATTTGCATTTTCTATTTTCTATTTCCTAGTGTATAGGTATAGTGTCTTTAAATGAGATTTCAGAATTAATATGAAAAAAAAAATAATACTATTATGGTACCTATTAAATTGTTTCCTTTAAATAAACTGTCTTTGTATTGTCATTAGTTATAAACTGTGAAATTCTTTGTAAAATCTTGCTCTATTTTTAGGTGGTTGTCAAAAGAAGAAGGAGATGGCAAAATAGAAAGGACTTTATTTCCAAAGAGACCAGGAAGTGATACTTACAGACTAAGGGACAGAACTCCATCAGCTAAAGTTAAACCCAAAGTACCTTCTCCAGGTATTACTTTGCTATAAGATAAGATTTATTTATTTTAAGAGTTATGGGTTGTTAGGGCTTTTCCAGGAAAAAATAACTGGGGGGGATCGGAACTCCGTCAATAATTTGGGGTACTACCACCAGAATTTTAATTATTTTTGGGGTACCATCACATAAATATAAATACTTAAAATGACCCCCACCTAGAAGATAGATATTAAATTTGAAACAGACTGATCAAATCTGTAATATTGCACTGTTTAATGGCAGTAATGCAAGTACAAGTGTGACCTATAAAGTGTGTTGTTTATCTATTTTTGAGGGAGAGGGTTTAAAACAAGGACAGGTATTTTCCAGTGCGTTTATAGGTATAACTTTTGAACGGAATGAGATATTTTCATGATGTAAATTCCATAATAAAGAAGATATTTTTTTTAAATATTGACATTTGATATCCTAAATCGTGGCAAGACAGTATTTTTCAATGGTGGAAATGACGATAATTTGTATCAAAATATTTGTTTTGATCATGTATAACTCTTTTAAATCAAATGTCTGTCAAATAAATGTTACACCATTTTAAAGCTTATATCTCAAGATTTAATAATATGTAGAGTTTATTATTTTTGGATAAATACTTTTTGAGAAATCGTGCCATTTGACCATGTTTCGTTTTCGACTGGTACTTTTTATCTCGGAACCCAGGAACGAAAATAAAAGAACCAGGTACCAGTTCATCATTCGTATTTCTCCATCTTTTACATAGCATATCATTCGGAATATTTCGGAAGATAAAGGGAGACAATTTGGCTTAAAAATCACGCAAAAGAAGCAAAATCGCAGAACAAACAACCAAATATTATACACCGTTTAACGAACAACACAGTGACACGACTTGCCGGCAAGTAGGTCTATTTTAATATACCGACAATCGTGATTAATTAAATAGAAATTTGACAACAATCCTCAGAAAAGAAATACGTTTTACACCCCCTCACCTAGATAAAAAAGAATCAATGGCATTCCGACACTACCGGGTATTTTTTCTTGGAAAAGCACTTAGTATTATTGATATATGTCAATATGTCTTCTGATAAGAGCCAGAATCTTATTTTGATACATGTGTGTCAACACACTTTACAATATTTGCAAATTCCAGGAGGTACAGACAACACCTGCAATTTGAGATATGAAATTGACTTCAATATACTATTTTAAACCATTGCCAGCTTGACCTAAGAAATTTGACCATCACAACTGAAGGTTTTAGAAATGATAAATTATATGTGAATTGTTTAATTAAGAAATATAGTAATGTTAGAATATTTGAGTAATACCAAATCCAAATAGTATTGGTTGAACTACCTGGTAATCAGTATACTATTTGTAAAACAAATATTATTCTTAGATGTACAGTCAAACTTGTATTCAATGGTCACCCTTGGGACAAAGGAAAAGTGACTGGATAAGACAAATGACAGCTTATTTAAGATTATTTATTACTGTTACAGGAAGCCATTTTTTAGCTCACCTTGCTAAAGGCAACATGAGTTTTTGCCATCACTAGGCGTCCGTTGGAAGATCTCCTCTGAAAAGGTGAATGGTTGATAACGTAGTTTTAGTTGATTATATTTTCTATCACGTTCTCAGATAATATAAAATGATGATTATCTTTCAGTTGTAGAAGAGATTATGACTGAACGAGAATCAGATACTCCAAAGTCTGCTACTAAATCACCAGACTTAGAAACAGAAACAAAAACCCCAACACCAGAACCTCAGATAGAATCACTTACTACAGAACCTCATGTCAAATCCTCTTCACCAGAGCGAAAATCAAAAACCCCAACACCAGAACCAAAGAGAAAAACACCATCACCAGAGCCAAAGAGAAAAACGCCATCACCAGAACCAAAGACAAAAACCCCAACACCAGAACCAAAGCCAAAAACACCATCACCAGAACCAAAGACAAAATCTCCAATACCAGAACCAAAGACAAAAACTCCATCACCAGAGCCTCAAGTAAAAACACCAACACCAGAACCAAAGACAAAAACTCCATCACCAGAACCTCAAGTAAAAACACCAACACCAGAATCAAAGACAAATACCCCAACACCAGAACCTCAAGTAAAAACACCAACACCAGAATCAAAGACAAATACCCCAACACCAGAACCTCGAGTGAAAACACCAGTTCCAACTGTTGAATCTGCTAAATCACCTTCACCGAAGCCTGATGTAAATTCTCCTACTACCGAATTACATGTTAAAACACCTGACGAGGAACAGTCTGATGAACCTGTTAATGAAAGTCCTGAGGTTAAAAGAAGCCCAACACCAGTGAAGAGTCCAGAGCCTACAGAACCTGTTGTATCTCCTAAACCACAAACTTCTGTCAAAGAGCATGCTGGTCAGTATTATTCTCTTTAGTTTTCTTAAAATTTATTTCATTTTATGTTTCTCAAGGGTGATTGATCCCTTTGATATGATTTGTTATCTAACATTATGTAAGTTTTCCTTTGAAAATTAAGAAAGTAGCCTGTCTGATACAAGAAGTTGTATCACCACACTGTGGTGATAAAAGAATGGCTTGACGTTGCACAAGATGTTCTGTGCCGTACTATGTCATGATGTCATATTACCGTATAAGTGTTTTTTTTCGCGGGAGCCAAATTTCACGATTTTCTTCCAAATTGGTGTATTTATTTTTAGCGGTATTTAATTTTCACGATCCTGTGCTTTAACCAAAATCAAATTTTAGCGGATTGACCGGTATATTAGAATTACATTATCTGAATTGGTTGACCAACAATTCAAAATAGGAAATGTTTTGAAATGATTGAGTATCGTAATTTCTTATGGTTATAAATGCACAGGATTTTGTCCAGATTCTCCATTTTGCATCATAAACGAAAATGTTTACTATTGTCAAATATTTTCGTATTTCTTTACTTGTTTGGGCACTATTCCACAAAATCATTAAATGCATATAATATTTTTTAATTATTCAGAGAATTAAAACTCTCTAGTCAGTCTAGTGCAGTTGTGTTTTGAACCAGTAAAAGTTTACAATTGATACGAAAATAAACTAAAAATAAAAGTGTGACTATATCTAGCCGTGCGTAAAATAATCAATAATGTTGTCGATAAGATTTAGTGTGTGTGTATTTTTTATTAAGGTGACGTAATTACAAATAATTAGACTGTCAGGCTGTGTTTACACAAGCTTTTAATGATTGAAATAAAAAGAAAAGAAGTAATCAAATGTATTTGTCAATTTTTATGTCAAGTCTGGAAGTTTGATTGCTCCCAGCTGTGAAATTTAATCCGATTAACAATAAATTATCTCAGTTACGATTGTATGGCTTGGATGCTATTTCATCACTTAAATAATAAGGCATTGTTTGTTGTTCATTCATGATCATTGTCAATATATGTATTGTTTTCGGGAAGGATTCCCCCCATGTTGGATATTTTAAAAGCGTCATTTCAACAACTTTAAGAATGACAGTGACCATATAATTGTTAAATATTCACTATACAATCATACTACGATAGATCTTATACAATTATTTAAGAAAGAACAAAAACTTATGTACTAAAGGGTGGAAATTTACGCGGATTCTTTTTTTCGCTGATTGATGACTATCGCGAATAAAGCGAAAATTAGGTACCCGCGAAAAAAATCACTTGTACAGTATTAGAATCAAGGAAAAATGCATCAATGTAAGCAACTTAAACAAAGCGACTGTTTAATGTTCATTTACACTTCTTGTGTTTCACAAATTTATGGTCATATCATTTTCAATATTATATGTGATTGAACTTTATGTATTTGTGTCATTTGTGAATGAACGGCAACAAATAATGTGACGTCATGCACAGAATGTAGTCTTTGTCAGAGTATTCTACATATTTGTTAATTTTAACTCAACTCTTGTTATTTGGTGTAAGATTTGTTTTTATTGAAATGTTAAATAAACTTATTACTTACATGTGTTGGTACAAGATTTTTATCAGGTCTCGCCGGTCATGTGAACTAACTGCACCACTACTTGTAGTGATACTGGTTCACACAACAGGCTTGACCTGATACAAAGTCTTGTACCAACACACTATGTATGTAATGGATATTTATCGATGGTTTGTAATTTTTCCATTTGATATTTAGATATGATAATATTCATTGTCAGGCAACAAGTGCCATGCAAGCATATTATCACTGTTTGTTTAATGTGACGTTGTATTGATATCACTGACATCACATTAACAAATTCTAGATAAACATACTCTTATTGTCGTTGATATGTTTTGCTCCTAGATAAACATACTCTTACTGTCGTTGATATGTTTTGTTCCTAGATAAACACTCTTACTGTCGTTGATATGGTTTGCTCCTAGATAAACATACTCTGACTGTCATTGATATGTTTTGCTCCTAGATAAACATACTCTTACTGTCGTTGATATGTTTTGCTCCTAGATAAACATACTCTTACTGTTGTTAATATGTTTTGTTCCTAGATAAACATACTCTTACTGTCGTTGATATGTTTTGCTCCTAGATAAACATACTCTTACTGTCATTGATATGTTTTGCTCCTAGATAAACATACTCTGACTGTCGTTGATATGTTTTGCTCCTAGATAAACGTACTCTTATTGTCGTTGATATGTTTTGTTCCTAGATAAACATACTCTGACTGTCGTTGATATGTTTTGTTCCTAGATAAACATACTCTTACTGTCGTTGATATGTTTTGTTCCTAGATAAACATACTCTTACTGTCGTTGATATGTTTTGTTCCTTGATAAACATACTCTGACTGTCGTTGATATGTTTTGTTCCTAGATAAACATACTCTTACTGTCATTGGTATGTTTTGCTCCTAGATAGACATACTCTTACTGTCATTGATATGTTTTGTTCCTAGATAGATATACTCTTACTGTCGTTGATATGTTTTGTTCCTAGATAGACATACTCTTACTGTCGTTGATATGTTTTGCTCCTAGATAGACATACTCTGACTGTCGTTGATATGTTTTGTTCCTAGATAAACATACTCTTACTGTCATTGATATGTTTTGCTCCTAGATAAACATACTCTTACTGTCGTTGATATGTTTTGCTCCTAGATAAACATACTCTTACTGTCGTTGATATGTTTTGCTCCTAGATAAACATACTTTTACTGTCGTTGGTATGTTTTGTTCCTAGATAAACATACTCTTACTGTCGTTGATATGTTTTGCTCCTAGATAGACATACTCTGACTCGTTGATATGTTTTGTTCCTAGATAAACATACTCTTACTGTCGTTGATATGTTTTGCTCCTAGATAAACATACTCTTACTGTCGTTGATATGTTTTGCTCCTAGATAAACATACTCTTACTGTCGTTGATATGTTTTGCTCCTAGATAAACATACTCTGACTGTCGTTGATATGTTTTGCTCCTAGATAAACATACTCTGACTGTCGTTGAAATGTTTTGCTCCTAGATAAACATACTCTTACTGTCGTTGATATGTTTTGTTCCTAGATAGACATACTCTTACTGTCGTTGATATGTTTTGCTCCTAGATAAACATACTCTTACTGGCGTTGATATGTTTTGTTCCTAGATAAACATACTCTTACTGTCGTTGATATGTTTTGCTCCTAGATAAACATACTCTGACTGTCGTTGATATGTTTTGTTCCTAGATAAACATACTCTGACTGTCGTTGATATGTTTTGCTCCTAGATAAACATACTCTTACTGTCGTTGATATGTTTTGCTCCTAGATAAACATACTCTTATTGTCGTTGATATGTTTTGTTCCTAGATAAACATACTCTTACTGTCGTTGATATGTTTTGCTCCTAGATAAACATACTCTGACTGTCGTTGATATGTTTTGCTCCTAGATAAACATACTCTGACTGTCGTTGAAATGTTTTGCTCCTAGATAAACATACTCTGACTGTCGTTGATATGTTTTGTTCCTAGATAGACATACTCTTACTGTCGTTGATATGTTTTGCTCCTAGATAAACATACTCTAACTGGCGTTAATATGTTTTGTTCCTAGATAAACATACTCTTACTGGCGTTGATATGTTTTGTTCCTAGATAAACATACTCTGACTGTCGTTGATATGTTTTGCTCCTAGATAAACATACTCTGACTGTCGTTGATATGTTTTGTTCCTAGATAAACATACTCTGAATGTCGTTGATATGTTTTGCTCCTAGATAAACATACTCTTACTGTCGTTGATATGTTTTGCTCCTAGATAAACATACTCTTATTGTCGTTGATATGTTTTGTTCCTAGATAAACATACTCTTACTGTCGTTGATATGTTTTGTTCCTAGATAAACATACTCTTACTGTCGTTGATATGTTTTGTTCCTAGATAAACATACTCTTACTGTCGTTGATATGTTTTGTTCCTTGATAAACATACTCTGACTGTCGTTGATATGTTTTGTTCCTAGATAAACATACTCTTACTGTCATTGGTATGTTTTGCTCCTAGATAGACATACTCTTACTGTCATTGATATGTTTTGGTCCTAGATAGATATACTCTTACTGTCGTTGATATGTTTTGTTCCTAGATAGACATACTCTTACTGTCGTTGATATGTTTTGCTCCTAGATAGACATACTCTGACTGTCGTTGATATGTTTTGTTCCTAGATAAACATACTCTTACTGTCATTGATATGTTTTGCTCCTAGATAAACATACTCTTACTGTCGTTGATATGTTTTGCTCCTAGATAAACATACTCTTACTGTCGTTGATATGTTTTGCTCCTAGATAAACATACTTTTACTGTCGTTGGTATGTTTTGTTCCTAGATAAACATACTCTTACTGTCGTTGATATGTTTTGCTCCTAGATAGACATACTCTGACTCGTTGATATGTTTTGTTCCTAGATAAACATACTCTTACTGTCGTTGATATGTTTTGCTCCTAGATAAACATACTCTTACTGTCGTTGATATGTTTTGCTCCTAGATAAACATACTCTTACTGTCGTTGATATGTTTTGCTCCTAGATAAACATACTCTGACTGTCGTTGATATGTTTTGCTCCTAGATAAACATACTCTGACTGTCGTTGAAATGTTTTGCTCCTAGATAAACATACTCTTACTGTCGTTGATATGTTTTGTTCCTAGATAGACATACTCTTACTGTCGTTGATATGTTTTGCTCCTCGATAAACATACTCTTACTGGCGTTGATATGTTTTGTTCCTAGATAAACATACTCTTACTGTCGTTGATATGTTTTGCTCCTAGATAAACATACTCTGACTGTCGTTGATATGTTTTCTTCCTAGATAAACATACTCTGACTGTCGTTGATATGTTTTGCTCCTAGATAAACATACTCTTACTGTCGTTGATATGTTTTGCTCCTAGATAAACATACTCTTATTGTCGTTGATATGTTTTGTTCCTAGATAAACATACTCTTACTGTCGTTGATATGTTTTGCTCCTAGATAAACATACTCTGACTGTCGTTGATATGTTTTGCTCCTAGATAAACATACTCTGACTGTCGTTGAAATGTTTTGCTCCTAGATAAACATACTCTGACTGTCGTTGATATGTTTTGTTCCTAGATAGACATACTCTTACTGTCGTTGATATGTTTTGCTCCTAGATAAACATACTCTAACTGGCGTTAATATGTTTTGTTCCTAGATAAACATACTCTTACTGGCGTTGATATGTTTTGTTCCTAGATAAACATACTCTGACTGTCGTTGATATGTTTTGCTCCTAGATAAACATACTCTGACTGTCGTTGATATGTTTTGTTCCTAGATAAACATACTCTTACTGGCGTTGATATGTTTTGTTCCTAGATAAACATACTCTGACTGTCGTTGATATGTTTTGTTCCTAGATAAACATACTCTTACTGTCGTTGGTATGTTTTGCTCCTAGATAGAAATACTCTTACTGTCATTGATATGTTTTGTTCCTAGATAGATATACTCTTACTGTCGTTGATATGTTTTGTTCCTAGATAGACATACTCTTACTGTCGTTGATATGTTTTGCTCCTAGATAGACATACTCTGACTGTCGTTGATATGTTTTGTTCCTAGATAAACATACTCTTACTGTCATTGATATGTTTTGCTCCTAGATAAACATACTCTTACTGTCGTTGATATGTTTTGCTCCTAGATAAACATACTCTTACTGTCGTTGATATGTTTTGCTCCTAGATAAACATACTTTTACTGTCGTTGGTATGTTTTGTTCCTAGATAAACATACTCTTACTGTCGTTGATATGTTTTGCTCCTAGATAGACATACTCTGACTCGTTGATATGTTTTGTTCCTAGATAAACATACTCTTACTGTCGTTGATATGTTTTGCTCCTAGATAAACATACTCTTACTGTCGTTGAAATGTTTTGCTCCTAGATAAACATACTCTTACTGTCGTTGATATGTTTTGTTCCTAGATAGACATACTCTTACTGTCGTTGATATGTTTTGCTCCTCGATAAACATACTCTTACTGGCGTTGATATGTTTTGTTCCTAGATAAACATACTCTTACTGTCGTTGATATGTTTTGCTCCTAGATAAACATACTCTGACTGTCGTTGATATGTTTTGTTCCTAGATAAACATACTCTGACTGTCGTTGATATGTTTTGCTCCTAGATAAACATACTCTTACTGTCGTTGATATGTTTTGCTCCTAGATAAACATACTCTTATTGTCGTTGATATGTTTTGTTCCTAGATAAACATACTCTTACTGTCGTTGATATGTTTTGCTCCTAGATAAACATACTCTGACTGTCGTTGATATGTTTTGCTCCTAGATAAACATACTCTGACTGTCGTTGAAATGTTTTGCTCCTAGATAAACATACTCTGACTGTCGTTGATATGTTTTGTTCCTAGATAGACATACTCTTACTGTCGTTGATATGTTTTGCTCCTAGATAAACATACTCTAACTGGCGTTAATATGTTTTGTTCCTAGATAAACATACTCTTACTGGCGTTGATATGTTTTGTTCCTAGATAAACATACTCTGACTGTCGTTGATATGTTTTGCTCCTAGATAAACATACTCTGACTGTCGTTGATATGTTTTGTTCCTAGATAAACATACTCTTACTGGCGTTGATATGTTTTGTTCCTAGATAAACATACTCTGACTGTCGTTGATATGTTTTGTTCCTAGATAAACATACTCTTACTGTCGTTGGTATGTTTTGCTCCTAGATAGAAATACTCTTACTGTCATTGATATGTTTTGTTCCTAGATAGATATACTCTTACTGTCGTTGATATGTTTTGTTCCTAGATAGACATACTCTTACTGTCGTTGATATGTTTTGCTCCTAGATAGACATACTCTGACTGTCGTTGATATGTTTTGTTCCTAGATAAACATACTCTTACTGTCATTGATATGTTTTGCTCCTAGATAAACATACTCTTACTGTCGTTGATATGTTTTGCTCCTAGATAAACATACTCTTACTGTCGTTGATATGTTTTGCTCCTAGATAAACATACTTTTACTGTCGTTGGTATGTTTTGTTCCTAGATAAACATACTTTTACTGTCGTTGATATGTTTTGCTCCTAGATAGACATACTCTGACTCGTTGATATGTTTTGTTCCTAGATAAACATACTCTTACTGTCGTTGATATGTTTTGCTCCTAGATAAACATACTCTTACTGTCGTTGATATGTTTTGCTCCTAGATAAACATACTCTTATTGTCGTTGATATGTTTTGTTCCTAGATAAACATACTCTGACTGTCGTTGATATGTTTTGCTCCTAGATAAACATACTCTTACTGTCGTTGATATGTTTTGTTCCTAGATAAACATACTCTTACTGTCGTTGATATGTTTTGCTCCTAGATAAACATACTCTGACTGTCGTTGATATGTTTTGTTCCTAGATAAACATACTCTGAATGTCGTTGATATGTTTTGCTCCTAGATAAACATACTCTTACTGTCGTTGATATGTTTTGCTCCTAGATAAACGTACTCTTATTGTCGTTGATATGTTTTGTTCCTAGATAAACATACTCTTACTGTCGTTGATATGTTTTGTTCCTAGATAAACATACTCTTACTGTCGTTGATATGTTTTGTTCCTAGATAAACATACTCTTACTGTCGTTGATATGTTTTGTTCCTTGATAAACATACTCTGACTGTCGTTGATATGTTTTGTTCCTAGATAAACATACTCTTACTGTCATTGGTATGTTTTGCTCCTAGATAGACATACTCTTACTGTCATTGATATGTTTTGTTCCTAGATAAACATACTCTTACTGTCGTTGATATGTTTTGCTCCTAGATAAACATACTCTGACTGTCGTTGATATGTTTTGCTCCTAGATAAACATACTCTGACTGTCGTTGAAATGTTTTGCTCCTAGATAAACATACTCTTACTGTCGTTGATATGTTTTGTTCCTAGATAGACATACTCTTACTGTCGTTGATATGTTTTGCTCCTAGATAAACATACTCTTACTGGCGTTGATATGTTTTGTTCCTAGATAAACATACTCTTACTGTCGTTGATATGTTTTGCTCCTAGATAAACATACTCTGACTGTCGTTGATATGTTTTGTTCCTAGATAAACATACTCTGACTGTCGTTGATATGTTTTGCTCCTAGATAAACATACTCTTACTGTCGTTGATATGTTTTGCTCCTAGATAAACATACTCTTATTGTCGTTGATATGTTTTGTTCCTAGATAAACATACTCTTACTGTCGTTGATATGTTTTGCTCCTAGATAAACATACTCTGACTGTCGTTGATATGTTTTGCTCCTAGATAAACATACTCTGACTGTCGTTGAAATGTTTTGCTCCTAGATAAACATACTCTGACTGTCGTTGATATGTTTTGTTCCTAGATAGACATACTCTTACTGTCGTTGATATGTTTTGCTCCTAGATAAACATACTCTAACTGGCGTTAATATGTTTTGTTCCTAGATAAACATACTCTTACTGGCGTTGATATGTTTTGTTCCTAGATAAACATACTCTGACTGTCGTTGATATGTTTTGCTCCTAGATAAACATACTCTGACTGTCGTTGATATGTTTTGTTCCTAGATAAACATACTCTGAATGTCGTTGATATGTTTTGCTCCTAGATAAACATACTCTTACTGTCGTTGATATGTTTTGCTCCTAGATAAACATACTCTTATTGTCGTTGATATGTTTTGTTCCTAGATAAACATACTCTTACTGTCGTTGATATGTTTTGTTCCTAGATAAACATACTCTTACTGTCGTTGATATGTTTTGTTCCTAGATAAACATACTCTTACTGTCGTTGATATGTTTTGTTCCTTGATAAACATACTCTGACTGTCGTTGATATGTTTTGTTCCTAGATAAACATACTCTTACTGTCATTGGTATGTTTTGCTCCTAGATAGACATACTCTTACTGTCATTGATATGTTTTGGTCCTAGATAGATATACTCTTACTGTCGTTGATATGTTTTGTTCCTAGATAGACATACTCTTACTGTCGTTGATATGTTTTGCTCCTAGATAGACATACTCTGACTGTCGTTGATATGTTTTGTTCCTAGATAAACATACTCTTACTGTCATTGATATGTTTTGCTCCTAGATAAACATACTCTTACTGTCGTTGATATGTTTTGCTCCTAGATAAACATACTCTTACTGTCGTTGATATGTTTTGCTCCTAGATAAACATACTTTTACTGTCGTTGGTATGTTTTGTTCCTAGATAAACATACTCTTACTGTCGTTGATATGTTTTGCTCCTAGATAGACATACTCTGACTCGTTGATATGTTTTGTTCCTAGATAAACATACTCTTACTGTCGTTGATATGTTTTGCTCCTAGATAAACATACTCTTACTGTCGTTGATATGTTTTGCTCCTAGATAAACATACTCTTACTGTCGTTGATATGTTTTGCTCCTAGATAAACATACTCTGACTGTCGTTGATATGTTTTGCTCCTAGATAAACATACTCTGACTGTCGTTGAAATGTTTTGCTCCTAGATAAACATACTCTTACTGTCGTTGATATGTTTTGTTCCTAGATAGACATACTCTTACTGTCGTTGATATGTTTTGCTCCTCGATAAACATACTCTTACTGGCGTTGATATGTTTTGTTCCTAGATAAACATACTCTTACTGTCGTTGATATGTTTTGCTCCTAGATAAACATACTCTGACTGTCGTTGATATGTTTTCTTCCTAGATAAACATACTCTGACTGTCGTTGATATGTTTTGCTCCTAGATAAACATACTCTTACTGTCGTTGATATGTTTTGCTCCTAGATAAACATACTCTTATTGTCGTTGATATGTTTTGTTCCTAGATAAACATACTCTTACTGTCGTTGATATGTTTTGCTCCTAGATAAACATACTCTGACTGTCGTTGATATGTTTTGCTCCTAGATAAACATACTCTGACTGTCGTTGAAATGTTTTGCTCCTAGATAAACATACTCTGACTGTCGTTGATATGTTTTGTTCCTAGATAGACATACTCTTACTGTCGTTGATATGTTTTGCTCCTAGATAAACATACTCTAACTGGCGTTAATATGTTTTGTTCCTAGATAAACATACTCTTACTGGCGTTGATATGTTTTGTTCCTAGATAAACATACTCTGACTGTCGTTGATATGTTTTGCTCCTAGATAAACATACTCTGACTGTCGTTGATATGTTTTGTTCCTAGATAAACATACTCTTACTGGCGTTGATATGTTTTGTTCCTAGATAAACATACTCTGACTGTCGTTGATATGTTTTGTTCCTAGATAAACATACTCTTACTGTCGTTGGTATGTTTTGCTCCTAGATAGAAATACTCTTACTGTCATTGATATGTTTTGTTCCTAGATAGATATACTCTTACTGTCGTTGATATGTTTTGTTCCTAGATAGACATACTCTTACTGTCGTTGATATGTTTTGCTCCTAGATAGACATACTCTGACTGTCGTTGATATGTTTTGTTCCTAGATAAACATACTCTTACTGTCATTGATATGTTTTGCTCCTAGATAAACATACTCTTACTGTCGTTGATATGTTTTGCTCCTAGATAAACATACTCTTACTGTCGTTGATATGTTTTGCTCCTAGATAAACATACTTTTACTGTCGTTGGTATGTTTTGTTCCTAGATAAACATACTCTTACTGTCGTTGATATGTTTTGCTCCTAGATAGACATACTCTGACTCGTTGATATGTTTTGTTCCTAGATAAACATACTCTTACTGTCGTTGATATGTTTTGCTCCTAGATAAACATACTCTTACTGTCGTTGAAATGTTTTGCTCCTAGATAAACATACTCTTACTGTCGTTGATATGTTTTGTTCCTAGATAGACATACTCTTACTGTCGTTGATATGTTTTGCTCCTCGATAAACATACTCTTACTGGCGTTGATATGTTTTGTTCCTAGATAAACATACTCTTACTGTCGTTGATATGTTTTGCTCCTAGATAAACATACTCTGACTGTCGTTGATATGTTTTGTTCCTAGATAAACATACTCTGACTGTCGTTGATATGTTTTGCTCCTAGATAAACATACTCTTACTGTCGTTGATATGTTTTGCTCCTAGATAAACATACTCTTATTGTCGTTGATATGTTTTGTTCCTAGATAAACATACTCTTACTGTCGTTGATATGTTTTGCTCCTAGATAAACATACTCTGACTGTCGTTGATATGTTTTGCTCCTAGATAAACATACTCTGACTGTCGTTGAAATGTTTTGCTCCTAGATAAACATACTCTGACTGTCGTTGATATGTTTTGTTCCTAGATAGACATACTCTTACTGTCGTTGATATGTTTTGCTCCTAGATAAACATACTCTAACTGGCGTTAATATGTTTTGTTCCTAGATAAACATACTCTTACTGGCGTTGATATGTTTTGTTCCTAGATAAACATACTCTGACTGTCGTTGATATGTTTTGCTCCTAGATAAACATACTCTGACTGTCGTTGATATGTTTTGTTCCTAGATAAACATACTCTTACTGGCGTTGATATGTTTTGTTCCTAGATAAACATACTCTGACTGTCGTTGATATGTTTTGTTCCTAGATAAACATACTCTTACTGTCGTTGGTATGTTTTGCTCCTAGATAGAAATACTCTTACTGTCATTGATATGTTTTGTTCCTAGATAGATATACTCTTACTGTCGTTGATATGTTTTGTTCCTAGATAGACATACTCTTACTGTCGTTGATATGTTTTGCTCCTAGATAGACATACTCTGACTGTCGTTGATATGTTTTGTTCCTAGATAAACATACTCTTACTGTCATTGATATGTTTTGCTCCTAGATAAACATACTCTTACTGTCGTTGATATGTTTTGCTCCTAGATAAACATACTCTTACTGTCGTTGATATGTTTTGCTCCTAGATAAACATACTTTTACTGTCGTTGGTATGTTTTGTTCCTAGATAAACATACTTTTACTGTCGTTGATATGTTTTGCTCCTAGATAGACATACTCTGACTCGTTGATATGTTTTGTTCCTAGATAAACATACTCTTACTGTCGTTGATATGTTTTGCTCCTAGATAAACATACTCTTACTGTCGTTGATATGTTTTGCTCCTAGATAAACATACTCTTATTGTCGTTGATATGTTTTGTTCCTAGATAAACATACTCTGACTGTCGTTGATATGTTTTGCTCCTAGATAAACATACTCTTACTGTCGTTGATATGTTTTGTTCCTAGATAAACATACTCTTACTGTCGTTGATATGTTTTGCTCCTAGATAAACATACTCTGACTGTCGTTGATATGTTTTGTTCCTAGATAAACATACTCTGAATGTCGTTGATATGTTTTGCTCCTAGATAAACATACTCTTACTGTCGTTGATATGTTTTGCTCCTAGATAAACGTACTCTTATTGTCGTTGATATGTTTTGTTCCTAGATAAACATACTCTTACTGTCGTTGATATGTTTTGTTCCTAGATAAACATACTCTTACTGTCGTTGATATGTTTTGTTCCTAGATAAACATACTCTTACTGTCGTTGATATGTTTTGTTCCTTGATAAACATACTCTGACTGTCGTTGATATGTTTTGTTCCTAGATAAACATACTCTTACTGTCATTGGTATGTTTTGCTCCTAGATAGACATACTCTTACTGTCATTGATATGTTTTGTTCCTAGATAGATATACTCTTACTGTCGTTGATATGTTTTGTTCCTAGATAGACATACTCTTACTGTCGTTGATATGTTTTGCTCCTAGATAGACATACTCTGACTGTCGTTGATATGTTTTGTTCCTAGATAAACATACTCTTACTGTCATTGATATGTTTTCCTCCTAGATAAACATACTCTTACTGTCGTTGATATGTTTTGCTCCTAGATAAACATACTCTTACTGTCGTTGATATGTTTTGCTCCTAGATAAACATACTTTTACTGTCGTTGGTATGTTTTGTTCCTAGATAAACATACTCTTACTGTCGTTGATATGTTTTGCTCCTAGATAGACATACTCTGACTCGTTGATATGTTTTGTTCCTAGATAAACATACTCTTACTGTCGTTGATATGTTTTGCTCCTAGATAAACATACTCTTACTGTCGTTGATATGTTTTGCTCCTAGATAAACATACTCTTACTGTCGTTGATATGTTTTGCTCCTAGATAAACATACTCTGACTGTCGTTGATATGTTTTGCTCCTAGATAAACATACTCTGACTGTCGTTGAAATGTTTTGCTCCTAGATAAACATACTCTTACTGTCGTTGATATGTTTTGTTCCTAGATAGACATACTCTTACTGTCGTTGATATGTTTTGCTCCTAGATAAACATACTCTTACTGGCGTTGATATGTTTTGTTCCTAGATAAACATACTCTTACTGTCGTTGATATGTTTTGCTCCTAGATAAACATACTCTGACTGTCGTTGATATGTTTTGTTCCTAGATAAACATACTCTGACTGTCGTTGATATGTTTTGCTCCTAGATAAACATACTCTTACTGTCGTTGATATGTTTTGCTCCTAGATAAACATACTCTTATTGTCGTTGATATGTTTTGTTCCTAGATAAACATACTCTTACTGTCGTTGATATGTTTTGCTCCTAGATAAACATACTCTGACTGTCGTTGATATGTTTTGCTCCTAGATAAACATACTCTGACTGTCGTTGAAATGTTTTGCTCCTAGATAAACATACTCTGACTGTCGTTGATATGTTTTGTTCCTAGATAGACATACTCTTACTGTCGTTGATATGTTTTGCTCCTAGATAAACATACTCTAACTGGCGTTAATATGTTTTGTTCCTAGATAAACATACTCTTACTGGCGTTGATATGTTTTGTTCCTAGATAAACATACTCTGACTGTCGTTGATATGTTTTGCTCCTAGATAAACATACTCTGACTGTCGTTGATATGTTTTGTTCCTAGATAAACATACTCTGAATGTCGTTGATATGTTTTGCTCCTAGATAAACATACTCTTACTGTCGTTGATATGTTTTGCTCCTAGATAAACATACTCTTATTGTCGTTGATATGTTTTGTTCCTAGATAAACATACTCTTACTGTCGTTGATATGTTTTGTTCCTAGATAAACATACTCTTACTGTCGTTGATATGTTTTGTTCCTAGATAAACATACTCTTACTGTCGTTGATATGTTTTGTTCCTTGATAAACATACTCTGACTGTCGTTGATATGTTTTGTTCCTAGATAAACATACTCTTACTGTCATTGGTATGTTTTGCTCCTAGATAGACATACTCTTACTGTCATTGATATGTTTTGTTCCTAGATAGATATACTCTTACTGTCGTTGATATGTTTTGTTCCTAGATAGACATACTCTTACTGTCGTTGATATGTTTTGCTCCTAGATAGACATACTCTGACTGTCGTTGATATGTTTTGTTCCTAGATAAACATACTCTTACTGTCATTGATATGTTTTGCTCCTAGATAAACATACTCTGACTGTCGTTGATATGTTTTGCTCCTAGATAAACATACTCTTACTGTCGTTGATATGTTTTGCTCCTAGATAAACATACTTTTACTGTCGTTGGTATGTTTTGTTCCTAGATAAACATACTCTTACTGTCGTTGATATGTTTTGCTCCTAGATAGACATACTCTGACTCGTTGATATGTTTTGTTCTTAGATAAACATACTCTTACTGTCGTTGATATGTTTTGCTCCTAGATAAACATACTCTTACTGTCGTTGATATGTTTTGCTCCTAGATAAACATACTCTTACTGTCGTTGATATGTTTTGCTCCTAGATAAACATACTCTGACTGTCGTTGATATGTTTTGCTCCTAGATAAACATACTCTGACTGTCGTTGAAATGTTTTGCTCCTAGATAAACATACTCTTACTGTCGTTGATATGTTTTGTTCCTAGATAGACATACTCTTACTGTCGTTGATATGTTTTGCTCCTCGATAAACATACTCTTACTGGCGTTGATATGTTTTGTTCCTAGATAAACATACTCTTACTGTCGTTGATATGTTTTGCTCCTAGATAAACATACTCTGACTGTCGTTGATATGTTTTGTTCCTAGATAAACATACTCTGACTGTCGTTGATATGTTTTGCTCCTAGATAAACATACTCTGACTGTCGTTGATATGTTTTGTTCCTAGATAAACATACTCTGAATGTCGTTGATATGTTTTGCTCCTAGATAAACATACTCTTACTGTCGTTGATATGTTTTGCTCCTAGATAAACATACTCTTATTGTCGTTGATATGTTTTGTTCCTAGATAAACATACTCTTACTGTCGTTGATATGTTTTGTTCCTAGATAAACATACTCTTACTGTCGTTGATATGTTTTGTTCCTAGATAAACATACTCTTACTGTCGTTGATATGTTTTGTTCCTTGATAAACATACTCTGACTGTCGTTGATATGTTTTGTTCCTAGATAAACATACTCTTACTGTCATTGGTATGTTTTGCTCCTAGATAGACATACTCTTACTGTCATTGATATGTTTTGTTCCTAGATAGATATACTCTTACTGTCGTTGATATGTTTTGTTCCTAGATAGACATACTCTTACTGTCGTTGATATGTTTTGCTCCTAGATAGACATACTCTGACTGTCGTTGATATGTTTTGTTCCTAGATAAACATACTCTTACTGTCATTGATATGTTTTGCTCCTAGATAAACATACTCTTACTGTCGTTGATATGTTTTGCTCCTAGATAAACATACTCTTACTGTCGTTGATATGTTTTGCTCCTAGATAAACATACTTTTACTGTCGTTGGTATGTTTTGTTCCTAGATAAACATACTCTTACTGTCGTTGATATGTTTTGCTCCTAGATAGACATACTCTGACTCGTTGATATGTTTTGTTCCTAGATAAACATACTCTGACTGTCGTTGATATGTTTTGCTCCTAGATAAACATACTCTTACTGTCGTTGATATGTTTTGCTCCTAGATAAACATACTCTTACTGTCGTTGATATGTTTTGCTCCTAGATAAACATACTCTGACTGTCGTTGATATGTTTTGCTCCTAGATAAACATACTCTGACTGTCGTTGAAATGTTTTGCTCCTAGATAAACATACTCTTACTGTCGTTGATATGTTTTGTTCCTAGATAGACATACTCTTACTGTCGTTGATATGTTTTGCTCCTCGATAAACATACTCTTACTGGCGTTGATATGTTTTGTTCCTAGATAAACATACTCTTACTGTCGTTGATATGTTTTGCTCCTAGATAAACATACTCTGACTGTCGTTGATATGTTTTGTTCCTAGATAAACATACTCTGACTGTCGTTGATATGTTTTGCTCCTAGATAAACATACTCTTACTGTCGTTGATATGTTTTGCTCCTAGATAAACATACTCTTATTGTCGTTGATATGTTTTGCTCCTAGATAAACATACTCTGACTGTCGTTGATATGTTTTGCTCCTAGATAAACATACTCTGACTGTCGTTGAAATGTTTTGCTCCTAGATAAACATACTCTGACTGTCGTTGATATGTTTTGTTCCTAGATAGACATACTCTTACTGTCGTTGATATGTTTTGCTCCTAGATAAACATACTCTAACTGGCGTTAATATGTTTTGTTCCTAGATAAACATACTCTTACTGGCGTTGATATGTTTTGTTCCTAGATAAACATACTCTGACTGTCGTTGATATGTTTTGCTCCTAGATAAACATACTCTGACTGTCGTTGATATGTTTTGTTCCTAGATAAACATACTCTTACTGGCGTTGATATGTTTTGTTCCTAGATAAACATACTCTGACTGTCGTTGATATGTTTTGTTCCTAGATAAACATACTCTTACTGTCGTTGGTATGTTTTGCTCCTAGATAGAAATACTCTTACTGTCATTGATATGTTTTGTTCCTAGATAGATATACTCTTACTGTCGTTGATATGTTTTGTTCCTAGATAGACATACTCTTACTGTCGTTGATATGTTTTGCTCCTAGATAGACATACTCTGACTGTCGTTGATATGTTTTGTTCCTAGATAAACATACTCTTACTGTCATTGATATGTTTTGCTCCTAGATAAACATACTCTTACTGTCGTTGATATGTTTTGCTCCTAGATAAACATACTCTTACTGTCGTTGATATGTTTTGCTCCTAGATAAACATACTTTTACTGTCGTTGGTATGTTTTGTTCCTAGATAAACATACTTTTACTGTCGTTGATATGTTTTGCTCCTAGATAGACATACTCTGACTCGTTGATATGTTTTGTTCCTAGATAAACATACTCTTACTGTCGTTGATATGTTTTGCTCCTAGATAAACATACTCTTACTGTCGTTGATATGTTTTGCTCCTAGATAAACATACGCTTATTGTCGTTGATATGTTTTGTTCCTAGATAAACATACTCTGACTGTCGTTGATATGTTTTGCTCCTAGATAAACATACTCTTACTGTCGTTGATATGTTTTGTTCCTAGATAAACATACTCTTACTGTCGTTGATATGTTTTGCTCCTAGATAAACATACTCTGACTGTCGTTGATATGTTTTGTTCCTAGATAAACATACTCTGAATGTCGTTGATATGTTTTGCTCCTAGATAAACATACTCTTACTGTCGTTGATATGTTTTGCTCCTAGATAAACGTACTCTTATTGTCGTTGATATGTTTTGTTCCTAGATAAACATACTCTTACTGTCGTTGATATGTTTTGTTCCTAGATAAACATACTCTTACTGTCGTTGATATGTTTTGTTCCTAGATAAACATACTCTTACTGTCGTTGATATGTTTTGTTCCTTGATAAACATACTCTGACTGTCGTTGATATGTTTTGTTCCTAGATAAACATACTCTGACTGTCATTGGTATGTTTTGCTCCTAGATAGACATACTCTTACTGTCATTGATATGTTTTGTTCCTAGATAGATATACTCTTACTGTCGTTGATATGTTTTGTTCCTAGATAGACATACTCTTACTGTCGTTGATATGTTTTGCTCCTAGATAGACATACTCTGACTGTCGTTGATATGTTTTGTTCCTAGATAAACATACTCTTACTGTCATTGATATGTTTTGCTCCTAGATAAACATACTCTTACTGTCGTTGATATGTTTTGCTCCTAGATAAACATACTCTTACTGTCGTTGATATGTTTTGCTCCTAGATAAACATACTTTTACTGTCGTTGGTATGTTTTGTTCCTAGATAAACATACTCTTACTGTCGTTGATATGTTTTGCTCCTAGATAGACATACTCTGACTCGTTGATATGTTTTGTTCCTAGATAAACATACTCTTACTGTCGTTGATATGTTTTGCTCCTAGATAAACATACTCTTACTGTCGTTGATATGTTTTGCTCCTAGATAAACATACTCTTACTGTCGTTGATATGTTTTGCTCCTAGATAAACATACTCTGACTGTCGTTGATATGTTTTGCTCCTAGATAAACATACTCTGACTGTCGTTGAAATGTTTTGCTCCTAGATAAACATACTCTTACTGTCGTTGATATGTTTTGTTCCTAGATAGACATACTCTTACTGTCGTTGATATGTTTTGCTCCTAGATAAACATACTCTTACTGGCGTTGATATGTTTTGTTCCTAGATAAACATACTCTTACTGTCGTTGATATGTTTTGCTCCTAGATAAACATACTCTGACTGTCGTTGATATGTTTTGTTCCTAGATAAACATACTCTGACTGTCGTTGATATGTTTTGCTCCTAGATAAACATACTCTTACTGTCGTTGATATGTTTTGCTCCTAGATAAACATACTCTTATTGTCGTTGATATGTTTTGTTCCTAGATAAACATACTCTTACTGTCGTTGATATGTTTTGCTCCTAGATAAACATACTCTGACTGTCGTTGATATGTTTTGCTCCTAGATAAACATACTCTGACTGTCGTTGAAATGTTTTGCTCCTAGATAAACATACTCTGACTGTCGTTGATATGTTTTGTTCCTAGATAGACATACTCTTACTGTCGTTGATATGTTTTGCTCCTAGATAAACATACTCTAACTGGCGTTAATATGTTTTGTTCCTAGATAAACATACTCTTACTGGCGTTGATATGTTTTGTTCCTAGATAAACATACTCTGACTGTCGTTGATATGTTTTGCTCCTAGATAAACATACTCTGACTGTCGTTGATATGTTTTGTTCCTAGATAAACATACTCTGAATGTCGTTGATATGTTTTGCTCCTAGATAAACATACTCTTACTGTCGTTGATATGTTTTGCTCCTAGATAAACATACTCTTATTGTCGTTGATATGTTTTGTTCCTAGATAAACATACTCTTACTGTCGTTGATATGTTTTGTTCCTAGATAAACATACTCTTACTGTCGTTGATATGTTTTGTTCCTAGATAAACATACTCTTACTGTCGTTGATATGTTTTGTTCCTTGATAAACATACTCTGACTGTCGTTGATATGTTTTGTTCCTAGATAAACATACTCTTACTGTCATTGGTATGTTTTGCTCCTAGATAGACATACTCTTACTGTCATTGATATGTTTTGTTCCTAGATAGATATACTCTTACTGTCGTTGATATGTTTTGTTCCTAGATAGACATACTCTTACTGTCGTTGATATGTTTTGCTCCTAGATAGACATACTCTGACTGTCGTTGATATGTTTTGTTCCTAGATAAACATACTCTTACTGTCATTGATATGTTTTGCTCCTAGATAAACATACTCTTACTGTCGTTGATATGTTTTGCTCCTAGATAAACATACTCTTACTGTCGTTGATATGTTTTGCTCCTAGATAAACATACTTTTACTGTCGTTGGTATGTTTTGTTCCTAGATAAACATACTCTTACTGTCGTTGATATGTTTTGCTCCTAGATAGACATACTCTGACTCGTTGATATGTTTTGTTCCTAGATAAACATACTCTTACTGTCGTTGATATGTTTTGCTCCTAGATAAACATACTCTTACTGTCGTTGATATGTTTTGCTCCTAGATAAACATACTCTTACTGTCGTTGATATGTTTTGCTCCTAGATAAACATACTCTGACTGTCGTTGATATGTTTTGCTCCTAGATAAACATACTCTGACTGTCGTTGAAATGTTTTGCTCCTAGATAAACATACTCTTACTGTCGTTGATATGTTTTGTTCCTAGATAGACATACTCTTACTGTCGTTGATATGTTTTGCTCCTCGATAAACATACTCTTACTGGCGTTGATATGTTTTGTTCCTAGATAAACATACTCTTACTGTCGTTGATATGTTTTGCTCCTAGATAAACATACTCTGACTGTCGTTGATATGTTTTGTTCCTAGATAAACATACTCTGACTGTCGTTGATATGTTTTGCTCCTAGATAAACATACTCTGACTGTCGTTGATATGTTTTGTTCCTAGATAAACATACTCTGAATGTCGTTGATATGTTTTGCTCCTAGATAAACATACTCTTACTGTCGTTGATATGTTTTGCTCCTAGATAAACATACTCTTATTGTCGTTGATATGTTTTGTTCCTAGATAAACATACTCTTACTGTCGTTGATATGTTTTGTTCCTAGATAAACATACTCTTACTGTCGTTGATATGTTTTGTTCCTAGATAAACATACTCTTACTGTCGTTGATATGTTTTGTTCCTTGATAAACATACTCTGACTGTCGTTGATATGTTTTGTTCCTAGATAAACATACTCTTACTGTCATTGGTATGTTTTGCTCCTAGATAGACATACTCTTACTGTCATTGATATGTTTTGTTCCTAGATAGATATACTCTTACTGTCGTTGATATGTTTTGTTCCTAGATAGACATACTCTTACTGTTGTTGATATGTTTTGCTCCTAGATAGACATACTCTGACTGTCGTTGATATGTTTTGTTCCTAGATAAACATACTCTTACTGTCATTGATATGTTTTGCTCCTAGATAAACATACTCTTACTGTCGTTGATATGTTTTGCTCCTAGATAAACATACTCTTACTGTCGTTGATATGTTTTGCTCCTAGATAAACATACTTTTACTGTCGTTGGTATGTTTTGTTCCTAGATAAACATACTCTTACTGTCGTTGATATGTTTTGCTCCTAGATAGACATACTCTGACTCGTTGATATGTTTTGTTCCTAGATAAACATACTCTGACTGTCGTTGATATGTTTTGCTCCTAGATAAACATACTCTTACTGTCGTTGATATGTTTTGCTCCTAGATAAACATACTCTTACTGTCGTTGATATGTTTTGCTCCTAGATAAACATACTCTGACTGTCGTTGATATGTTTTGCTCCTAGATAAACATACTCTGACTGTCGTTGAAATGTTTTGCTCCTAGATAAACATACTCTTACTGTCGTTGATATGTTTTGTTCCTAGATAGACATACTCTTACTGTCGTTGATATGTTTTGCTCCTCGATAAACATACTCTTACTGGCGTTGATATGTTTTGTTCCTAGATAAACATACTCTTACTGTCGTTGATATGTTTTGCTCCTAGATAAACATACTCTGTCGTTGATATGTTTTGTTCCTAGATAAACATACTCTGACTGTCGTTGATATGTTTTGCTCCTAGATAAACATACTCTTACTGTCGTTGATATGTTTTGCTCCTAGATAAACATACTCTTATTGTCGTTGATATGTTTTGCTCCTAGATAAACATACTCTGACTGTCGTTGATATGTTTTGCTCCTAGATAAACATACTCTGACTGTCGTTGAAATGTTTTGCTCCTAGATAAACATACTCTGACTGTCGTTGATATGTTTTGTTCCTAGATAGACATACTCTTACTGTCGTTGATATGTTTTGCTCCTAGATAAACATACTCTAACTGGCGTTAATATGTTTTGTTCCTAGATAAACATACTCTTACTGGCGTTGATATGTTTTGTTCCTAGATAAACATACTCTGACTGTCGTTGATATGTTTTGCTCCTAGATAAACATACTCTGACTGTCGTTGATATGTTTTGTTCCTAGATAAACATACTCTTACTGGCGTTGATATGTTTTGTTCCTAGATAAACATACTCTGACTGTCGTTGATATGTTTTGTTCCTAGATAAACATACTCTTACTGTCGTTGGTATGTTTTGCTCCTAGATAGAAATACTCTTACTGTCATTGATATGTTTTGTTCCTAGATAGATATACTCTTACTGTCGTTGATATGTTTTGTTCCTAGATAGACATACTCTTACTGTCGTTGATATGTTTTGCTCCTAGATAGACATACTCTGACTGTCGTTGATATGTTTTGTTCCTAGATAAACATACTCTTACTGTCATTGATATGTTTTGCTCCTAGATAAACATACTCTTACTGTCGTTGATATGTTTTGCTCCTAGATAAACATACTCTTACTGTCGTTGATATGTTTTGCTCCTAGATAAACATACTTTTACTGTCGTTGGTATGTTTTGTTCCTAGATAAACATACTTTTACTGTCGTTGATATGTTTTGCTCCTAGATAGACATACTCTGACTCGTTGATATGTTTTGTTCCTAGATAAACATACTCTTACTGTCGTTGATATGTTTTGCTCCTAGATAAACATACTCTTACTGTCGTTGATATGTTTTGCTCCTAGATAAACATACTCTTATTGTCGTTGATATGTTTTGTTCCTAGATAAACATACTCTGACTGTCGTTGATATGTTTTGCTCCTAGATAAACATACTCTTACTGTCGTTGATATGTTTTGTTCCTAGATAAACATACTCTTACTGTCGTTGATATGTTTTGCTCCTAGATAAACATACTCTGACTGTCGTTGATATGTTTTGTTCCTAGATAAACATACTCTGAATGTCGTTGATATGTTTTGCTCCTAGATAAACATACTCTTACTGTCGTTGATATGTTTTGCTCCTAGATAAATGTACTCTTATTGTCGTTGATATGTTTTGTTCCTAGATAAACATACTCTTACTGTCGTTGATATGTTTTGTTCCTAGATAAACATACTCTTACTGTCGTTGATATGTTTTGTTCCTAGATAAACATACTCTTACTGTCGTTGATATGTTTTGTTCCTTGATAAACATACTCTGACTGTCGTTGATATGTTTTGTTCCTAGATAAACATACTCTTACTGTCATTGGTATGTTTTGCTCCTAGATAGACATACTCTTACTGTCATTGATATGTTTTGTTCCTAGATAGATATACTCTTACTGTCGTTGATATGTTTTGTTCCTAGATAGACATACTCTTACTGTCGTTGATATGTTTTGCTCCTAGATAGACATACTCTGACTGTCGTTGATATGTTTTGTTCCTAGATAAACATACTCTTACTGTCATTGATATGTTTTGCTCCTAGATAAACATACTCTTACTGTCGTTGATATGTTTTGCTCCTAGATAAACATACTCTTACTGTCGTTGATATGTTTTGCTCCTAGATAAACATACTTTTACTGTCGTTGGTATGTTTTGTTCCTAGATAAACATACTCTTACTGTCGTTGATATGTTTTGCTCCTAGATAGACATACTCTGACTCGTTGATATGTTTTGTTCCTAGATAAACATACTCTTACTGTCGTTGATATGTTTTGCTCCTAGATAAACATACTCTTACTGTCGTTGATATGTTTTGCTCCTAGATAAACATACTCTTACTGTCGTTGATATGTTTTGCTCCTAGATAAACATACTCTGACTGTCGTTGATATGTTTTGCTCCTAGATAAACATACTCTGACTGTCGTTGAAATGTTTTGCTCCTAGATAAACATACTCTTACTGTCGTTGATATGTTTTGTTCCTAGATAGACATACTCTTACTGTCGTTGATATGTTTTGCTCCTAGATAAACATACTCTTACTGGCGTTGATATGTTTTGTTCCTAGATAAACATACTCTTACTGTCGTTGATATGTTTTGCTCCTAGATAAACATACTCTGACTGTCGTTGATATGTTTTGTTCCTAGATAAACATACTCTGACTGTCGTTGATATGTTTTGCTCCTAGATAAACATACTCTTACTGTCGTTGATATGTTTTGCTCCTAGATAAACATACTCTTATTGTCGTTGATATGTTTTGTTCCTAGATAAACATACTCTTACTGTCGTTGATATGTTTTGCTCCTAGATAAACATACTCTGACTGTCGTTGATATGTTTTGCTCCTAGATAAACATACTCTGACTGTCGTTGAAATGTTTTGCTCCTAGATAAACATACTCTGACTGTCGTTGATATGTTTTGTTCCTAGATAGACATACTCTTACTGTCGTTGATATGTTTTGCTCCTAGATAAACATACTCTAACTGGCGTTAATATGTTTTGTTCCTAGATAAACATACTCTTACTGGCGTTGATATGTTTTGTTCCTAGATAAACATACTCTGACTGTCGTTGATATGTTTTGCTCCTAGATAAACATACTCTGACTGTCGTTGATATGTTTTGTTCCTAGATAAACATACTCTGAATGTCGTTGATATGTTTTGCTCCTAGATAAACATACTCTTACTGTCGTTGATATGTTTTGCTCCTAGATAAACATACTCTTATTGTCGTTGATATGTTTTGTTCCTAGATAAACATACTCTTACTGTCGTTGATATGTTTTGTTCCTAGATAAACATACTCTTACTGTCGTTGATATGTTTTGTTCCTAGATAAACATACTCTTACTGTCGTTGATATGTTTTGTTCCTTGATAAACATACTCTGACTGTCGTTGATATGTTTTGTTCCTAGATAAACATACTCTTACTGTCATTGGTATGTTTTGCTCCTAGATAGACATACTCTTACTGTCATTGATATGTTTTGTTCCTAGATAGATATACTCTTACTGTCGTTGATATGTTTTGTTCCTAGATAGACATACTCTTACTGTCGTTGATATGTTTTGCTCCTAGATAGACATACTCTGACTGTCGTTGATATGTTTTGTTCCTAGATAAACATACTCTTACTGTCATTGATATGTTTTGCTCCTAGATAAACATACTCTTACTGTCGTTGATATGTTTTGCTCCTAGATAAACATACTCTTACTGTCGTTGATATGTTTTGCTCCTAGATAAACATACTTTTACTGTCGTTGGTATGTTTTGTTCCTAGATAAACATACTCTTACTGTCGTTGATATGTTTTGCTCCTAGATAGACATACTCTGACTCGTTGATATGTTTTGTTCCTAGATAAACATACTCTTACTGTCGTTGATATGTTTTGCTCCTAGATAAACATATTCTTACTGTCGTTGATATGTTTTGCTCCTAGATAAACATACTCTTACTGTCGTTGATATGTTTTGCTCCTAGATAAACATACTCTGACTGTCGTTGATATGTTTTGCTCCTAGATAAACATACTCTGACTGTCGTTGATATGTTTTGCTCCTAGATAGACATACTCTTACTGTCGTTGATATGTTTTGTTCCTAGATAGACATACTCTTACTGTCGTTGATATGTTTTGCTCCTAGATAAACATACTCTTACTGGCGTTGATATGTTTTGTTCCTAGATAAACATACTCTTACTGTCGTTGATATGTTTTGCTCCTAGATAAACATACTCTGACTGTCGTTGATATGTTTTGCTCCTAGATAAACATACTCTTACTGTCGTTGATATGTTTTGCTCCTAGATAAACATACTCTTATTGTGGTTGATATGTTTTGTTCCTAGATAAACATACTCTTACTGTCGTTGATATGTTTTGCTCCTAGATAAACATACTCTGACTGTCGTTGATATGTTTTGCTCCTAGATAAACATACTCTGACTGTCGTTGAAATGTTTTGCTCCTAGATAAACATACTCTGACTGTCGTTGATATGTTTTGTTCCTAGATAGACATACTCTTACTGTCGTTGATATGTTTTGCTCCTAGATAAACATACTCTAACTGGCGTTAATATGTTTTGTTCCTAGATAAACATACTCTTACTGGCGTTGATATGTTTTGTTCCTAGATAAACATACTCTGACTGTCGTTGATATGTTTTGCTCCTAGATAAACATACTCTGACTGTCGTTGATATGTTTTGTTCCTAGATAAACATACTCTTACTGGCGTTGATATGTTTTGTTCCTAGATAAACATACTCTGACTGTCGTTGATATGTTTTGTTCCTAGATAAACATACTCTTACTGTCGTTGATATGTTTTGCTCCTAGATAGAAATACTCTTACTGTCATTGATATGTTTTGTTCCTAGATAGATATACTCTTACTGTCGTTGATATGTTTTGTTCCTAGATAGACATACTCTTACTGTCGTTGATATGTTTTGCTCCTAGATAGACATACTCTGACTGTCGTTGATATGTTTTGTTCCTAGATAAACATACTCTTACTGTCATTGATATGTTTTGCTCCTAGATAAACATACTCTTACTGCCGTTGATATGTTTTGCTCCTAGATAAACATACTCTTACTGTCGTTGATATGTTTTGCTCCTAGATAAACATACTTTTACTGTCGTTGGTATGTTTTGTTCCTAGATAAACATACTTTTACTGTCGTTGATATGTTTTGCTCCTAGATAGACATACTCTGACTCGTTGATATGTTTTGTTCCTAGATAAACATACTCTTACTGTCGTTGATATGTTTTGCTCCTAGATAAACATACTCTTACTGTCGTTGATATGTTTTGCTCCTAGATAAACATACTCTTATTGTCGTTGATATGTTTTGTTCCTAGATAAACATACTCTGACTGTCGTTGATATGTTTTGCTCCTAGATAAACATACTCTTACTGTCGTTGATATGTTTTGTTCCTAGATAAACATACTCTTACTGTCGTTGATATGTTTTGCTCCTAGATAAACATACTCTGACTGTCGTTGATATGTTTTGTTCCTAGATAAACATACTCTGAATGTCGTTGATATGTTTTGCTCCTAGATAAACATACTCTTACTGTCGTTGATATGTTTTGCTCCTAGATAAACGTACTCTTATTGTCGTTGATATGTTTTGTTCCTAGATAAACATACTCTTACTGTCGTTGATATGTTTTGTTCCTAGATAAACATACTCTTACTGTCGTTGATATGTTTTGTTCCTAGATAAACATACTCTTACTGTCGTTGATATGTTTTGTTCCTTGATAAACATACTCTGACTGTCGTTGATATGTTTTGTTCCTAGATAAACATACTCTTACTGTCATTGGTATGTTTTGCTCCTAGATAGACATACTCTTACTGTCATTGATATGTTTTGTTCCTAGATAGATATACTCTTACTGTCGTTGATATGTTTTGTTCCTAGATAGACATACTCTTACTGTCGTTGATATGTTTTGCTCCTAGATAGACATACTCTGACTGTCGTTGATATGTTTTGTTCCTAGATAAACATACTCTTACTGTCATTGATATGTTTTGCTCCTAGATAAACATACTCTTACTGTCGTTGATATGTTTTGCTCCTAGATAAACATACTCTTACTGTCGTTGATATGTTTTGCTCCTAGATAAACATACTTTTACTGTCGTTGGTATGTTTTGTTCCTAGATAAACATACTCTTACTGTCGTTGATATGTTTTGCTCCTAGATAGACATACTCTGACTCGTTGATATGTTTTGTTCCTAGATAAACATACTCTTACTGTCGTTGATATGTTTTGCTCCTAGATAAACATACTCTTACTGTCGTTGATATGTTTTGCTCCTAGATAAACATACTCTTACTGTCGTTGATATGTTTTGCTCCTAGATAAACATACTCTGACTGTCGTTGATATGTTTTGCTCCTAGATAAACATACTCTGACTGTCGTTGAAATGTTTTGCTCCTAGATAAACATACTCTTACTGTCGTTGATATGTTTTGTTCCTAGATAGACATACTCTTACTGTCGTTGATATGTTTTGCTCCTAGATAAACATACTCTTACTGGCGTTGATATGTTTTGTTCCTAGATAAACATACTCTTACTGTCGTTGATATGTTTTGCTCCTAGATAAACATACTCTGACTGTCGTTGATATGTTTTGTTCCTAGATAAACATACTCTGACTCGTTGATATGTTTTGCTCCTAGATAAACATACTCTTACTGTCGTTGATATGTTTTGCTCCTAGATAAACATACTCTTATTGTCGTTGATATGTTTTGTTCCTAGATAAACATACTCTTACTGTCGTTGATATGTTTTGCTCCTAGATAAACATACTCTGACTGTCGTTGATATGTTTTGCTCCTAGATAAACATACTCTGACTGTCGTTGAAATGTTTTGCTCCTAGATAAACATACTCTGACTGTCGTTGATATGTTTTGTTCCTAGATAGACATACTCTTACTGTCGTTGATATGTTTTGCTCCTACATAAACATACTCTAACTGGCGTTAATATGTTTTGTTCCTAGATAAACATACTCTTACTGGCGTTGATATGTTTTGTTCCTAGATAAACATACTCTGACTGTCGTTGATATGTTTTGCTCCTAGATAAACATACTCTGACTGTCGTTGATATGTTTTGTTCCTAGATAAACATACTCTGACTGTCGTTGATATGTTTTGCTCCTAGATAAACATACTCTTACTGTCGTTGATATGTTTTGCTCCTAGATAAACATACTCTTATTGTCGTTGATATGTTTTGTTCCTAGATAAACATACTCTGACTGTCGTTGATATGTTTTGCTCCTAGATAAACATACTCTTACTGTCGTTGATATGTTTTGCTCCTAGATAAACATACTCTTATTGTCGTTGATATGTTTTGTTCCTAGATAAACATACTCTGACTGTCGTTGATATGTTTTGCTCCTAGATAAACATACTCTTACTGTCGTTGATATGTTTTGCTCCTAGATAAACATACTCTGACTGTCGTTGATATGTTTTGTTCCTAGATAAACATACTCTGACTGTCGTTGATATGTTTTGCTCCTAGATAAACATACTCTGACTGTCGTTGATATGTTTTGTTCCTAGATAAACATACTCTTACTGTCATTGGTATGTTTTGCTCCTAGATAGACATACTCTTACTGTCATTGATATGTTTTGTTCCTAGATAGATATACTCTTACTGTCGTTGATATGTTTTGTTCCTAGATAGACATACTCTTACTGTCGTTGATATGTTTTGCTCCTAGATAGACATACTCTGACTGTCGTTGATATGTTTTGTTCCTAGATAAACATACTCTTACTGTCATTGATATGTTTTGCTCCTAGATAAACATACTCTTACTGTCGTTGATATGTTTTGCTCCTAGATAAACATACTCTTACTGTCGTTGATATGTTTTGCTCCTAGATAAACATACTTTTACTGTCGTTGGTATGTTTTGTTCCTAGATAAACATACTCTTACTGTCGTTGATATGTTTTGCTCCTAGATAGACATACTCTGACTCGTTGATATGTTTTGTTCCTAGATAAACATACTCTTACTGTCGTTGATATGTTTTGCTCCTAGATAAACATACTCTTACTGTCGTTGATATGTTTTGCTCCTAGATAAACATACTCTTACTGTCGTTGATATGTTTTGCTCCTAGATAAACATACTCTGACTGTCGTTGATATGTTTTGCTCCTAGATAAACATACTCTGACTGTCGTTGAAATGTTTTGCTCCTAGATAAACATACTCTTACTGTCGTTGATATGTTTTGTTCCTAGATAGACATACTCTTACTGTCGTTGATATGTTTTGCTCCTCGATAAACATACTCTTACTGGCGTTGATATGTTTTGTTCCTAGATAAACATACTCTTACTGTCGTTGATATGTTTTGCTCCTAGATAAACATACTCTGACTGTCGTTGATATGTTTTGTTCCTAGATAAACATACTCTGACTGTCGTTGATATGTTTTGCTCCTAGATAAACATACTCTTACTGTCGTTGATATGTTTTGCTCCTAGATAAACATACTCTTATTGTCGTTGATATGTTTTGTTCCTAGATAAACATACTCTTACTGTCGTTGATATGTTTTGCTCCTAGATAAACATACTCTGACTGTCGTTGATATGTTTTGCTCCTAGATAAACATACTCTGACTGTCGTTGAAATGTTTTGCTCCTAGATAAACATACTCTGACTGTCGTTGATATGTTTTGTTCCTAGATAGACATACTCTTACTGTCGTTGATATGTTTTGCTCCTAGATAAACATACTCTAACTGGCGTTAATATGTTTTGTTCCTAGATAAACATACTCTTACTGGCGTTGATATGTTTTGTTCCTAGATAAACATACTCTGACTGTCGTTGATATGTTTTGCTCCTAGATAAACATACTCTGACTGTCGTTGATATGTTTTGTTCCTAGATAAACATACTCTGACTGTCGTTGATATGTTTTGCTCCTAGATAAACATACTCTTACTGTCGTTGATATGTTTTGCTCCTAGATAAACATACTCTTATTGTCGTTGATATGTTTTGTTCCTAGATAAACATACTCTGACTGTCGTTGATATGTTTTGCTCCTAGATTAACATACTCTGACTGTCGTTGATATGTTTTGTTCCTAGATAAACATACTCTGACTGTCGTTGAAATGTTTTGCTCCTAGATAAACATACTCTGACTGTCGTTGATATGTTTTGCTCCTAGATAAACATACTCTGACTGTCGTTGAAATGTTTTGCTCCTAGATAAACATACTCTTACTGTCGTTGATATGTTTTGTTCCTAGATAGACATACTCTTACTGTCGTTGATATGTTTTGCTCCTCGATAAACATACTCTTACTGGCGTTGATATGTTTTGTTCCTAGATAAACATACTCTTACTGTCGTTGATATGTTTTGCTCCTAGATAAACATACTCTGACTGTCGTTGATATGTTTTGTTCCTAGATAAACATACTCTGACTGTCGTTGATATGTTTTGCTCCTAGATAAACATACTCTGACTGTCGTTGATATGTTTTGTTCCTAGATAAACATACTCTGAATGTCGTTGATATGTTTTGCTCCTAGATAAACATACTCTTACTGTCGTTGATATGTTTTGCTCCTAGATAAACATACTCTTATTGTCGTTGATATGTTTTGTTCCTAGATAAACATACTCTTACTGTCGTTGATATGTTTTGTTCCTAGATAAACATACTCTTACTGTCGTTGATATGTTTTGTTCCTAGATAAACATACTCTTACTGTCGTTGATATGTTTTGTTCCTTGATAAACATACTCTGACTGTCGTTGATATGTTTTGTTCCTAGATAAACATACTCTTACTGTCATTGGTATGTTTTGCTCCTAGATAGACATACTCTTACTGTCATTGATATGTTTTGTTCCTAGATAGATATACTCTTACTGTCGTTGATATGTTTTGTTCCTAGATAGACATACTCTTACTGTCGTTGATATGTTTTGCTCCTAGATAGACATACTCTGACTGTCGTTGATATGTTTTGTTCCTAGATAAACATACTCTTACTGTCATTGATATGTTTTGCTCCTAGATAAACATACTCTTACTGTCGTTGATATGTTTTGCTCCTAGATAGACATACTCTGACTGTCGTTGATATGTTTTGCTCCTAGATAAACATACTTTTACTGTCGTTGGTATGTTTTGTTCCTAGATAAACATACTCTTACTGTCGTTGATATGTTTTGCTCCTAGATAGACATACTCTGACTCGTTGATATGTTTTGTTCCTAGATAAACATAC
This sequence comes from Bathymodiolus septemdierum, assembly GCA_963383655.1. Classification (NCBI taxonomy): domain Eukaryota; kingdom Metazoa; phylum Mollusca; class Bivalvia; order Mytilida; family Modiolidae; genus Bathymodiolus; species Bathymodiolus septemdierum. Next base: position 71,430,949 of record OY726518.1, on the reverse strand, counting down.
TCTTACTGTCGTTGATATGTTTTGCTCCTAGATAAACATACTCTTACTGTCGTTGATATGTTTTGCTCCTAGATAAACATACTCTTACTGTCGTTGATATGTTTTGCTCCTAGATAAACATACTCTGACTGTCGTTGATATGTTTTGCTCCTAGATAAACATACTCTGACTGTCGTTGATATGTTTTGCTCCTAGATAGACATACTCTTACTGTCGTTGATATGTTTTGTTCCTAGATAGACATACTCTTACTGTCGTTGATATGTTTTGCTCCTAGATAAACATACTCTTACTGGCGTTGATATGTTTTGTTCCTAGATAAACATACTCTTACTGTCGTTGATATGTTTTGCTCCTAGATAAACATACTCTGACTGTCGTTGATATGTTTTGCTCCTAGATAAACATACTCTGACTCGTTGATATGTTTTGCTCCTAGATAAACATACTCTTACTGTCGTTGATATGTTTTGCTCCTAGATAAACATACTCTTATTGTCGTTGATATGTTTTGTTCCTAGATAAACATACTCTGACTGTCGTTGATATGTTTTGCTCCTAGATAAACATACTCTGACTGTCGTTGATATGTTTTGCTCCTAGATAAACATACTCTGACTGTCGTTGAAATGTTTTGTTCCTAGATAAACATACTCTGACTGTCGTTGATATGTTTTGTTCCTAGATAGACATACTCTTACTGTCGTTGATATGTTTTGCTCCTAGATAAACATACTCTAACTGGCGTTAATATGTTTTGTTCCTAGATAAACATACTCTTACTGGCGTTGATATGTTTTGCTCCTAGATAAACATACTCTGACTGTCGTTGATATGTTTTGTTCCTAGATAAACATACTCTGACTGTCGTTGATATGTTTTGCTCCTAGATAAACATACTCTGACTGTCGTTGATATGTTTTGCTCCTAGATAAACATACTCTTACTGTCGTTGATATGTTTTTCTCCTAGATAAACATACTCTTATTGTCGTTGATATGTTTTGCTCCTAGATAAACATACTCTGACTGTCGTTGATATGTTTTGCTCCTAGATAAACATACTCTTACTGTCGTTGATATGTTTTGTTCCTAGATAAACATACTCTTATTGTCGTTGATATGTTTTGCTCCTAGATAAACATACTCTGACTGTCGTTGATATGTTTTGCTCCTAGATAAACATACTCTTACTGTCGTTGATATGTTTTGCTCCTAGATAAACATACTCTGACTGTCGTTGATATGTTTTGTTCCTAGATAAACATACTCTGACTGTCGTTGATATGTTTTGCTCCTAGATAAACATACTCTGACTGTCGTTGATATGTTTTGTTCCTAGATAAACATACTCTTACTGTCATTGGTATGTTTTGCTCCTAGATAGACATACTCTTACTGTCATTGATATGTTTTGTTCCTAGATAGATATACTCTTACTGTCGTTGATATGTTTTGTTCCTAGATAGACATACTCTTACTGTCGTTGATATGTTTTGCTCCTAGATAGACATACTCTGACTGTCGTTGATATGTTTTGTTCCTAGATAAACATACTCTTACTGTCATTGATATGTTTTGCTCCTAGATAAACATACTCTTACTGTCGTTGATATGTTTTGCTCCTAGATAAACATACTCTTACTGTCGTTGATATGTTTTGCTCCTAGATAAACATACTTTTACTGTCGTTGGTATGTTTTGTTCCTAGATAAACATACTCTTACTGTCGTTGATATGTGTTGCTCCTAGATAGACATACTCTGACTCGTTGATATGTTTTGTTCCTAGATAAACATACTCTTACTGTCGTTGATATGTTTTGCTCCTAGATAAACATACTCTTACTGTCGTTGATATGTTTTGCTCCTAGATAAACATACTCTTACTGTCGTTGATATGTTTTGCTCCTAGATAAACATACTCTGACTGTCGTTGATATGTTTTGCTCCTAGATAAACATACTCTGACTGTCGTTGAAATGTTTTGCTCCTAGATAAACATACTCTTACTGTCGTTGATATGTTTTGTTCCTAGATAGACATACTCTTACTGTCGTTGATATGTTTTGCTCCTCGATAAACATACTCTTACTGGCGTTGATATGTTTTGTTCCTAGATAAACATACTCTTACTGTCGTTGATATGTTTTGCTCCTAGATAAACATACTCTGACTGTCGTTGATATGTTTTGTTCCTAGATAAACATACTCTGACTGTCGTTGATATGTTTTGCTCCTAGATAAACATACTCTTACTGTCGTTGATATGTTTTGCTCCTAGATAAACATACTCTTATTGTCGTTGATATGTTTTGTTCCTAGATAAACATACTCTTACTGTCGTTGATATGTTTTGCTCCTAGATAAACATACTCTGACTGTCGTTGAAATGTTTTGCTCCTAGATAAACATACTCTGACTGTCGTTGATATGTTTTGTTCCTAGATAGACATACTCTTACTGTCGTTGATATGTTTTGCTCCTAGATAAACATACTCTAACTGGCGTTAATATGTTTTGTTCCTAGATAAACATACTCTTACTGGCGTTGATATGTTTTGTTCCTAGATAAACATACTCTGACTGTCGTTGATATGTTTTGCTCCTAGATAAACATACTCTGACTGTCGTTGATATGTTTTGTTCCTAGATAAACATACTCTGACTGTCGTTGATATGTTTTGCTCCTAGATAAACATACTCTTACTGTCGTTGATATGTTTTGCTCCTAGATAAACATACTCTTATTGTCGTTGATATGTTTTGTTCCTAGATAAACATACTCTGACTGTCGTTGATATGTTTTGCTCCTAGATTAACATACTCTGACTGTCGTTGATATGTTTTGTTCCTAGATAAACATACTCTGACTGTCGTTGAAATGTTTTGCTCCTAGATAAACATACTCTGACTGTCGTTGATATGTTTTGCTCCTAGATAAACATACTCTGACTGTCGTTGAAATGTTTTGCTCCTAGATAAACATACTCTTACTGTCGTTGATATGTTTTGTTCCTAGATAGACATACTCTTACTGTCGTTGATATGTTTTGCTCCTCGATAAACATACTCTTACTGGCGTTGATATGTTTTGTTCCTAGATAAACATACTCTTACTGTCGTTGATATGTTTTGCTCCTAGATAAACATACTCTGACTGTCGTTGATATGTTTTGTTCCTAGATAAACATACTCTGACTGTCGTTGATATGTTTTGCTCCTAGATAAACATACTCTGACTGTCGTTGATATGTTTTGTTCCTAGATAAACATACTCTGAATGTCGTTGATATGTTTTGCTCCTAGATAAACATACTCTTACTGTCGTTGATATGTTTTGCTCCTAGATAAACATACTCTTATTGTCGTTGATATGTTTTGTTCCTAGATAAACATACTCTTACTGTCGTTGATATGTTTTGTTCCTAGATAAACATACTCTTACTGTCGTTGATATGTTTTGTTCCTAGATAAACATACTCTTACTGTCGTTGATATGTTTTGTTCCTTGATAAACATACTCTGACTGTCGTTGATATGTTTTGTTCCTAGATAAACATACTCTTACTGTCATTGGTATGTTTTGCTCCTAGATAGACATACTCTTACTGTCATTGATATGTTTTGTTCCTAGATAGATATACTCTTACTGTCGTTGATATGTTTTGTTCCTAGATAGACATACTCTTACTGTTGTTGATATGTTTTGCTCCTAGATAGACATACTCTGACTGTCGTTGATATGTTTTGTTCCTAGATAAACATACTCTTACTGTCATTGATATGTTTTGCTCCTAGATAAACATACTCTTTCTGTCGTTGATATGTTTTGCTCCTAGATAAACATACTCTTACTGTCGTTGATATGTTTTGCTCCTAGATAAACATACTTTTACTGTCGTTGGTATGTTTTGTTCCTAGATAAACATACTCTTACTGTCGTTGATATGTTTTGCTCCTAGATAGACATACTCTGACTCGTTGATATGTTTTGTTCCTAGATAAACATACTCTGACTGTCGTTGATATGTTTTGCTCCTAGATAAACATACTCTTACTGTCGTTGATATGTTTTGCTCCTAGATAAACATACTCTTACTGTCGTTGATATGTTTTGCTCCTAGATAAACATACTCTGACTGTCGTTGATATGTTTTGCTCCTAGATAAACATACTCTGACTGTCGTTGAAATGTTTTGCTCCTAGATAAACATACTCTTACTGTCGTTGATATGTTTTGTTCCTAGATAGACATACTCTTACTGTCGTTGATATGTTTTGCTCCTCGATAAACATACTCTTACTGGCGTTGATATGTTTTGTTCCTAGATAAACATACTCTTACTGTCGTTGATATGTTTTGCTCCTAGATAAACATACTCTGACTGTCGTTGATATGTTTTGTTCCTAGATAAACATACTCTGACTGTCGTTGATATGTTTTGCTCCTAGATAAACATACTCTTACTGTCGTTGATATGTTTTGCTCCTAGATAAACATACTCTTATTGTCGTTGATATGTTTTGCTCCTAGATAAACATACTCTGACTGTCGTTGATATGTTTTGCTCCTAGATAAACATACTCTGACTGTCGTTGAAATGTTTTGCTCCTAGATAAACATACTCTGACTGTCGTTGATATGTTTTGTTCCTAGATAGACATACTCTTACTGTCGTTGATATGTTTTGCTCCTAGATAAACATACTCTAACTGGCGTTAATATGTTTTGTTCCTAGATAAACATACTCTTACTGGCGTTGATATGTTTTGTTCCTAGATAAACATACTCTGACTGTCGTTGATATGTTTTGCTCCTAGATAAACATACTCTGACTGTCGTTGATATGTTTTGTTCCTAGATAAACATACTCTTACTGGCGTTGATATGTTTTGTTCCTAGATAAACATACTCTGACTGTCGTTGATATGTTTTGTTCCTAGATAAACATACTCTTACTGTCGTTGGTATGTTTTGCTCCTAGATAGAAATACTCTTACTGTCATTGATATGTTTTGTTCCTAGATAGATATACTCTTACTGTCGTTGATATGTTTTGTTCCTAGATAGACATACTCTTACTGTCGTTGATATGTTTTGCTCCTAGATAGACATACTCTGACTGTCGTTGATATGTTTTGTTCCTAGATAAACATACTCTTACTGTCATTGATATGTTTTGCTCCTAGATAAACATACTCTTACTGTCGTTGATATGTTTTGCTCCTAGATAAACATACTCTTACTGTCGTTGATATGTTTTGCTCCTAGATAAACATACTTTTACTGTCGTTGGTATGTTTTGTTCCTAGATAAACATACTTTTACTGTCGTTGATATGTTTTGCTCCTAGATAGACATACTCTGACTCGTTGATATGTTTTGTTCCTAGATAAACATACTCTTACTGTCGTTGATATGTTTTGCTCCTAGATAAACATACTCTTACTGTCGTTGATATGTTTTGCTCCTAGATAAACATACTCTTATTGTCGTTGATATGTTTTGTTCCTAGATAAACATACTCTGACTGTCGTTGATATGTTTTGCTCCTAGATAAACATACTCTTACTGTCGTTGATATGTTTTGTTCCTAGATAAACATACTCTTACTGTCGTTGATATGTTTTGCTCCTAGATAAACATACTCTGACTGTCGTTGATATGTTTTGTTCCTAGATAAACATACTCTGAATGTCGTTGATATGTTTTGCTCCTAGATAAACATACTCTTACTGTCGTTGATATGTTTTGCTCCTAGATAAACGTACTCTTATTGTCGTTGATATGTTTTGTTCCTAGATAAACATACTCTTACTGTCGTTGATATGTTTTGTTCCTAGATAAACATACTCTTACTGTCGTTGATATGTTTTGTTCCTAGATAAACATACTCTTACTGTCGTTGATATGTTTTGTTCCTTGATAAACATACTCTGACTGTCGTTGATATGTTTTGTTCCTAGATAAACATACTCTTACTGTCATTGGTATGTTTTGCTCCTAGATAGACATACTCTTACTGTCATTGATATGTTTTGTTCCTAGATAGATATACTCTTACTGTCGTTGATATGTTTTGTTCCTAGATAGACATACTCTTACTGTCGTTGATATGTTTTGCTCCTAGATAGACATACTCTGACTGTCGTTGATATGTTTTGTTCCTAGATAAACATACTCTTACTGTCATTGATATGTTTTGCTCCTAGATAAACATACTCTTACTGTCGTTGATATGTTTTGCTCCTAGATAAACATACTCTTACTGTCGTTGATATGTTTTGCTCCTAGATAAACATACTTTTACTGTCGTTGGTATGTTTTGTTCCTAGATAAACATACTCTTACTGTCGTTGATATGTTTTGCTCCTAGATAGACATACTCTGACTCGTTGATATGTTTTGTTCCTAGATAAACATACTCTTACTGTCGTTGATATGTTTTGCTCCTAGATAAACATACTCTTACTGTCGTTGATATGTTTTGCTCCTAGATAAACATACTCTTACTGTCGTTGATATGTTTTGCTCCTAGATAAACATACTCTGACTGTCGTTGATATGTTTTGCTCCTAGATAAACATACTCTGACTGTCGTTGAAATGTTTTGCTCCTAGATAAACATACTCTTACTGTCGTTGATATGTTTTGTTCCTAGATAGACATACTCTTACTGTCGTTGATATGTTTTGCTCCTAGATAAACATACTCTTACTGGCGTTGATATGTTTTGTTCCTAGATAAACATACTCTTACTGTCGTTGATATGTTTTGCTCCTAGATAAACATACTCTGACTGTCGTTGATATGTTTTGTTCCTAGATAAACATACTCTGACTGTCGTTGATATGTTTTGCTCCTAGATAAACATACTCTTACTGTCGTTGATATGTTTTGCTCCTAGATAAACATACTCTTATTGTCGTTGATATGTTTTGTTCCTAGATAAACATACTCTTACTGTCGTTGATATGTTTTGCTCCTAGATAAACATACTCTGACTGTCGTTGATATGTTTTGCTCCTAGATAAACATACTCTGACTGTCGTTGAAATGTTTTGCTCCTAGATAAACATACTCTGACTGTCGTTGATATGTTTTGTTCCTAGATAGACATACTCTTACTGTCGTTGATATGTTTTGCTCCTAGATAAACATACTCTAACTGGCGTTAATATGTTTTGTTCCTAGATAAACATACTCTTACTGGCGTTGATATGTTTTGTTCCTAGATAAACATACTCTGACTGTCGTTGATATGTTTTGCTCCTAGATAAACATACTCTGACTGTCGTTGATATGTTTTGTTCCTAGATAAACATACTCTGAATGTCGTTGATATGTTTTGCTCCTAGATAAACATACTCTTACTGTCGTTGATATGTTTTGCTCCTAGATAAACATACTCTTATTGTCGTTGATATGTTTTGTTCCTAGATAAACATACTCTTACTGTCGTTGATATGTTTTGTTCCTAGATAAACATACTCTTACTGTCGTTGATATGTTTTGTTCCTAGATAAACATACTCTTACTGTCGTTGATATGTTTTGTTCCTTGATAAACATACTCTGACTGTCGTTGATATGTTTTGTTCCTAGATAAACATACTCTTACTGTCATTGGTATGTTTTGCTCCTAGATAGACATACTCTTACTGTCATTGATATGTTTTGTTCCTAGATAGATATACTCTTACTGTCGTTGATATGTTTTGTTCCTAGATAGACATACTCTTACTGTCGTTGATATGTTTTGCTCCTAGATAGACATACTCTGACTGTCGTTGATATGTTTTGTTCCTAGATAAACATACTCTTACTGTCATTGATATGTTTTGCTCCTAGATAAACATACTCTTACTGTCGTTGATATGTTTTGCTCCTAGATAAACATACTCTTACTGTCGTTGATATGTTTTGCTCCTAGATAAACATACTTTTACTGTCGTTGGTATGTTTTGTTCCTAGATAAACATACTCTTACTGTCGTTGATATGTTTTGCTCCTAGATAGACATACTCTGACTCGTTGATATGTTTTGTTCCTAGATAAACATACTCTTACTGTCGTTGATATGTTTTGCTCCTAGATAAACATACTCTTACTGTCGTTGATATGTTTTGCTCCTAGATAAACATACTCTTACTGTCGTTGATATGTTTTGCTCCTAGATAAACATACTCTGACTGTCGTTGATATGTTTTGCTCCTAGATAAACATACTCTGACTGTCGTTGAAATGTTTTGCTCCTAGATAAACATACTCTTACTGTCGTTGATATGTTTTGTTCCTAGATAGACATACTCTTACTGTCGTTGATATGTTTTGCTCCTCGATAAACATACTCTTACTGGCGTTGATATGTTTTGTTCCTAGATAAACATACTCTTACTGTCGTTGATATGTTTTGCTCCTAGATAAACATACTCTGACTGTCGTTGATATGTTTTGTTCCTAGATAAACATACTCTGACTGTCGTTGATATGTTTTGCTCCTAGATAAACATACTCTTACTGTCGTTGATATGTTTTGCTCCTAGATAAACATACTCTTATTGTCGTTGATATGTTTTGTTCCTAGATAAACATACTCTTACTGTCGTTGATATGTTTTGCTCCTAGATAAACATACTCTGACTGTCGTTGATATGTTTTGCTCCTAGATAAACATACTCTGACTGTCGTTGAAATGTTTTGCTCCTAGATAAACATACTCTGACTGTCGTTGATATGTTTTGTTCCTAGATAGACATACTCTTACTGTCGTTGATATGTTTTGCTCCTAGATAAACATACTCTTACTGTCGTTGATATGTTTTGCTCCTAGATAAACATACTCTTACTGTCGTTGATATGTTTTGCTCCTAGATAAACATACTTTTACTGTCGTTGGTATGTTTTGTTCCTAGATAAACATACTCTTACTGTCGTTGATATGTTTTGCTCCTAGATAGACATACTCTGACTCGTTGATATGTTTTGTTCCTAGATAAACATACTCTTACTGTCGTTGATATGTTTTGCTCCTAGATAAACATACTCTTACTGTCGTTGATATGTTTTGCTCCTAGATAAACATACTCTTACTGTCGTTGATATGTTTTGCTCCTAGATAAACATACTCTTACTGTCATTGATATGTTTTGCTCCTAGATAAACATACTCTTACTGTCGTTGATATGTTTTGCTCCTAGATAAACATACTCTTACTGTCGTTGATATGTTTTGCTCCTAGATAAACATACTTTTACTGTCGTTGGTATGTTTTGTTCCTAGATAAACATACTCTTACTGTCGTTGATATGTTTTGCTCCTAGATAGACATACTCTGACTCGTTGATATGTTTTGTTCCTAGATAAACATACTCTTACTGTCGTTGATATGTTTTGCTCCTAGATAAACATACTCTTACTGTCGTTGATATGTTTTGCTCCTAGATAAACATACTCTTACTGTCGTTGATATGTTTTGCTCCTAGATAAACATACTCTGACTGTCGTTGATATGTTTTGCTCCTAGATAAACATACTCTGACTGTCGTTGAAATGTTTTGCTCCTAGATAAACATACTCTTACTGTCGTTGATATGTTTTGTTCCTAGATAGACATACTCTTACTGTCGTTGATATGTTTTGCTCCTAGATAAACATACTCTTACTGGCGTTGATATGTTTTGTTCCTAGATAAACATACTCTTACTGTCGTTGATATGTTTTGCTCCTAGATAAACATACTCTGACTGTCGTTGATATGTTTTGTTCCTAGATAAACATACTCTGACTGTCGTTGATATGTTTTGCTCCTAGATAAACATACTCTTACTGTCGTTGATATGTTTTGCTCCTAGATAAACATACTCTTATTGTCGTTGATATGTTTTGTTCCTAGATAAACATACTCTTACTGTCGTTGATATGTTTTGCTCCTAGATAAACATACTCTGACTGTCGTTGATATGTTTTGCTCCTAGATAAACATACTCTGACTGTCGTTGAAATGTTTTGCTCCTAGATAAACATACTCTGACTGTCGTTGATATGTTTTGTTCCTAGATAGACATACTCTTACTGTCGTTGATATGTTTTGCTCCTAGATAAACATACTCTAACTGGCGTTAATATGTTTTGTTCCTAGATAAACATACTCTTACTGGCGTTGATATGTTTTGTTCCTAGATAAACATACTCTGACTGTCGTTGATATGTTTTGCTCCTAGATAAACATACTCTGACTGTCGTTGATATGTTTTGTTCCTAGATAAACATACTCTGACTGTCGTTGATATGTTTTGCTCCTAGATAAACATACTCTTACTGTCGTTGATATGTTTTGCTCCTAGATAAACATACTCTTATTGTCGTTGATATGTTTTGTTCCTAGATAAACATACTCTGACTGTCGTTGATATGTTTTGCTCCTAGATAAACATACTCTTACTGTCGTTGATATGTTTTGCTCCTAGATAAACATACTCTTATTGTCGTTGATATGTTTTGTTCCTAGATAAACATACTCTGACTGTCGTTGATATGTTTTGCTCCTAGATAAACATACTCTTACTGTCGTTGATATGTTTTGCTCCTAGATAAACATACTCTGACTGTCGTTGATATGTTTTGTTCCTAGATAAACATACTCTGACTGTCGTTGATATGTTTTGCTCCTAGATAAACATACTCTGACTGTCGTTGATATGTTTTGTTCCTAGATAAACATACTCTTACTGTCATTGGTATGTTTTGCTCCTAGATAGACATACTCTTACTGTCATTGATATGTTTTGTTCCTAGATAGATATACTCTTACTGTCGTTGATATGTTTTGTTCCTAGATAGACATACTCTTACTGTCGTTGATATGTTTTGCTCCTAGATAGACATACTCTGACTGTCGTTGATATGTTTTGTTCCTAGATAAACATACTCTTACTGTCATTGATATGTTTTGCTCCTAGATAAACATACTCTTACTGTCGTTGATATGTTTTGCTCCTAGATAAACATACTCTTACTGTCGTTGATATGTTTTGCTCCTAGATAAACATACTTTTACTGTCGTTGGTATGTTTTGTTCCTAGATAAACATACTCTTACTGTCGTTGATATGTTTTGCTCCTAGATAGACATACTCTGACTCGTTGATATGTTTTGTTCCTAGATAAACATACTCTTACTGTCGTTGATATGTTTTGCTCCTAGATAAACATACTCTTACTGTCGTTGATATGTTTTGCTCCTAGATAAACATACTCTTACTGTCGTTGATATGTTTTGCTCCTAGATAAACATACTCTGACTGTCGTTGATATGTTTTGCTCCTAGATAAACATACTCTGACTGTCGTTGAAATGTTTTGCTCCTAGATAAACATACTCTTACTGTCGTTGATATGTTTTGTTCCTAGATAGACATACTCTTACTGTCGTTGATATGTTTTGCTCCTCGATAAACATACTCTTACTGGCGTTGATATGTTTTGTTCCTAGATAAACATACTCTTACTGTCGTTGATATGTTTTGCTCCTAGATAAACATACTCTGACTGTCGTTGATATGTTTTGTTCCTAGATAAACATACTCTGACTGTCGTTGATATGTTTTGCTCCTAGATAAACATACTCTTACTGTCGTTGATATGTTTTGCTCCTAGATAAACATACTCTTATTGTCGTTGATATGTTTTGTTCCTAGATAAACATACTCTTACTGTCGTTGATATGTTTTGCTCCTAGATAAACATACTCTGACTGTCGTTGATATGTTTTGCTCCTAGATAAACATACTCTGACTGTCGTTGAAATGTTTTGCTCCTAGATAAACATACTCTGACTGTCGTTGATATTTTTTGTTCCTAGATAGACATACTCTTACTGTCGTTGATATGTTTTGCTCCTAGATAAACATACTCTAACTGGCGTTAATATGTTTTGTTCCTAGATAAACATACTCTTACTGGCGTTGATATGTTTTGTTCCTAGATAAACATACTCTGACTGTCGTTGATATGTTTTGCTCCTAGATAAACATACTCTGACTGTCGTTGATATGTTTTGTTCCTAGATAAACATACTCTGACTGTCGTTGATATGTTTTGCTCCTAGATAAACATACTCTTACTGTCGTTGATATGTTTTGCTCCTAGATAAACATACTCTTATTGTCGTTGATATGTTTTGTTCCTAGATAAACATACTCTGACTGTCGTTGATATGTTTTGCTCCTAGATTAACATACTCTGACTGTCGTTGATATGTTTTGTTCCTAGATAAACATACTCTGACTGTCGTTGAAATGTTTTGCTCCTAGATAAACATACTCTGACTGTCGTTGATATGTTTTGCTCCTAGATAAACATACTCTTACTGGCGTTAATATGTTTTGTTCCTAGATAAACATACTCTTACTGGTGTTGATATGTTTTGTTCCTAGATAAACATACTCTTACTGTCGTTGATATGTTTTGCTCCTAGATAAACATACTGACTGTCGTTGATATGTTTTGCTCCTAGATAAACATACTCTGACTGTCGTTGATATGTTTTGTTCCTAGATAAACATACTCTGACTGTCGTTGATATGTTTTGCTCCTAGATAAACATACTCTTACTGTCGTTGATATGTTTTGCTCCTAGATAAACATACTGACTGTCGTTGATATGTTTTGCTCCTAGATAAACATACTCTGACTGTCGTTGATATGTTTTGTTCCTAGATAAACATACTCTGACTGTCGTTGATATGTTTTGCTCCTAGATAAACATACTCTTTCTGTCGTTGATACGTTTTGCTCGAAATGGACTTCTCATCCCATCTCACATCTTAGACTTCACCTTTGATATTTCTGAGAAATCAATAATCACAAAACAAGTCATTGATAGCATATTTTTAATAAATACATAATTTCAACACACAGTATTAATTCAAAAAGATCTGAGAATTTGACATCTTATTAGCCATAAATATTTTATGATCATGTTGAAAGAATAAATGTGAATTTGAACATAACAACATAACTGTTATTAAATTTCCAATTTTTATACGACTGCAAATATTTCCTGGTTACAAAATAGATCACGTCCACCATTTTCATCAATTGTCAAGTTAGGTTTTGTTCAAGAAATATCAATCTGTAATAGAATGGATACAACATCTATTATACTGACAACTCACTTGTTTTTCTCTTCTGGTTTACTATTTTGTTTTCACATTTCTCTCTCCAATTTTTCAATATTTTGTGCAATCAGTTATATGCATACCTGTGGCAATTAAAAAGCACAGTATATAACTGAAGTAATCATCATTTTGTCAATAGGAGATTATATGACAAGTTTTTGTATCTTAATCACACTGAAGACCAGCAGTTACAGCTCTCTAGATATTTTTGTTTGATATAAGTAAGAATGGGGCCGTCGTGGACGTGATCGTATGGTAGTTGGATTTACAACTACCTATGCAATCAGTGCCTATCACCACTGATGTTGTGAGTTTGAATCTCAATCAGAGCGGGGTGTGCAACATTATGTGATAAAGTTTGTCAGTGACTTGCGACAGGTCGGTGGTTTACTCTGGATCCTCCAGTTTCCTCCACCAATAAAACTGACCGTCACAAAATAACTGAAATATTGTTGAAAGTGGAGTTAAAAACCATCAAACAAACAAACTGAAACCTAACCATGAACAAAACAAAATCCTGTAGATACCAAACTTTAAATAAAGTCCAAATGTAAGAATTTTTTTGTTATTTTAATCTTTATGAAGTAAACACCTGTCTCTTCCGAATACAAAACTTAGTCCCAAGGAGGTTCAGTTTAGACCGGTTCACTGTATTGTATGTGTCCTTCGTTGTCAGAATTGAAAAATTATAAAAGAAATTGTATCATTAGAACATGATGTAACAATTTTTTTTTTTTTTTTAACAGATGGAGATTTCAGTGTATCTGTGGTAACTAATGGCCAGTCTAAAGGATTTAATGACCAGGTATATCTTACAATATATGGTGATGCTAGTAACTCTGGACAGTTACCATTAGGTGAACCTGATAATGGACTATTCCAGGCAGAAAGTACAGAAAAGTTTGAAGTAAGAATAAACTCTAGAATAGAAAGAATAAATGGTGATCATTGTTTTTAGAAGAACTGTTTACAAATATATTTTTGTATTTTTATTTTTGATTGTTTTATACTTCAACTTGACCAAACTGAAATTTAATATCTGAAAAGAGTAGTTGCCATGGTAGCTGCTACAAAGGGTAATATTTTCATCCCTGTCTAACTTCCCATTCTTTTGCAGTGGCAGTTGAAAATCATTGACCTGATTCACGGTGGATATCGGTTACGGATTTTTTTCGATCAAATCCGTGTCCCGTCGTTTCTTTTTGCACAGACAACGGATACTCGCGGCATTTCACGAAGTAAGTGACACCAGCATCTCCAAAAAACACAAAAATGTTTAAAATGTTGTTTGAATAATCAGAAAGAAAGTATTCCACAGAACTTTTGAATGCTTTAAGCGTAACATGGTATCATTTTGTTTATGATTTGTATCCATGTTTCATTGTTTCTAGCCAATTTAAACTCTCGTTAGGTCTTGAACTTCTGTCAATAAATATTTTCAAGTCGAAAACTCTACGTCTAGATGAAACAGGGTGATGTAAATGTATTTTTGATTGCTAAATATCCTGTTAAGGTGTATTTTAATACCAAAGTAATGATGTATGAGTTCGTTTTGGTGACAAAACAGACGATTTATGTCTATTTGTCATGGCAACGGATTTTAATGATTCAGGATGCGGAATCTTTTGGATTTGTTGAAAATGTATCAGACACGATGAAGTTTATGAAGTTCTTTCTTTTTTCTTTTATCATTCATGTGCTATATTTAAGCGGGTTAGAAACTAGTACGTCATATTTAATTATAAACCGTTGACGGATTTTCTCCCTTGTTTTCCGTAAAATAAGTGTTTCAAATTAAAATATCATAGTTTCGAAAGTGACCTGAAGTCTTACCCTTAACTGGTCATGCATACATACAAATTCAATGCCGTTTTTTAGGCTGTATTATTTATCTACTGCCCTCCAGAAATGTTTATATAATTAAAGCTTATTTCTAACCCGCTTTGTAACTGTTTTGAAATATACCAGTCCTTGATCGTTTCTGTTTTGGTTTGTGCAACCACAGCTGATTTGCCTTACGTTTTTGGGATTTTCTACAAAGAAAAAACCGAAATAAAGTATAAGTATGAAATACGGTCACTTTATATTAGCCAAAAATCAGTTAAGAATTAAGTTGATATTGATACTATGGATTGCTTAAAATATTTTCCCTGCTAGGATTACATTATAAAAATTACGTTCTGAAAGAATCCGTTGCATTTCCGAAAGCACTTATTGGAAAATTTCTTCATACTTTCATATTTTTAAGTTATAAAATTCTGTGTATTGTTTCCGATATATATCTGCTCCATATAAACGTATAGCTTCTTCAACATTCATTCTACATTGACTATTATTTTGGAAGAAGAAATCAATTTGTTTGTATCTCGAGCCTGATTAGCATCATTGTCTCTCAAAGAAATGTAACTTCTATTGTAACCAAAAGGACAAATCTGATCGATTTGTTCGGTTAAGATATTGCAGTGTTCCGTCAAATAATAAAATAAAACAAACTGCACCTCAGATGGTCCCCTTTTGTAGAATTTTCGTCACTCCCTTGGAGGGACACGTCCATTTGTGCGACAAAAATCCGTTGTGTGAACAAAAAGTAATGAGGAATGCAGATTTGATCAAAAAAAATCCGTAACGGATATCCACCGTGTGATTGTCATTTTTGTATAATTTTGTTAATATTGTTGAACTTATTATACTCCTAAATATGTATGAGATATTTGTCACTGGATGTTAAGAAACCAACATTCAATCAAATCTTCATAATTATAAATACTAAATGGAGCTAAAAATGTTTTTAAATTACTTTCCGAGTTAAACGATTAGACAATCGAACATGAAGCATTAACCGTTTAACTCAGAAAACCGTGGTATAAATGATTAGTAACTTGAATAAGGCCATGCAATATCACATCTAGGTCGTTGATTATTGCGCGGCTTTCTGAGAGTAATAAAACTACAGCACAGATTTAAAGTGTGCAATTTCTCGTTTCTGCGTGTATTATTCCATAGTTCTTAGCTGTTGCTTACATTCTGGTATATAAACCATAAAAAGATCAATGTAAAGAATACATTCATGTTACAATGTTTGTTGTATTCCCATTGATTTGATTGCTTGACGTAGGTAATTAGAATTGTCTCATGTTTATTTAATCAATTCCAGATGGAGTCAATTTTAATTTTAATTTTTCAGATTTGTGAAATTTGTGAATATGCTTGGAGTTTTGTAGACAGAAATTGTATAAGAAATTTAAATAAATATATTGCTTATAATCTTTTTTTCTTGAGATTAATTTAAAAAGCAGTTTGACTTACTATCTCTTTTCCAATTAATTTGCTGTTTTAGTACTCTGATATTTTGTTTTCATTTTTTAGCTCACCTGGCCTTTAGGCCATGTGAGCTATTGTCATCACTTTTTCGTGCGTCGTCTGTCGTCCGTCGTCCGTCCGTCAACATTTCACATTTTAATCTTCTCCTGAGAAACCACTGCACCAATTGCAACCAAATTTTGGTGGAATGGTCCTTGGATGGCCCCCTTTTAAAATTTTGTCGGTGATCCCGACTTTCAACCAAGATGGCCGCCAAGCTCATATTAGAAAAAAGGGGGGATGAAATTTTAATTGTCCATTGCTGCTTTAGTGTAAGTCAAAATGAGCTCAAATTTTAACTGCAGCTACATGGCAAGGAATAGTTTAACATATATTCCTTATTTTTCTGTGATATTTTTCTTTCAGCCGATATATACCGATTATGCAAATTAGGCATATTTTGATAAAAGATCACATTTAAATCTTCTCCTCTGAAACCGCTGAACCAAATTAAACCAAACCTGGCAGGGGTGGTTCCCTTTCAAAATTGTGTCTGACAGCCCCGCCCTCCATTCAAGATGGCTGCTGTTACTAAAAATAGAAATTTCTTCAATTGTCCATTGCTGCTTTAGTATAAGTCAAAATGAGCTCAAATTTGAACTGCAGCTACATGGCAAGGAGTAGTTTAGCATATGTTCGGGTTTTTTTTTTGAAATTTTTCTTTCAGCCGATTTATACCGATTATGCAAATTAGGCATATTTTGATAAAAGATCACATTTAAATCTTCTCCTCTGAAACTGCTGAACCAAATTTGTGTCTGGTGGTCCCGCCCTCAGACCAAGATGGCTGCACAGCTGTACTTAGTTTAACATAGGACCCTATGGGAAATTCACATAAAAACCATCTTGTCTGGAACCAGTAGCTCAATTAAAACCAAACTATGATGGAATAGTCATTGGATGGTCCTCTTCCAAAATGGTGTCCGGCAGTTGCGCTCTCCCTCCAAGATGGCCGCCACAGTGCAGTTGCGTTGTTATTGAAAGCAGCTTTGATCCAGGTGAGCGATTACAGGCTCCTGGGAGCCTCTGGTTTCTAAATAAGTGTTTATCAGATTATTTTTTACAATTTATAGGTTAAGATTGATTTAGAAGAACTTGGTGAAATTCGTAAAATACGAATTGAACATACTGACACTAAATCTGGAGCAGAATGGATTGTTGAAAAGGTATTTAAAAATAATGAGTCAAAAATATTGATATTACTTAAATGATTGGAAAATACAAAGAAAAATGAATATTTTAAAATGTCGCCCACTTAGCAGAGTCAATATGATAATGCTATGTAGTTTTGAAAGTACAACCTTTTACTCTGATAAGTAATTTTCTATGATACTTCATTGTCTAAATATTGTCTGTTTGTAGTTGGTTTTGGCTTAGTAAAACTAGGTTAACTTGAATACTCTGATAATTTGAAGTAAAATTAATTATGCCTTTTCAATATTACAGTTCAGGGTTCAAATATATATGATATCACACAGGAAATTCTTGAATCAGATTACCCATATATCTGTGTCTCTGCTTGTTTTATATTGACCTTGAGATTGTATTGACTAATTCTGGTTGAATTAATATGAACTTACTGCAACATTTTTTTTGGTCAGATTATACTGGAGGACTTGTTTAGAAAGAAAACTATGGAGTTCCCAGTTAATAAGAATTTGACCTTAGCCAATCCAGGAAGTGATATATCTGTTGAAATACCTGCTCAACATCAGCATCATGTGTGGCCAGGTAATGATTAATTATTTAATTGATTGGGGGGGGGGGGGGGGGGGGGGTGCAAGTTGGGGGAAAATAATAATAATAATTTTTTGATGTTTTTTATGTAAATATTGTAACTACAATATTTACATGTTTAAGGAATAACTACTGTTATTCCTATTCTTATGTAATTCTCCCAACATGTACACACTAGTTTGAAAACATACAAATAAATGACAAAATATATGCACTTTTCAAATTCCTTCCGCTAAAAAAATGGTAATGTAGTTGTTTAAGGATCCACCATCTTGAAAACGTGAAATCCTACATGTCATATGAAAAACAATACTCCCCCCCCCCCCCCCCTCTTATAAGGCTACTACCACCAAAAGCCACACTTTTATCAAGCTATATTTCAGATGCACTGAGATAGTAAATTAAGAGGTCATCTCTCTTATAAGGCCACTTTTTCATTTCAGAAGGGGTGGCCGTATAAGAGAGGAATTACTGTATTACTTGCTGATCGGATAATTCTTTTGTGAGTTATGTCCTTTTTTTCTACTGTTTAATTTATCATAATAAGATTAGTGGTATGTATTACACAGTTGCCTATGAAATACTGAGATTTCAAAGGGAAAGTAAAGCCAGTTTTACACCCAGTGAAATAACAACATTTATTTTACTGTTTGACATCACAGTACGAAGATAGTCACAATCGAATATATCATTGACCATCCAACAATGAAAAACAAGTTCCTTTTTTAAATGTTTTTTTCAGCACAAATAAAAGTGTAAATTTTATGTAATAAACAGCATAACTACTTGTTGATCTCCTGGCTGATTTATTTTGTAAGAAGCCTAAACATGCAATATTATACCACAGGAGCTTGATATTTTATCAATAAAATAGAAATTAAAAAAAAAATTGTCCCGTTTCATATATAAAAATACTACAGGAATGAAACGCAATTTTTGGGGGTCTGCTTAATTCAACATTTTTAGCCATAATTGGCCGGGTCAAAGTATATAAATGAGCACCGGAAGGTTAAATCTGCTCAATTATGTCGATATTTGTACTTACCGGGCTTTTACTCAATCGTGAGGACGAATTTTTCCAGTTTGAGCCCCATCTGAGAATCCATGACGTGAAACCGGAAGTTGCAGTGAATATATGTGAGTATAAATGAAAAATCCGTCCTCACGACTGAGTAAAAGCCTGGTAAGTACAAATATCGACATAATTGAGCAGATTTAACCTGTTGAATTTAGCAGACCCCAAAAAATCACGTTTCATTCCTGTAGTATTTTTATATATGGAACGGGACAATTTGTTTTTGTATTTCTATTTTATTGATAAAACGTCAAGCTCCTATGATTATACAGTTTGGTGCGGAAAATGTTTGGATTTATTGACCTTTGAAAAAAAAGTCAATTAATCCACACATTTACAGAATCAAAAGACAGTAATTGTTTTATTATATATTTTGAATAGAAAAACTTATCCCTGGCTTGAAAATTATAACAACTTTTGATTGGTTAAAACCCTGGGCATAAAAAACCTATATTGCTAGGCCATATTACTGGATGTAACTAGCCATTTAACCAATCAAACGTTGTTATAATTTTCAAGATGGGAAAAATATATGACGTCAATTTAGTTGATTTTGGTCATATATTGAATATAAAGTTGTTAAATTGATCAACTACACCAGGTAAAAATAACTCGAAACTTTCATATTTTTTACTTTTTCTTTCCAACAACAAAGAAAACGTCACTATTACGTGGCCAACGGGGTCCAAATTATCCTATTTTTTTTATTATAACCGGAAATAAATTCGTTATTTACATTCCTATCGGTAGATATGGAGATTTTAGTACCTTTCAGTAGCCTGTACACCCTTCGGCCTGTGCCTAAGGATGTACTTGGCTACTTCAGGGTGTTAAAATCTCCATATCTACGGATAGAAACGTAAATAACTTATAATATTCAATGCCTCAGATTTAATATTCACTGGCGGTAAATCTCACGTGTTACTTTTTTTGGAACAGGGAATTCTATCAGAAATGTTCTATTTTGAATTAATAAAAAAAACTAACAAGTGACATTTACCGCCAGTGAATATTAAATCTTCGGCATTTGAATACATCTTCTTTTTTTTTATTAAAAAAATGACTTTTAGTTGAAATCTATTATAATAGAATAAAAAAAGATTTTGTTTTATAGACTTTAAGTAACCACATTGCCTAGTTATTATTATATTGGTTTGATAATAATGAAAATATATTTTCTAGATTTTTGTGTAGCAGATTTGACACATTAGGTTTGATTATCAGCCATTGCATCATTGTTGGTCATCACACTTTCATTAATCAGTAACTGCTCCTAAACTATGTATATGTAATAGAAAACAATCAATATTACACATTACTTTCTACTCAACATAAAGTTGTTCACCTGTTTTTTTTTTTTTTTATCATATTAATTTCTGGGGTTTCCCAGAGCCATACAGATTTTCATCTTCTACAGAGGGAGGTAAACACCCACAACTCCTTAAAGATCACTCTACATATTGCATTCTATTTTTATCTTTTATCACATAGATTTCTTGAGGTTGCCAGATCCATTCAGGGATTTTCAATGTGGTGCAGATAGAATACACATCTCTTATCTGAAAATCCTTATAAACCACTCAACAGAAGTCAACCCAATTTGACATTTCTTATTATAGAAACTGAAGTCATGAGCAACACTTGATTGTTTTTTATCGGTTTGATTTCTAGGGTTTACCAGTCAAACATATTTTTAAGGCTCAGCAAGGGGGTACACATCTCTAAACTGCAGCAGTTCTGAAAATCATCAATAATCAAATTCATATATTTTATGTACCCAGTCATTTTGAAGTGAAAAAAACTGCAATTTTACTCAGAAATTTGGTTAACAGAACAACTTGAACATGTAATATTTAGTCTTGCAATTTTGTAGGTTGGCACATAAAAATTTTGTAGCCTTGTATTTTCTGTCCAAAAATGTTCAAAACCTACCACAGTCACTGTTTAAAGGATTTCGCTGAAGGAGGAAATAAATGACCAGTCTACTGAGTTATCTAGTCTCCAGTCATACAAGCCTTATGATGGGAGTTCTGGCCCTTTTTTCAAAGTAAAAATTAAGAATTCAGACTATTTTATAATAAATGCTAGTTTTTGTCTATTTGTTCTACACATTGCTTGCATGGTTTTATTTACATGTTTTGTTCTTAGCAACTTTATTTTGTTTGATGTTTTACAACTCCGGTCAGGCAATTTAGAATGTTATGTTTTGTCTTTTAAGAAAACAATAGTTCAAGACCCAATGGTAAGGAGAGATAGTGTCAGTTTTAATAGAATGGCAAACCTTCACCTTAGCTTTATATGAATGCTCATATATATATATATCTTCTTTATATATAATTTGTTATGTCTTACCATAATGTTATACATAGCAAGATATTTCATACTGTTTTTTTGTTTGTTTTTTGTTTTGGTTTTTTGCAAAAATTATAGTGCCATGTAATATTACCGTTATTCAAGAGTATACAAGAGTCTTTTTCCCCGCCACAATATAACTGAACTATTGTTGAAAATCTTTTTCCTTGACCATTTTATACCTGAATTCCATACCTGTTAACCTCTGGGAACTGCTAGGGGGGAGATCTCCCCCCTACCAACTCTTCTAAAGGGGAGATTTTGTGTGTCGCCTTTAAATGCACAAAATTGTACCTTGTAGTTGCATACATGTGATAGAGTTGCTATGCTACAACTGGAGATTTGTCAATTTTTGGCTGGAGATTTGGTCTCATAACTGGAGATTTTTTATCGACGTATTTGATGCATGTTTTTATTGTTAATTGATGTTTTCTTTTTGTTTGTTTCAGTATTGAACCAACTGCATCCCATTTCAATATATATTGTTTACATTTCTGTCTTATTAGTAGTGTTTCATATGAATCATGGAACTTAGTCTTTAAATAATACTTTGATCGGCTTTGGTCCCAAACAAGCCATTGCACGTTTGATCGAAATAAGAAGTTTTCCTCGGCATCAAAGGTTGTCTGACTCCTGTTTGCACAACGGTTTATAACTATTTTTAATTGCCGCCATCACACTTCTAATCATCTAAGCGTGTGCCACAAACCCACTTCCTTATCCCCAATTAACTGTCAATCAGTGGATAATTGTTGTATAATCATCAACACCTTAATTAATCTCCATGACCCAATTTACCTGTAAGGTGTCAAACAGATCAATAACCGGATATCATTTAAACACCTTTACCATTCGTATCCCTCCGCGTTTTTCATCAGCGCGGGAGTTCCAAATGGGGAATTTCTAGAAATATTGATCGCAAAATGTAGGTCAAGATTTTATTGTACTTGATTTTTTTTTTGGGGGGAGGTCGTGCGGGAGATTAATGTCTCCCGCGCATGAGACCCAGTCCATGCGGGAGATTAGGGGGAGGGTTAACAGGTATGGAATTCTCCAACATGGAAATGTAATTAGTTTAAGATGAAAAACAAATAAATGCCACACCATGGCATTTGAAATATGAACAAAAGTTATATTTACTTTGCATTAAGTTTTATTAAGTTGCACTCAAGTGAAGTTGAATAAGTAAGATTTTATTGGAATTCTTATTGTGTCACAATAATTATACAAATGAAATAGATAGTATCTTTGTATAACAATATTTTTTGTGAGACTTAGCATTGTGTTACATTAAAACAAGTTTATAATATATAAAATTTCTTAAGTAAAAGAAAAGTTTTGTTTGCATTTATATATTAAAGTTTGTGGTGTCGGCTATTCATTAAATTAGTTATTTAGTGATATATGAAGTGGATGTGATTTTAATACAATACATGTATACATAAATATTAAAAATTGCTGAGTTAGATTGCTGTCAAATTATAATATTAAGTATATATGTAGCATCTACACACACTTATACACATGTCTTACGTCTATCCCTAGATTTGCCATACGAGAAAAGGTAACACTACGATTATTGAAGCTCCTTTTTAGCTCACCTGGCCTTTAGGCCATGTGAGCTATTGTCATCACTTTTCGTCCGTCGTCTGTCGTCCATCGTCCGTCCGTCAACATTTCACATTTTAATCTTCTCCTCAGAAACCACTGGGCCAATTGCAACCAAACTTTGGTGGAATGGTCCTTGGATGGCCCCCTTCCAAAATTGTGTTCGGTGATCCTGACTTCCAACCAAGATGGCCGCCAAGCTAAAAATAGAAAAAAGGGGGGATGAAATTTTAATTGGCTATTGCTGCTTTAGTGTAAGTCAAAATGAGCTCAAATTTTAACTGCAGCTACATGGCAAGGGGTAGTTTAACATATATTCCTGTTTTTTTTGTGAAATTTTTCTTTCAGCCGATATATACCGATTATGCAAATTAGGCATATTTTGATAAAAGATCACATTTAAATCTTCTCCTCTGAAACTGCTGAACCAAATTAAACCAAACCTGGCAGGGATGGTCCCTGGGTGGGTCCCTTTCAAAATTGTGTCCGACAACCCCGCCCTCCATTCAAGATGGCTGCTGTTGCTAAAAATAGAAATTTCTTCAATTGTCCATTGCTGCTTTAGTATAAGGCAAAATGAACTCAAATTTTAACTGCAGCTACATGGCAAGGAGTAGTTTAGCATATGTTCGGGGTTTTTGTTTGAAATTTTTCTTTCAGCCGATTTATACCGATTATGCAAATTAGGCATATTTTGATAAAAGTTCACATTTAAATCTTCTCCTCTGAAACCACTGAACCAAATTAAACCAAACCTGGCAGGGATGGTCCCTGGGTGGGTCCCTTTCAAAATTGTGTCCGTCAATGCCGTCCTGTATCCAAGATGGCCACCGTTACTAAAAATAGAATTGTTTTCAAATGGCCAAAACTGCTCTATTGTAAGCCAGAATGTGCCCAAATTTGAACAGTATAAGCATAATGATGAACTTTTTAACATATATTACAGGATTTTTTATGAACTTTGAACTTTTGCCGATTTTGACTGATTATGCAAATTAGAAAAAAGCGGGATGAAATTTAAAAAAATCTTCTCCTCTGAAACTACTGAGCCAATCTCAACCAAACTTTGCTGAAATGATCCTTGGGTGGTCCCCTTCCAAAATTATATCTGGCATTTCAGACCTCCGACCAAGATGGCTGCCACAGCCGAACTTAATTTAACATTGGACCATATGGGAAATTCCCATAAAAATCTTCTTGTTTGAAACCATTTGCTCAATAAGAACTAAATGTTGATGAAATAGTCATTGAATGGTTCTTTTCCAAAAATAGTCAGGCAGTTCGGCCCTTCGACCAAGATGTCCCCCACAGCCGAACTTAGTTTAACATAGGAACCTATGGGAAATTCACATAAAAATCTTCTTGTCTGGAACCAGTTGCTCAATTGGAACCAAACTTTGATAAAATAGTCATTGGATGGTCCTCTTCCAAAATTGTTTCTGGTGGTCCCGCCCTCTGACCAAGATGGCTGCACAGCTGTACTTAGTTTAACATAGGGCCCTATGGGAAATTCACATAAATACCATCTTGTCTGGAACCAGTAGCTCAATTAGAACCAAACTTTGATGGAATAGTCATTAGATGGTCCTCTTCCAAAATTGTGTCCAGCAGTTGCGCTCTCCCACCAAGATGGCTGCCACAGTGCAGTTGCGTTGTTATTGAAAGCAGCTTTGATCCTGGTGAGTGATTACAGGCTCCTGGGAGCCTCTAGTTTAAGGAGTGGATGTGGTCGAGTGGTCTAGGGCGCTGGACGTAAGGCTAAGCGAATGGTGCTGCAGTGTATCAATGGTGTGAGTTCAAATCCCGTCGAGGGAAGAAAAAAATGTTGACACCTCTAAAAATCTAATTCTAACACTGTTTGGTTTAATTTTCAGACGTATATATATAAAACAAACTAAAAACTATATTAAAAATTATGTTTTGCCTGCATGGCATGGTGGACACATTAGTAGTTAGAACTAAGGAATTTCAATACAACAGTGTTATATGCTATACAGTGGAGCCTGGCTAATTCAACACATGATTTTACAGGGTGTTGTAAAACTCAGGTTTCACTTTTGGTCAACAGAAGTATGAACCAAATTAAGAAGAGAAGAAATTGTGTATGTTTGATCAATGTAGGAGAATTTAATAGAAATACTATGTGAAGGCATGTTTATACAATGTAGATGAAAATACATTTAATATTAAATGTATGTCACAATAATACATTTAGAACTATTTAAGGATTGATTGCAATTTTTGTTCGGTTCATGAACAAATGACCTCAATCAGGTTGTACACACTGAGTAACCTGTGTAGTGGGTTACACAAGGGTGTGTACAACCTGATTGAGGTTATTTCGAATGAACTGAACAAATAATTTCGATCAATCCTTATAAATTAATTCAAACTTTTTTTGTTATGATATTGAAAAATATATTTATTTTTTCAAAATAAGGCAAATAATTGAAAATAAATTTAAATAACCCCAACGGTGCCTCATTTAAAGAAAATCACCTGATGACAACAGCACGCGGTGCCTTGAGAACTACGTCTATTTTTAGATTCCGTTCATTGACAAATAACCTCAACTTTTTAAACCAATCAAAACACGTATGAAATGACATGTGACTCTAAAATTAATTTATCAAAGAATACCAGACAATAGTTAAATTTGTGACAAGGTTTTGTAGTAGTCTTGTCAATTTAGCTCCAAAAATTGCCCAACCTGCAACTAATTGCAACACAAGGTTTTTCGAGTGCAAATTAAAATATGGACTTGTATTAACAACATACTAAATATAATTTGCGGAAAAGGGTATTTTGGGGTTATTGTGTTTTTTTTAGTGAAAATCACATAAAACTTAGTATAAATTATATATTTAGTATAAAAAGCTTGTTTTACACGTTCACTGGGAAATTTCACATAATAAAATAAAAAGTGTTTCATATTTAATAATATTTGTAATTAAACGTCATATTAAACATATAATACTCTTCAGGTACACATGGAACTGAAAATACCAAAAATTGTATAATTATGTATTTTTGCTCCATGCGACATTCCATACTTTTTTTACCGTTAAGCTATCCCCTTAATATATAGCGTATTTTAGATGATTGTGTACGTTTTATGATTTAAATGTACTTTTTGGACACAGCTGATAATATTCAAAAGATAGATTATAAAAATGTGCCCACCAATAACCCGAGTTCATCTTCATTTCCAGTTTTACGTGATTTTCACCAAAAAAATCCACATATTTCACCCCCAAAATACCCTTTTCAGCAAATCATTTATATGTATATTCTTAGTATGTTGTTAATACAAGTCCATATTCTAATTTGCACCTCACTAAAGCTTAGATTATAAAAATTTGCCCACCAATAACCAAGTTATTCTTCATTTCCAATTTTACGTGATTTTCACTGAAAAACACATATTTCACCCCCAAAATACCATTTTCCGCAAATCATTTATATGTATATTTTTAGTATGTTGTTAATACTTGTAAGTTCATATTCTAATTTGCACACTATTAAAGCTTAGATTATAAAAATTTGCCCACCAATAACCGAGTTCTTCTTCACTTCCAGTTTTACGTGATTTTCACTAAAAAAAACCCACATATTTCACCCCAAAATACCCTTTCCGCAAATTATATTTTTAGTATGTTGTTAATACAAATCCATATTCTAATTTGCACTCAAAAAATCTTGTGTTGCAATTAGTTGCAGGTCATACACTAAATTGACTAGACTATAGTGCATATTGTCATTTTCAACTCTGAAACCAATTCATTATTGTTGTTAGATTTGTTCTCCATATCAACAATGATCAGTGACATTGTCTTTTTTGCAACCATGTCCTTTAAAATTTAAATAAAATTTGTTTACAAAGAAACTGAAAACAGTCCACTGTAAAAGTTTAATTATTATAATTGGGTAAATTTACCCATCTTATCGTTAATGAGCCTTAAATCAACTACTGATCTATATGTTCAAGGGTGTTTTCAACCTATACCAACATTTTGAAATATCATATTCAAGGAATGCCAACAAACATATTACAATAGGTGTTTATGTAACAATTAATGATAATTACAAGTGAGCTTAGCGATTTTGGACATTGAGATCTCAAAATATTAGAATAATTCTATATTCTTGTTTCTGGTTGGTCAATTTCTAAAAATCTTCTCCTCTGAAACCATTTGGCCAAATAAAACAACATTTTACAGGAAGCATCTATGGAAGGTCATCTATAAGATTTCCTTAGTTCATCCTGATAGACAAAAATCATGGTCACCATGGGCTATTCTCTTTTCTGATTGGCTGAAATTTAAAGAATCTTCTCCTCTGAAACTAGGAAGCACAATGAATTAATGTGACTTTGTAGGATATGGAAGTTCCTGTACAAAATTTCCATATTTTGTGCCAATCATGCAACTAATATGGCTGCCATAGGCAGTTCTTGTTTGTGATTAACCAATTAAAAAAACAAAAACCATTTGGCCAAATTAATTGAAATTTGGTAGGAAGCAAGTAACTATTTATTTGTGTACACAAAGCATGTCAATTTGTTAATGATTTCATTATCTAATGATATTTTATTGATTAGAAGATCAAAGGATTGGATAAGACGAGATTGATTTAATATAATTAAAAACAATGGGACCAGAAAACAGAGTGGGATGTCGGAAGGGACATGTTGCAAGAATATACAAGGTGTTTTTTTTAACAAAGAGTGTTTAAGAAATATTTTGGGACCAGAAATTTGTGTTGTATGTCACAGGATGTCAGAATACTCAAGTGTCGGATTGCATAAGCTCCACTGTATCTATTTATCTTCTGAAAGCTTGTTAAAATACAAATTAAGTCGTTTATATTATCATTTATAATACATAGTTTTCAGCACGTGAATCTCTAGAAAAGTAAATAAAAATATTACAGATATATATATGGTAGTTTTCTAAAGCTATTTATATTGATGGTTTGACTGGTATACTAGCAGTGCCATTCATGTCCAATTGATGCATTTTATTTTTGTTTTTAGAATAGAATAAAAAATAAAAGAATACGTAAAGAATAATAGCATTTTTATTTACCTCTCTTTCATAAACCATCCAGTGCAGTTAAAGTTGTAATATTGATATCAGTTCTTCAAGTTTATAGTTATTCTTAAGCAAAATTTAATTAAAAAAAATATAAATTGTGGTCTTTGATTTTAATTTCAAGAAAACATTTGACATTTGTTTCATATAATGGACATAATAATAATTCTTGATCCAAATTTTTAGACTAGTTTTATAATTTTGCATGTATAGTATTTGGCTTTTATTTTGTATATTGATATATCTAGTGTGAATATCTTTATTTCATTTTTAGTTCACCTGGACCAAAGGTAGTCCAGGTGAACTATTGCCATCATTTGGCGTCCGTCGTCTGTCGTCTGTAGTCTGTAAACTTTTCACATTTCAAGCTTCTTCTCCGAAACCACTGGGCCAATTGCAACCAAACTTAGCAGGAATGTTCCCTGGATGGTCCTCTACACAGTTTCTGTTTTTCGTTCCAGTCAGAGATTCAACATGGCTGCCAGGGCCAATAATATGCTCCGATTGGCTGAAATTTCAAAGATCTTCTTCTCTGAAACTAATGAACTGACTGAACCCAAACTGTAAAGGAATGATCATTGGAATGTCCTTTACCAAGTTTCTGTTTTTTATGCCGATTGGAAATCCAAGATGGCCACCATCGCAGGACATAGATTAACATTGGACCCTATCGGAAAATGTTCAAATGCCTTCTTCTCAGAAACTACAAATATGATTAAAGCCAAACTGTACATGAGTGTTCATTGGATGGTCCTCTACAAAATTTAGGTTTTTTTGTTCCGATATGAAATTCAAAATGCCGGCTACGGCAGAACTTAGTTTAACATTGGACCCCATGGGAAAAATGTTTCAAAACGCTTCTTCTCTGAAACCACTTGGACAATTACTGCCCAGGAATGATCATTGGAAGGCCCTCTACAAAGTTTGTGTTTTTTATGCCGATCGGAAATCCAAGATGGCTGCCACTGCAGGACATAGATTAACATGGAAACTACAAATATGATTAAAACCAAACTGTACATGAATGTTCATTGGATGGTCCTCTACAAATTTACATTTTTTGTTCCGATATGAAATTCAAAATGGCGGCTACGGCAGGACTTAGTTTAACATTGGACCCTATGGGAAAAATGTTTCAAAACGCTTCTTCTCTGAAACCACTTGGACAATTGAAACCAAACTGCCCAGGAATGATCATTGGAAGGTCCTCTACAAATTTTCTGTTTTTTATGCCGATCGGAAATCCAAGATGGCTGCCACCACAGGTCATAGTATTAACACTGGACCATATGGGGAAAATACAGAAATATGTTCTTCTCTGAAGCTATTGCACTGATTGAACCTAAACTGTGCATCAATCATTGGAAGGTCCTTTACAAACTTTGTGTTTTTTATGTTGATCGGAATTCCAAGATGACTACCACTGCAGGACATAGTTTTTACATAGGACCAATTGGTTCTTTTTATAACCAGGTGAACGATACAGGCTCTTGAGAGCCTCTGGTTGTTTGTTTCATCAGTGGATTTTTACAAAAAAATATCTTTAGAAAGTATCAGTGACTTCTATAATTAAACACCCTTTCATATTTACAGTTCACAAAGCATTATAACACCCATTTATTGATATGACAACAATAATATCATATTATACCAAATATTTAATATTATTGAAAGATCATGTAAAATTCAAATGAATTCAGATTTTTTTTAGAAAAAAAACCAGATTATAATTTGGTTTAGGCTTATGCTTTTTTTGTTTCTTGGAAGAAATATATTGTTCTCTTCAATGGCAAGATTTCAAAAAGCACATTTTAGGATTATTGTTTTAAAGGAAGTTGGAACTTGTTTTATTTTGACACTAATAATGGTGGATTGATTGCTGGTTGCACAATGTCCAGCAGCAAATATTACATGCATATTAGGAAACAAGTTCAGCAATATAAAAACAAAAAGAAAATGATTTGAATTATAATATGGTCTGTTACAGTGAATCAGTATGTGATTGAAGTAGAAACAGGAGATGAAGATGAAGCAGAAACCAATGAACGTATACATGTCAATATGTTTGGTACACTGGGTGATAGTGGTAAAAGATATCTTATTCATAATAGAGAAAACAGAGACAAGTTCAAGAGAGGTCAGGTAGGTCATATTGACAGTAGTAACACAGGCAAAAGTAGCTAAAATATCACTCTAATGTTTTACACAAACACAAATCTAATAAAATAGTTCAGGTATAGAATATCAATTGATAAAAAGAATGGGAGAAAATGCTAACTGGTATTAACATAACAAATTTAGTAAATATTGTTTTATGGGACATTTTGCAATTTCAGTCTTGTCGATGTTCATCTCTTTGTCAATTAAATCTCAATGACCTTGCCCTGGATTTTTCATCTTCATAGAGTTCATCTCATCTTTAAGTAACAGCCTCTCTCTAGAAATTTTCCCCAACTTATAAACACATATAGTAATTATGTTAATTTGGATTGTTTAAGGAATAATTCATGGAAGCCATAGTTTGCATCCAGTTTTAACATGGGTGACATTATTTCCGTAAAAATTTTTATTCCGAGCAATAGCGAGGGATAAAATGCAATGAAAATAATGTAACCCATGTTAAAACATGATATAACTATGGCTTCCATGAATTATTTCGATTCTAGTAGGAAAAATCTTAACTTATTTTTTTATGTGAAAATCAGTAATAGAAATGCATTTCATAACTAAATCCACTAACTTTCATGTTTACAATTGTTATTTCTTTTATGTATAACTAGACTGTGATACAGTTAAGTTACTGATGGTTTGATGTTGATGGCATTTTGAATTTAGCAACTTAAACAAGTAAAATGCTCACAAAATCGTAAAATAAATCAGTAACCGGCTTGTGTTAATGTAATCAGCATTCCTTGTAAACTATGTCACCGGAAGACGACAAATTACAAAAGTCAAAGTCTATAGATGGTTGTCTTAAGTATTTTTTCTGGAAAACATGTAGGTAAAAAAAAACAATACAGGCATTTTTATATTTGTATGCACCATGGTCCTGTATGAATACATGAATTCACTAAGGAATGATGTTTGTGATTTGTTCGTCAATACGCATGTGCGAATTAAAATATATCGTGAGTTTTATCATTGTATTATTTATATAGCCAATGAAGGACGTCATGTTAGAATTATAAAGTTTGATAGAATGACATTTTCATTCCAGACTGATTCCTTCATCATAGAAGCTGTAGATCTAGGTCGATTAGAAGCTTTGATTATTGGTCACCATGGGAATGACCCCAGCTCTGCATGGTTTTTGGAGAAAGTTTCTGTCAAAGAATCAGAGACTGACAATGTCAGATATATATTTCCTTGTGGAAGGTATGAATTTATTTTTAATTATGTATACACATTGTATGTAGATAGAATAATGATGATAATAGATTTTTTATACCCCCGCTCCCCGAAGGGGGAGGGGGGTATACTGTTTTACCTCTGTCCGTCCTTCCGTCCGTCCAAGATATTTTTCGTTGCATTTTTCTCAGTAACTGTTGATGGCAGAGATCTGATATTTGGTCACAAGCTTCATATAGGTACCCCATATCGTGGGAAGCGTTTTTGGACCCATCAGATTCCTACTTCCTGTTTGCCGATTTTGTTGATTTTTATACACATTTAACATACATTTGTATATGCACATTTTTCGTCACATTTTTCTAAGTAACTATTGATAACAGGAACATAGATGCCAACCATTACGATTTTTCCGTAATTGTTGCGAATTTCGGGTCAAAATTACGGTGTTACGGTCAACAGTATACTTGTTACGGATTTCCGATTATTACCGGCCCGGAATCGTTCCCCATTTAAATATCATTGTGATCATTTAGACGCTTCATTGTCTGTTAAAATCGCGTAAAGATAAGCGCTTGAGGGATTTTGATTATTTAATACTTTTGGGATTCTCGGGACTATCTATAGTAGAAAACGATCTATCCATTTCTTGTTCGATCCCGAGTAGTTAATGAACACAGCACGTTTTTGTCAATTTCACGATGTCTGAGGGAATAAGTGAAGCTTCTGCAGCGAAAAAAAGGAAATTGGGACAACGATTTCGTCCCGAATATTGTATTGAGTTCTCTTGCCTTATGAAATCGACACGGGAACATTATGCTTATTGCAAATATTGCAAACAAGACTTGTCCATTCAGCACGGTGGTCGGGATGAACACACATATACAACAAAACAGTTGAAAAGTGCCAAGTCAACAACATATCAGGCATTCCAGAATTAGACATTAATTATTCTATGGGAGGGTGAGGGAGGGCCACTTCAGGAAATTTTAATTTCTATTGACAGTAAGTTGAAAAATAGAATACATTTGTAAGTGAACATACATGTATTAAATTTAAAACTTAACTTTTTATTTCTTTTTGTTGCTCATCACTTTGTGCCTAGTCTGTAGTACGATTATGGTAAAATTTTATGAAAAATTATGATTACTGAAAAAAATCACAAATTACTGACATCTCAACTTTTTGTTACTGATTGCACCAACAAGGGGTTGGCATCTATGCAGGAATCTGATATTTGGGCACAAGCTTCATATATGTATGCCATATTGTGGGAAGCGTTTTTGGACCCGTCAGATTCCTACTTCCTGTTTGCCGACTTAATTGGTTTTTATACACATTGAACATATATGCACATTTTTCGTCACATTTTTCTCAGCAACTATTGATGGCTGAGATCTGATATTTGGTCACAAGCTTCATATATGTACCCCATATTGTGGGAAGCGTTTTTGGACCCATCAGATTCCTACTTCCTGTTTGCCAATTTTGTTGATTTTTATACACACTGAACATACAATTTGTATATGTCCATTTTTAGTCACATTTTTCTCAGCAACTATTGATGGCAGAAATCTGATATTTGGTCACAAGCTTCATATAGGTACCCCATATCGTGGGAAGTGTTTTTTGACCCGTCAGATTCCTACTTCCTGTTTGCCGAAGAGCGGGGGTATCATAAGTGAGCATTGGCTCACAGTTTATCTTGTTTCTCTCCAAAATTCACAAATTTTTAGAAGAAGAAAAAAATTAATAAAGGAAAAATGAGACTCGCGCAAATATTGGCAGAAATATTTCAGTGAAGGGATGATACAAATACAAAACAAAAACAATGGCACAAATATAAAGGCAAGAACAAATCACGGTATAGGATCAAATCAACCCCTTTGGTAAATATCGTCATTATTCGATTACTTTCGGTTATTACATCGACTCCTTCCAGTAAAAACAATGTAAGTTTGATTAACACCAGACCTTCTTTTCGTCATTAACCACTGAAATGAAAGTACAGTCAAACCTGTCTATAGTGGTCAGCTGGGGGAGTTTGACAAAATGACCACTATAGACAGGTGACCTTTATATGAAGGGGTTTTATTATTCGACGAAATATTCTGCATTAGTTGTAAATAAACATTTTTAATCACATCTTTTGTTTATCTCAATCTGATATGATTTGAATAAAACATACAAATAAATAAAGAAAGATATTTAATAAACAAAAGTACAATTTCCAGTAACACGATGTTGAACTGGAATTATTGTTTTCAAAATCGTCGATTGAATCTTGCGTTTTCTTTAAAGAATGTTCATTATCTGGGTACGACCAACACCCTTCTCCTCGCCCACAGCTCAACAACCTTTCCTACCATCGATCACAACGATTTATAACCCGTTGTATTAAAGCCCAACGTACTCATACAGATAACTTTCACTTTGTCGTCTAATTTCAAAGCTTTCATATTTACGGATGTTGATGATTTTGACATGATACACTAGATACAAAATAATTTTGGTGAGTGAATTTCTACTATCGTCGTAATGAATAAATATCTCCAATAACCCTCGGGTATAAACTTTCCTTTATGTAATTTATTACTCACAAAATTTAATAGTGTTTGTTTATTTAGTTAATTAAATTAAGCAATATATTTTGTAACACCTCAGGATTTTTTGTACATTTGAGAAAAATACCGAACTTTCGAAATCACTTCCGGTATTATTTTAAAAATGAACTTACCGTTATACAAAGGTTTTACACTGGAAATTACTAATAAATGGTGACCGCTGACCACATTGAACAGGTGACCGCTATATCGAATTAAAATATATAGTAAAATGCACAGCGAGAGCACGAAAGTGACCGTTATGAGCAGGTGACCATTATACAAAGGTGACCGTTACGACAGGTTTGACTGTATTTATTACTCAATTGATAGATCACGGAACTCTTTAATAATGTGTTTATTTCGGAAAATTAGTTTTACGCACTCTAATGAAAGTGTAATGCAGCATTAAACGAAACAAAGTGACAAGATCGTGTGAAACAGGCCAACCAGCAATAGAAATACATGAATTTGAAGTAGAAAGAGAATTCCTTTACTGAAAACACTTTTCCGTTCGAAATGTCTGGTCATTATTGATACTTTGTAACTGCGATATTACATGTGATCACATTTTTTTCAACGAAAATCGTAGTTTTAGTTGCAATATTGAATAACGCTTGCTTCAAGTGAAATGTATAAATCGGAGTTGGTGAATTTGCCTTCAATAAAGTGAGAAATCACACGCAATTTGACCAGCTACGAAAAGAGTACCGTCTTTTGGTACGTATAGAATGCGGTTTTATGCTTTAAAATGATAAGTTGTAGGGGGGAGGGGGTGCATTTTATGCATAGAAGTAAGTATCAGACACTTTTTTTCAGGTCACGTAGAGAGTTTCCGGTAGCATAGCTTCGAGTCCACGACTGGCAATATTCCCAATGATCGACGAATTCATGTTCAAATAACATTGTGTTCATTATATATGTGTTATTTAAAATAAAATTGTCAATAATCATACTTGTTGTGCATCGGTGTTGTTGTTCAGAACTAATTGTCCATACGAATGCAGGAATAACTGTCAAATGTTTGCTATCAGACATGCTTGGTACAATGCATTTGTAAATTTACAATGCTGCTCTGAAATTATGAAATCTTTGCCTTTTTGACCGACAGTTCCATTTGAAGCCGCCATATTATTTGTACAGATGATGTATTGGTCATGTGACACCTTTATATTAGGAAAAATAATCAAGTTTTTCGTGTAGAATGGGTTTCTATTTCGTCTGCCAATTAGAGTGATATTTTACCTTTATGCAATCTCTTTTTTTCCTGCGGTGAAATTACATGTGTTTGGGTATTGAACCTTTGTTTGATTTATCGATTTTTATAGCAGTTGACAAGGTCAAGGGCCGTATACTGTATAACAAGGTGTGAAATGATAATAGAACATACTGGGACACCTGTCAATATTAATGAAAAAGACAATTGAATACTTGTAAATCATTAAATGGTTATATAAACAAATTAAATCAAATGTGTGTTTGTGTATAGGATTTAATCTGTTTATATAGCCGTTAACTAAAATAAAAGAAAGTGGATAATTTTTACCTATGATTTTATTCGACATGAATAACAATGCAAGTAATTTAATAACAATAATTTAAGCTATTGTCACCACTGAGCGTCCGTCGTCTGTCGTCCGTCCATCCGTTAACTTTTCACATTTTAATCAATTCCTCTGAAGCCACTGAGCCAATTTGAACCACACTTTGGTGGAATGGTCCTTGGATGGCCCCCTTCCAAAATTGTGTCCGATGATCCCAACTTCCAACCAAGATGGTCGCCAAGTTAAAAATAGAAAAAAGGGGGGATGAAATTTTAATTGTTCATTGCTGCTTTAGTATAAGTCAAAATGAGCTCAAATTTTAACTGCAGCTACATGGTAAGGAGTAGTTTAACATATATTCCGGGTTTTTCTGTGAAATTTTTCTTTCAGCCGATTTATACCGATTATGCAAATTAGGCATATTTTGATAAAAGATCACATTTAAATCTTCTCCTCTGAAACCGCTGAACCAAATTACACTAAACCTGGCAGGGATGATCCTTGGGTGGGTCCCTTTCAATATTGTGTCCGACAGCCCCACCTTCCATTCAAGATGGCTACTGTTACTAAAAATAGAAATATCTTTTATTGTCCATTGCTGCTATAGTATAAACCAAAATGAGCTCAAATTTTAACTGCAGCTACATGGCAATGAGTAGTCTAGCATATATATATTCCGGGGTTTTCTGTGAAATTTTTCTTTCAGCCGATTTATACCGATTATGCAAATTAGGCATATTTGATAAAAGATCACATTTAAATCTTCTTCTCTGAAACCGCTGAACCAAATTACACTAAACCTGGCAGGGATGGTCCTTAGGTGGGTCCCTTTCAAAATTGTGTCCGACAGCCCCGCCCTCCATTCAAGATGCGAGCTGTTACTGAAAATAGAAATTTTTTCAATTGTCCATTGCTGCTTTAGTATAAGTCAAAATGAGCTCAAATTTTAACTGCAGCTACATGACAAGGAGTAGTTTAACATATATTCCAGGTTTTTCTGTGAAATTTTTCTTTCAGCCGATTTATACCGATTATGCAAATTAGGCATATTTTGATAAAAGATCACATTTAAATCTTCTCCTCTGAAACCGCTGAACCAAATTACACTAAACCTGGCAGGGATGATCCTTGGGTGGGTCCCTTTCAATATTGTGTCCGACAGCCCCACCTTCCATTCAAGATGGCTACTGTTACTAAAAATAGAAATATCTTTTATTGTCCATTGCTGCTATAGTATAAACCAAAATGAGCTCAAATTTTAACTGCAGCTACATGGCAATGAGTAGTCTAGCATATATATATTCCGGGGTTTTCTGTGAAATTTTTCTTTCAGCCGATTTATACCGATTATGCAAATTAGGCATATTTGATAAAAGATCACATTTAAATCTTCTTCTCTGAAACCGCTGAACCAAATTACACTAAACCTGGCAGGGATGGTCCTTAGGTGGGTCCCTTTCAAAATTGTGTCCGACAGCCCCGCCCTCCATTCAAGATGCGAGCTGTTACTGAAAATAGAAATTTTTTCAATTGTCCATTGCTGCTTTAGTATAAGTCAAAATGAGCTCAAATTTTAACTGCAGCTACATGACAAGGAGTAGTTTAACATATATTCCAGGTTTTTCTGTGAAATTTTTTTTTCAGCCGATTTATACCGATTATGCAAATTAGGCATATTTTGATAAAAGATCACATTTAAATCTTCTCCTCTGAAACCGCTGAACCAAATTACACTAAACCTGGCAGGGATGATCCTTGGGTGGGTCCCTTTCAATATTGTGTCCGACAGCCCCACCTTCCATTCAAGATGGCTACTGTTACTAAAAATAGAAATATCTTTTATTGTCCATTGCTGCTATAGTATAAACCAAAATGAGCTCAAATTTTAACTGCAGCTACATGGCAATGAGTAGTCTAGCATATATATATTCCGGGGTTTTCTGTGAAATTTTTCTTTCAGCCGATTTATACCGATTATGCAAATTAGGCATATTTTGATAAAGGATCACATTTAAATCTTCTCCTCTGAAACCGCTGTACCAAATTACACTAAACCTGGCAGGGATGGTCCTTAGGTGGGTCCCTTTCAAAATTGTGTCCGACAGCCCCGCCCTCCATTCAAGATGCGAGATGTTACTGAAAATAGAAATTTTTTCAATTGTCCATTGCTGCTTTAGTATAAGTCAAAATGAGCTCAAATTTTAACTGCAGCTACATGACAAGGAGTAGTTTAACATATATTCCAGGTTTTTCTGTGAAATTTTTCTTTCAGCCGATTTATACCGATTATGCAAATTAGGCATATTTTGATAAAAGATCACATTTAAATCTTCTCCTCTGAAACCGCTGAACCAAATTACACTAAACCTGGCAGGGATGATCCTTGGGTGGGTCCCTTTCAATATTGTGTCCGACAGCCCCACCTTCCATTCAAGATGGCTACTGTTACTAAAAATAGAAATATCTTTTATTGTCCATTGCTGCTTTAGTATAAACCAAAATGAGCTCAAATTTTAACTGCAGCTACATGGCAATGAGTAGTCTAGCATATATATATTCCGGGGTTTTCTGTGAAATTTTTCTTTCAGCCGATTTATACCGATTATGCAAATTAGGCATATTTTGATAAAGGATCACATTTAAATCTTCTCCTCTGAAACCGCTGTACCAAATTACACTAAACCTGGCAGGGATGGTACTTAGGTGGGTCCCTTTCAAAATTGTGTCCGACAGCCCCGCCCTCCATTCAAGATGCGAGCTGTTACTGAAAATAGAAATTTTTTCAATTGTCCATTGCTGCTTTAGTACAAGTCAAAATGAGCTCAAATTTTAACTGCAGCTACATGACAAGGAGTAGTTTAACATATATTCCAGGTTTTTCTGTGAAATTTTTCTTTCAGCCGATTTATACCGATTATGCAAATTAGGCATATTTTGATAAAAGATCACATTTAAATCTTCTCCTCTGAAACCGCTGAACCAAATTAAACCAAACCTGGCAGGGATAGTCCTTGGGTAGTCCCATTTCAAAATTGTGTCCGACAGCTCCAACCTCCATTCAAGATGGCTGCTGTTACTAAAAATAGAAATTTCTTTAGTTGTCAATTTCCTCTCTATTACAAATCAAAATGAACTCAAATTTTAACTGCAGCTATATGGCAATGAGTAGTTTAACATATGTTCTGAGTTTTTCTGTGAGATTTTTTCAGCCAGTTTATTCCATTTAGGAATATTATGAGATAAAAATCACATCAAAATCTTTTGCTCAGAAATTTGAGTTGAAATAATCTTTGGGTGGCCCACTTTCAAAATTATGTGTAACACCCCCATTTTCTATCAACTTTAGATGTCAAATTGAAAACCAGGTGAGCGATTACAGGCTCCTGGGAGCCTCTAGTTAATTTAATAATGTTCAGTTCAGCACTATATTAAATATCACTTCTTTTATACAGCACTACATAATAATAAGAATGTCATCTTAAAATCCACCGAATTCATCATTCTTCCTGGAATAGGCGATACATGTCCTGAATATACTATACTGTAGTGTTGTTACAATATGAGTACACTTCAAAAGAAATTATAATCTCTTTGATCAGGTCTTAATTAATGTTGTTACTTTTGTATTTTTTTCTCTTTATGAGCTTGGACACGTGCATGTAATATTTGAATCGATCGTAATTACTTCCTATTGCAAGCTTGACCCAAGCTTGCCTATCTTTGATCATATGAACGGTTCATTATTTGATGAATTTACTAATTAAAGATTAAACATATCTAAATATTTATTATTTAAAACAACCATAATTCGTGTGAAGAACGACAAACAAGCAAAAATTTAACTGCTCCATCCGTATCATTTTCATTGCCGTTTTGAACTTGTTTTCAAATTAAACATTAGCGATAAACTTCCTGCATTCACAAAACAGCTAATTTTCGTTGGCAAAATCTAGAATAATCGGTTTAAACTCTTTTAACAAAACTAATTTAACATTTCCTTATCTAAAGTTGATTAAAAAATACATGGATTAACAAATACTTGATCTGTGGTAAGCAGTATTTTGTCGTTTGAAGGAGGATTTCTACCATGCATGTTTTACTGAATCTTCCTGCATTTTATAGATAGGAACTAGAATTTTCACCAGATTTTTTGGGGAGGAAAGGGGGTGCATTTTATGCACCAGTGTGTTTAATAGACACCAAAAGACGGTAGATCTTTTTCTTTTTTTGGGGGGGGGCTTTCTGCAAAAAATAGAACATTTTATTGAATATTTAAGTACAAGTTCTTTGGTTTGAAAGGAATCGGTGCCAAAATACTTGATAATTTTTGATGAGCCAAAAGGAGGCATTGACAATTTTTTCTTTAAAAAGTGATTTTAAGGCCTATTTTACCTATAAAACATTGAACATACACATATCGTAGATGAAACATTTATTGTATTGAAAGAATAACACACTTACGTAACCCAATCAGTTATATTTGGCTTATTTTTTCACATATTTGCTCCAACAACAAAGGCACTCTTCAAATTTTTCATGATTTTAAAGAAAACTGTAGGATTACTGTGGAATTCGGTGACAAAGTTGATTCAATTAAGTATTCTACTGTTCCGTAAAAGATAGTATTGGGAGGATTTTACCTATGTTCTTGGTCTTTTTTCATCTTTTTTAGTCGAACATTGTTTCAGATGTGCCATAATTTCCAAAAGGAGTCGTTGTAATAACCGAAAGTAATCGAATAACGCCGATATTTACTGAAAGGAATTGATTTGATCCTACACCGTGCACATGCTCTGATAACACAAACCCCAAGAAAAACTGAGTTAGACCAGGTGGTGAAAAGTTTACCAGGTAGTTACTCAAACTCTGCCAGTACATGTATAGCAATTGTTGTTGTTAGGGAATAAATATGTTTGTTTTGTCCAAAAGGAAAAAAATATAAACAGATGTGGATATCCACATAAGAGAATGTTAACATTTAAAATATTATCAAAACATTACAAGTTCTTAAAATTATATTTTACAGCTGGTTAACAGATGATAATGATCTTGGAGTAGCTGAGGTTGAGTTATATATGGACCGTATTGAGAAAGACGATGCAAGTAACAATGGTGAAGATGAAGTGGATGGTGCTGAAACAGAACTGTCAGAGGGAAATATTCAAAATAATGACTCATAACACTGATGACGTTTAGAGGGTGATAATGACAAAGGAAAGGATTAAAATAGACATGAAATATCTGTAGTGCCAAACATTGTCCTTATTTCACTTTCCTTATTCAGTTGTATAATCGGAAAGAAGTTCATATAACTACAGCAAAATGAATGTCTGTGTTTTTAAAAATTAATATTGAGACACAATTCTTACTGTGCCTAAATCACTGAGTTATACCTATGCTTAATGTCTGACCACTCTACCAACTTGGTGACTAAGTAAAGTTCCCTTGGCCACTTGAGTTTAGCGAGTTTAGCAAATTGCTCGACCAATCTTGCAATTTCAAATTCTATTATTAGATTGCAAAATTGTACCTTGAAAACAATAAAGAATGAAAGTTATTCTCACCTGAGCTATTTTCTTCTGTTGATATGCAGATTAAGTGACATTTTGTTTGTATAGAAAATTCTTATTGGATAACAAGGTAATTATGTTTTTTTACTAAAATATTAGATTAAAAAAATATATTTAAAAAAAATGAAGACACATAATTTCAGAAATGTGCCAATGATTTTAAATTTATTTTCAAAGCAGATTAAACAATGTTCAAATTATGCTGAATTAATCAAAAGAAGAAAGAAAAATCAGCACTTTGTGTAAGGGAGTGAACTCTAAAAAGTCTTTTAATTCTAGGTAAAGATGTTAAAAAATAGGTGAAAAGTAGAACTTTTCAGATTTTACAAATTGAATTGAGAAACTGTAAATTTGTAACTGAAATAGCAATTTGAGCACAGAATCCCCATCAATTCTCATATTGTCTTACCAATGTAATTAAATGGTGTCACAATGTAGTACAATGGTCTGACAATAGGTATTCATGAAGGTATAACTAGCTAATGTAACACAGTCAAATTGTATTTCTAAAGTTTTGAAGTATTGCTTGTGATTGAATCCAAAGCTCACAGCAAAGACAAATTGCTTTAACACTGAAATAATCTAATCAAGTGCCAAACTCAACTATGAGAATTATACTGTGCCAATTTTTAATTTCTACATGCCAAGACTTTATTTAAAGCTTGACATAACAGAAATACATGATGTCTTTTAATTAAATCTATGGAGAATCTCAACATAATTGAAATCCTTTTAATATCAGGACAGAAGAAAGCAATGCAGAAAAGGGGTGGGGTTATGGTGTTTAATGCCACTTTCTACACTATTTCAGTTATATCGTGGCAGTCAGCTTTACTGGTGGAGGAAAGAGGAGTACCTGACAACTTATCACATAATGTTGTATCGAGTACACCTTTCCATGAGCAGGATTCAAACTCACGTTAGTGGTGATGGGCACTGATTGTACAGGTAGTTATAAATCCAACAACCATGTGATCACCCTTCAATGCAGATAAACCAAAGAACTATAAGCACATTGTCAAATATATTTAGTCAATCCGTTACATTGATAGCATTAAATTTCTGTTCCTTGGTAACAAATATAAGCTTTACAGTAACCACCGGATTAAAAACAACTGTTATAATATGCTATGCTCCCCTAATATCTCCGATCTGACAAAACCTGATAACAGGTCATGTCCTGGTGAACATGTGATAAACCAATGAAAACACTGCTAGCAAAATCTTAACAGCACATTTTACTCTTTTTTATTATTGCATCACAAATGTAAATCTCTGAATGGTTGATTGTTTTAATAATTAGTATTCGTATATGCAAAAGGTCAACTGAATATGACCTCTAATCGGGTTCTGACAGATGTTGCGGGGTACACAGCATTTTATGAAAGGTGATTTTAAGAAGATTGTACAATAACTAGAATACATTACCTCTTCATGTTAAAATGAAAGGAACTAGTTGTGTGTTTTATTTTATATATGTAGGTGAGCATTGTTTGATTAAATGTTAAAAATATTGTTTGATTACATTTGTAAGATCTAAGAAATAAATATGGCTGTGATATGTACTATTGTCTGTGATAAATAATATTTTTATGTATTGTACAACATTCGTCTTAATATTTTATTTATTGTTGAATTTTATTAATGCTGTGTAAATCATTGTTAAAATTTATATTGTAAATTAGTAATTGTATGAACTTAATTGTAGACATGCACATTTGTATATTCTTTATATTTGAATATATATTCTCAGGTAGCAAATTTGGCATATATTCTGTTTTGATCAGAAATGCTAAAAGTAAACCTACCAAAAATTAAAAACTTCTTTATTGGAAAAGAAATTAAATCGTGTTAATGCAAATGACCAAACTGTTTTATTATCTCCCTTGGGTTGAAGCCATGCAAACCTGTTTATTACCTTCATTGGGTTGAAGCCATGCAAACCTGTTTATTACCTTCATTGGGCTGAAGCCATGCAAACCTTTTTATTACCTTCCTTGGGCTAAAGCCATGCAAACCTTTTTATCACCTTCCTTGGGCTAAAGCCATGCAAACCTTTTTATCACCTTCCTTGGGCTAAAGCCATGCAAACCTTTTTATCACCTTCCTTGGGCTAAAGCCATGCAAACCTTTTTATCACCTTCCTTGGGCTAAAGCCATGCAAACCTTTTTATTACCTTCCTTGGGCTAAAGCCA
The DNA here is from genome assembly GCA_963383655.1 of Bathymodiolus septemdierum. Lineage (NCBI taxonomy): Eukaryota > Metazoa > Mollusca > Bivalvia > Mytilida > Modiolidae > Bathymodiolus > Bathymodiolus septemdierum. Next base: position 71,387,283 of record OY726518.1, on the reverse strand, counting down.
TGCAAACCTTTTTATCACCTTCCTTGGGCTAAAGCCATGCAAACCTTTTTATCACCTTCCTTGGGCTAAAGCCATGCAAACCTTTTTATCACCTTCCCTGGGCTAAAGCCATGCAAACCTTTTTATCACCTTCCTTGGGCTAAAGCCATGTAAGCTTTTGTTACCATTATCATTAGCCTTTTTACTTTGTATTTTTCTACTGGAGAACTGTTAATCCAAATGAAACCAATCGTGGCATGGATATTTGGGATGAGGGATTCAGACTTAAAAAAATAAGTTGGTATACTATTAGAAAGAGATAGTAAAGACATGGGGACAGGGGTTCTAAAAGTAGGAATTAAATGAAGCTTTAAAAATATATTTTTGGAGTAAAGAAAAGCAATAATATTTGTCATAAAGCACCCATGTGTAATGTAGACTAATAAGGTGGTATATGACATGTCAGTCTTGTTGGTCTAAAGTTTAATATAGGTTACATAGGAGGAGGGAATGGTCTTAAACACCAGCAATCATCAATATCAGTTATAGGTTCATAAAACAAATATTTTAGATAGTTATTTATAATTGCATATACAGGGCCGTCTTAGCAACATTATAGGCCCACGGAAAAACAATGCACTAGGGCCCATACCTACACAACCACTCACATGAATAAAACTGTAAATGTCGATAAAATTCAAGATATTTATTGTATTGGTAGGTCCAACAAAATCAGTGTTCAAACATTAAAAACCATGCCATGCACAACATACATAAATTAGCATGGGGCTCCCGGGCAACTGCCCAGCATGCCCATGCAAGACGACACTGGGCATATACATCCAGCATGTTATATAGTAGGTTAACAAAATATGTTATTTTACATTCCTATACATTTTATTAATGTTTTTTTTTTGTTTTTTTGGTCTCTTAAAATGATGCATAATGTTTATCAGATTTTTACAAATTTATTTAATTAGAGGGTATTAAATTAAAAAGATTATGATGGGAGTTGAAAGGAACATTGACCCATAACCAATATTATCTTAAAACCAATGACATATCAAAATTAAAATTATTTATTGAAAAATTTATACCATTAAGTACATACTTGTAATACATGTACAGTGTACTCTTTTTCTATCATCTCTCTTTAGATCCACCATCCTTACTTATAGCTATCAAATTACAAATCTCTCCTTAAAAAAATCATGTAGTTTAGCTATCAAATTTCAGTCCAAATCTAAAAAAAAATCATGTAGTTTATATCCTACCGTGACATCATGCAATAATGTCGGTCATTTGTTTTGATTTACAATTCTCGCGCAGCACAAGACCAATGACGTCATTCTGTATATTCATAGTGTACATAAACACAGAGGGAATACTTTTCAATGTCAAAATTACAAGATGAGATTAAAACAGAGAAGTTTGAATTGAATAAATTCCATGCAAGTAAAAAAAATCCTTTTTACTAATGTCTTTTTTTCCTGATCATTATGCTTGTTAAATATGTTTCCATCGATGGTATTCCCCAAACATTTGTATTTTTCCGGTTTGTTGACATAATCGACATCACAGTTCATCACCGTTTCTGGAATGTAGGCCAAGCAAATTGTATTTTAAAATACTTTGAAAATATGATGATTGATCATTCAGATTTCACCATTTTCTAGAAAATGGCCGATTTTGCCGGGAAAATACATGCAAGTGCTCTCCATTAGTCACAAAATGGCAGATTATTTTGCATTTCCACTGCTGCTTTAATAACAAATATACCCCTTACTTCTTGGGGTAATGAAATGAAATTCACAGAGAAGATAGAAAAAGAATTAATTTAACAGCAATAATCAAAATTTATAGCATAAATTGAACAGAGAATTAAATTAAACCAGACAGAAAAATGAGATTGTCTGGGTAAAAAAAACCTGTCATATTACAAATAGCATCAACAAAACTGTATTGTTACCACTCTGTGATAATAAATGTGATTAAAATAAATTGAAATCAGTCATTAATTGTTTTACCAAAATATGTCGGTCTAATAGATTGTATTGACAAAAGCAAAAACACCAAATTCACTGGATTAAATACTTTTTATGTGGGTAAGCAAGTTTAATATTTGCATCAAATAATTAATTTTTAATACTTCAATTTCAAACTATTTAAAAAAAACATCTTTTGAAATTTTTCAGACAAATCAATTACACTGAAAAAACTAAAATGCTGTACTTTCTTAATCTGGTTTACTTTTTAAGTTTGGTTGGCCTATGACAAAATCATGTGCTTTATTGAACTTTGACCGACTTTATGTGACGTCATACGATGCCATTTGGGAAAAGGGTGGTAAAGAAATATGGGTCAGTATGTAATTATTATCGATCTTTTTTCCATGGAACTTTACACATGTGAGCAAGAATAGATGAGGAACATAATTAAAAAGAAAAAAATGTTTACTTTTCAAACATGAAAAATATAATCAAACATTATCCAATGACTGACTGACTTATTGTCAGACGAGGATATGTAAGTTTCTCCCTTGATATATTTCCATTATCGCTTATCACCAAAATATAACTTGGTCCAAAAACTTGGTATAACTAGGGTGTAGTGTACATCATTTTTCTTGTACTTTTATTAGTAGAAAATGCAGGAGGATGTTTACTCAATTCTTCAATTATCATTTACATTTCGTAGATAAATGTCAGTTATATATACAATGTACATTGTTAGAAAACATAAAATTTATTTATAGGAGCTTTAAAAACTGGCCCGTTTTACCAGTGTGAATGAATTTTATTTTTGCTGACACTGCACTTATATTGTGTTTACTCTGTAATGTCAAAAAGTCCAAATTTCACTAAAAAGAGTGCTTATACTGTTACTGTTCTTTCTACATGAGCCAGGTACCAGTAAAGCTCTATTAGGTCCATGACTGAAAAACACTGTAGTTTTTTTTACCCTTCCATCAGTCCTCAAAACCACACGATTGCATGATAAATGTTATTATGATGAGCTGGAACTTTCATTTTATTTCCATAATTATATTAGGGACTACAAATATGAAAACAGATCTTGTTTTGCTGTATGTAAACTTGTTATGTATGTAGGTATCATTAGACCACACTTGTTAAATTTTATATATTTCACAATTCATTTTAGCAGTAGACAATTAGATTTTAGACATTAGATATGGTAGTATATCATATACACTTTGTATTTGATCAGAAGTTGTGAGTTTTATATTTGGGTAATAAAAGATTAAAAAATACATTTAAGTGTTACTATAAATTTGTTTATGTATTTAACCAGAAACATCCGATCAGCCTGATCAGGAGACATGTGCATTAAAATGTCATTATTTATAGTAAAGTTGGCTGGGAGTTACTGATAATGGTAAGCATAAGCACAATGACATGGATGAGGACTTTTACTTGAAGATATAAACACAACATCAAGCTCATCAAATTAGATTTCTAAAATTCCTCTCTGAAACTGCTTGGCCAAATGAGCCTAATCTTGGTAGGAAGCATCTATGGAAGGTCCTCTGTAAAGAATGCTCATTTTGTTCTGATCCGATGGCAAACATGGCCACCATAGGCAATTATTGTTTCTGGTTGGTCGATTTCTAAAATTCTTCTCCTCTGAAACTGTGTGGTCAAATAAGCCGAGACTTTGTAGGAAGCATCTATGAAAGGTTCTCTATAAAGAGTGCTCATTTCGTTCTGATCCGTTCACAAACATGCCGCCATAGGCAATTCTTGTTTCTGATTGGTCGATTTCTAAAAATCTTCTCTGAAACTGCTTGTCCAAATGAACCGAAAGTTGGTAGGAAGGCTCTCTAAAGATAGCTCATTTTGTTCTGATCTGATGGCAAACATGGCCACCATAGGCAATTATTGTTTCTGGTTGGTCGATTTCTAAAATTCTTCTCCTCTGAAACCACTGCCAAATGAACCCGAACCTTGGTAGGAAGCATCTCTGGAAGGTCCTCTATAAAGATTGCTCATGTTGGCCCATCAATAACCCATTTAGATGAACACTACAAAAAAATGAATTAATATTGGGTCAAACCAAAAACTATAAAATTGGTATCTGTTGCTTCTTCGCCAAGCACACAGCATTCAGGTGAAAGAGCGAAGACTGGTTGGCTCGGATGGTGTGTCCGAGTGTATCCGCTGACTATTGTTTCAGTGAGCTAGCACTATAAAATTCCAACTAAGCGTGGTGGGCTATACAAAGTGGACCTCATCATCATCTCATTGAAAAATATTAGTTACTGTAATGCAGAGCGTTGCAAATGTCCCCCAAACGAACAATACAAGTACTAGTGGTATGAATGAAGAATAGTGCGAGAACATAGCAAGAAATAATTAGAGCCCAGTGTTTGACTATCATGTTGGAAAGAAATTTCGCCCAAATCGGAGGATTTTTGTATTTTGGCTACCATTTTTGGTTCAAAATGGCCATCATAGCAAACCAAAATGGTTGCCATATGGTGCAGCATATCTTACTCCCTGTAAATATCCATTTCCATTGAAATCTGTTCATTTTTGAATTTTTATATTGGCGGCCATTTTGAACATTTTAAAAACAGAGCACAACTTTGAGTGACGATCTATTTTTTGAGTCAAGTTTCAAAAGGATCTGCTGTACGGTTTGAATTTAACATTTTTTGCACCTTGATTACCATGGCAACGGCCACCATTTTGAATTTGTTCAACCTCCCAAAAGCTGCTACACACTACAGTGGATATTCCTACAAAGTTTTATGAAGTTTAATGAAAGGAATCCAAATTTTTTTTTAATCCCCCCTTTTTTGTTTCCAGGGCAACTGCGGAAAAGTTTGTCCAACCGATTCCGATTTTTTTGGCTTATCTCGTTCCACTAGATGTGGATGTTGTTCCTTACAAGTTTCATCAATTTCTGTTTGGCAAGTAACCTGGTATGATCATTTTTGTGTTTTTCAATTTTTTAGCATTTTGGCCATTTCCATGGCAACGGTGGCAATTTTGAAAATTCCAAAAGTAGTCTGCACATTTACTCTAGTGCTTAACATTCCTGTGAAGTTTCATTGATATCCATTCAGTAGTCGCCGAGAAATGTGTCGGACAAACTTTTGGCGGAAGAAAGAAAGAAGAATAATAATAATAATAAGAATAATAAGAAACGGAGCAAACACACTATGTCTCCCAAACTTTGTTTGGGGAACATAATTATCGGAGCAAACACAATATGTCTGCCAAACTTCATTTGGGGGACATAATTATCTTGTTCTTGCCATGATATTGCTGAAAACTTGCTTAGTTGGTGTTAAACAACACTCACTCACTTGATCAAGTTTGTCTCAGAAATGATAAAAGAAAGAAGAAATCTGATGACATACTGCCGAAAGCTTTCAACACAATCCATTAAAAAAAAGCACCACATCAAAATTCTATATTTTATTTTTCAAATATCCAATATTTCAGAATTTGAGCTCCTTTTAGATCCCTTTTCAAATGAAATAGCAAGATTTTTTTTACAGTCCATCAATAACTCATGATGAACTCTTTTCACATTTTAATCTTCTCCTCTGAAACACCTTAGCCAAATGAACTGAAACTTGGTAGGAAGACTATATGGAAGGTCCTCTATATACATTGCTCATTTCGTCCCGATTCGTTAACAAACATGGCCACCACAGGCAATTCTTGTTTCTGATTGGTCGATTTTTTAAAAATCTTCTCCCGACACCACTTTGCCAAATGAACCGAAGCTTGGTAGGAAACATATATGGTAGGTCCTCTATAAAGATTGCTAATTTCGTCCCGATATGTTAACAAACATGGCTGCCACAGGCAATTCTTGTTTCTGATTGGTCAATATCTAAAAAATATCCTCTGAAACCACTTGGCTAAATGAACCGAAACTTGGTAGGAAGCATCTACAGAAGGTCCTCTATAAAGATTGCTCATTTCGTCCAGATCTGTTAACAAACATGGTTGCCATAGGTAATTCTTGTTTCTGATTGGTCGAGTTCTAAAAAAATCTCCTCTGAAACCGCTTGGCCAAATGAACCAAAACTTGGCAGGAAGCATCTATGGAAGATCCTCTAACGATTGCTCATTTCGTCCCGATCTGTTAACAAACATGGCTGCCACAGGCAAATCTTGTTTCTGATTGGTTGGATTTCTAAAAATACTTCTCCTCTGAAACCGCTTGGCCAAATGAACCGAAACTTGGTAGAAAGCATATATGGAAGGTCCTTCATTCCCTCTTTGCACAATTTGAATTATCGTCCTTGGCAGTAGGTATATAGCATTTCCGGTTGCAAAGTTTTCCAGGCGTTTTTTTTATATATTGATTGAATAAATAATAAGGGCAAAGAAATATGAAATTAATTGACGTAGATTCCAAGGCAACACTTGAAGACTTCCTACAGAAATGTAATGAAAAAATTAGTGGTAACAAGAATGAGCCAATGCAAATCAAGTGATCTATGGTGCTAATTCTTCCGTCTATGACGATGTGTAATACGATAAAGATTCTGTACGAAACTTTGTAGGAAGCATCTATGAAAGGTTCTCTATAAAGATTGCTCATTTCATTCTGATCCATTAGCAAACATTTCGTCTCTATCCATTGACAAATATGGCCCCCATAGGTAATTCTTGTTTCTGGTTTGAGATTGAGAATACTGTCCAGATCCGTTAATAAAACATGCCGCCATAGGCAATTCTTGTTTCTGATTGGTCGATTTCTAAAAATCTTCTTCTCTGAAACCATTTGGCCAAATGAACCGAAACATAGTAGGAAGTATCTATGGAAGGTCCTCTATAAAGATTGCTCATGTTGGCCCATCAATAACCCATTTAGATGAACAATTTACAAACAACTGAATTAAAATTGGGTCAAACCAATGACTATAAAATTGGTATCTGTTGCTTCTTCGCTAAGCACGCAGCAAGGTGAAAGAGCGAAGGTTGGTTGGCTTTGATGGTGTGTCCGTGGACTATTGCTTCAGTGAGCTAGCACTATAAAAATCCAACTAAGTGTGGTGGGCTATACAAAGCGGACCTCATCATCGTTTCATTGAAAATTAAATTGTTCTCGCCATGATATAGCTGAAAACTTGTTTAGTTGGTGTTAGACAACAATCATTCACTGACTTGATCAAGTTTGCCTCAGAAATGATAAAAGAAAGAGGAAATCTAATGACATACCGCCGAAAGTTTTCAACACAATCCATTAACTGTTAACAAAAAAGAAGAAGCACCACATCAAAATTTTATATTCTATTTTTCAAATATCCAATATTTCGGAATCTGAGCTCCTTTTAGACCCCTTTTCAAAATAAAATAGCAAAATTTGTTTACAGCCCATCAATAACTCATAAAGATGAACACTTTGTAAAAATCTGCATTCAAATTGGAAAAAAAAAATTAAAAGTTCATTGCCATCACTTGGCGTCTGTCGTCCATCTGTAAACTTTTCACATTTTAATCTTCTTCTCCGAAACCCCTTAGCCAAATGAACTGAAACTTGGTAGGAAGACTATATGGAAGGTCCTCTATATATGACATTTGGTCAAAGGGAAAACCTTGAAAATCCAAAGGTTTTGTACTTTCACCAACCCTTGTCTGTGCAAAATTTAATCAAAGCCAACTTATTGTCAGACATATGAAGAAATGGTGTTTTTTCTGTGACAAACAAAGTCTCATAATTCTGCAACAACAAAAGTGGATATTGGCAAAATAGATAGGGACCAAACTTCTATCAATTCTAAGACTGTTTCAAATTTCATGAAATTTGGTCAAGGCAAACTTGAGTTATTGTGGGATGTGTGGACGGACAATGGTTTACCATAATACATTCTAGGCCAATTTGCACCAAACTTGGTAGGAATGTTCATCGGATGGTTCTCTAAAAAGTTTGTTTTTCATTGATTGGAAGTACACAGAAAAAATAAGAGGCCCAAATGTGTCAAAAAAGGTGTTTTCAGTTTTGAATCTTCTTCTCTACAACCACTGAGTCAACTGAAACAAAGCTTGGTAGGGATGTTCATTGGATGGTTCTCTAAAAAGTTTTTATGTTTTTTGTTGTATACAGAAAATTATTTGACTAATAATGTGAGCATTAAATTACACAGAGAAATAAATATTTGATGCACACAACAATTCATTAGAACAGAAAACTTTGTTGTGAGTCAAGTCACGAGAACTTAAAAGGTAATTCTTGTCCTTTGTTTGTTTGTTGAGACCCGATTAAAAAAAAAATACAGTGCAAAAAGTATCTTAGTCCTACAGTTACTTGTCGGAATCGGAGGATTGGAGGTATAAAGTATAATACATTGTATATTATTTATTTTTGTAATTTTAAAATCATAAAGCTCTCCATATGTCAAATTTAGCTGAAAACAATTGCTAGAAAATCAAATCGGTTTTTAAATCACCATTCTCACCATATGATTCTCATCTGACTGTCGTATGAAAATAGGACGCCAACTGATTTTTGCATTCCCATGATACGATTTTTGATGAAAGGAAAAATTGGATGGAAAATTGGTCGGAAAATCATATCATTTGAACTCAATTTTTAAACACATCCATTACCATATTGTCTTCTGTTAATGTCTTACATATGAGTATGTTATTTAGCATGTAATTAAACATGCCTTACATATGAGCATATAATTAAACATGTCTTACATATGAGCATATAATTAAACATGTCTTACATATGAGCATGTACTTAAACATGCCTTACATATGAGCATATAATTAAACATGTCTTACCTATGAGCATGTTATTTAGCATGTAATTAAACATGCCTTACCTATGAGCATGTTGTTTAGCATGTAATTAAACATGTCTTACATATGAGCATATAATTAAACATGTCTTGCATATGAGCATGTTATTCAGCATTTCATTAAGCATGTCTTACATATGAGCATGTTATTCAGCATTTCATTAAACATGTCTTACATATGAGCATGTTATCTAGCATGTAATTAAACATGTCTTACATATGAGCATCTTATTTAGCATGTAATCAAATATGTCTTGCATATGAGCATGTTATTTAGCATGTAATTAAACATGTCTTACATATGAGTATGTTTATTAAGCATGTAATTAAACATATCTTACATATAAGCATGTAATTAAACATGTCTTCTGAACATGTAAATGTAAAGAAGTGCATAGCACATTAATTGCTTGAGCAGTGATTTGACTTCAAGGTATTTAAATGCATTTTAGCACGTATTTTAGTAACTAGTTCGATGGGTTAATTATTATAAGCGACAACGATTCAGATATTCAAGCAATGGCTAACAAAGGCACGCCTGCTTCTTGACAAGACAGTTCATCTGATGTTTTTTCTCCTGCCGATGCATTAGTTATGTTTACGAGGCAATTGGACAACACTCTACAAAACAGAAACAGGAACTATGTTTGGTAATAGATGCTAAAATAGGTTTGCAAGAAAAATCTACCACAGTGATGACACCCAAATTTCGGTTTGAGTGAGTGAGTGAGTGAGTGATTGTTATTCAATGCCAACTCAGCAATGTATCAGCTATATCATGTCGAGAACAAGTTAATTTTCAATGAGATGATGATGAGGTCCGTTTTGTACTAGATCAACACGCTGAGTTGGATTTTTATAGTGCTAGCTCAATGAAACAATATTCCGCAGATAGACATATTGCCCCACTTGGACACATTATCCTGATTCCGAGCCAACCAGTCTTTGTTCTTTCTCCTTAATGCTGCGTGCTTAGCGGAGAAGCAACAAATACCAATTTTATAGTCTTTGGTTTGACCCAACCGGGGCTCAAACCCACGATCTATCGCACTTGAGGCGAGCACGCTAACCATTATGCCACCGATGCGGTTCAAAGGTAATTAAAAAGAGCATGAGTTTAACACACAACACTTAGATGAGATACAAAAAGTTACTTCTTTGCTTAGTCAGTGCAGCCGAAAGTATGTTAGAAAAATCAACAAAAGAGCTACGTAGTAGAAACAAGATAATAAGGATTGCAGATAAATATGGGTGGGACGTTGTAGTTCGACAGGTTAATTCAAGATAATACTAATGATAAATTAGTTGTTTATATAAATATATACATGTATTTGTTTTTCATAAGCATTTTAATAATTGCATTTTTGCTTTATATTTTGTAGTTTGGTAAAAAGGAACAGAACTGTGTGCATGTGAATACATATAATATAAACTTTTGTATATTTATGATGTATATGAACTGGTTACTGGTATTAAACTCAATCCATAATAATCATCTTTGATGTGTCTGTTGTTTCTCTGTATTGTAAGACAATGATGATCATAGTGAAGGAGAACATAAATTAACATATCTTTATACATGATAAATCCTTGTCCTATTGTACTGAAAATACAAAACTGATAAACTTATATATATATAATTAGCACTTTCCAAAAACAATATATCTTAAACACATCCATTAAAATATTGTCTTCTGTACATGTCCTATGAGCATGTAATGAAGCATCATCTTCTGAACATGTAAATTAACATATCTTTACACATGATTAAATCTTTGTCCTCATCATTATTCAACAAATTATTCCTTGTATTCTATAAACTGTTTCAATTTTCTTGAAGCCTCAGGCTGTAATTTCAAGCTCCTGAAATAAGAATTAAACAGATTATCACTTGTATACCCCCTTTAAATAAGTCATGTGAAAACATATATTTTGGACTTGTAGTATATATTTTTTTCTTCCAAGAGGCTGAAGAGCAGTCTTTCTGTTTTAAAGGGATAGTGCCTGTAAGTTTGGTACTTTAAACTAAAAAAAATTTTGCACTGAAAGTTAGTATATACCTTTAAAATATGAGTATAAAACGTCGTTTGGCGAGAAAAATTTGTATTTTCGTTGTTTTTTGTGTACACTTGTCTCCCAGCATCATTAATCCGGCCATGTTGGTGGCCTATGTTAATTCTTGTTTTATTTAATATAATTCCCCAAAACTTCTTTCCTGTTTCTTTTTCTAACAGAATCAGATAAAATTCTTGTACGACCGTGTGCAGGTTTTCAATCGGCAGACATTTTTTTCCCAAACATCAGACTTCACACATGTGTAGTAAAAGGTCACCTAACGTCAATTTAATAGGGCATATATCGTGGTACAGACAGGAATTTATGTTTGAGATGAAAATAAAAGAGAATGGATGGACTTCTTACTTTAATACTCGATAATTAGCTCACCTTGCCAAAGGCAATGTGAGCTTTTGCCATCACTTGGCATCCGTCGTCCGTTAACTTTTCACATTTTAAACTTCTCCTCTGAAACCAAATGAACTGAAACTTGGTAGGAAACATCTATGAAAGGTCCTCTGTCAAGATTGCTAATTTCGTCCCGATCCATTAACAAACATGGCCACCACAGCCAACTCTTGTTTCTGATTGGCTGATTTTAAAAATTCTTCTTCTCTGAAACCGTTTGGCCATATGAACCAAAACTTGGTAGGAAGCATCTATGGGTGGTCCTCTATAAAGATTGCACATTTTGTCCCGATCCATTAATAAACATGGCCGTCACAGACAATTCTTGTTTCTGATTGGTTGATTTCTAAAAAATCTTCTCCTTTGAAACCGTTTGGCCAAATGAACCGAAACTTGATAGGAAGCATCTATGGACGTCCGTTGTCTGTTATCTTTTCACATTTTAATCTTCTCCTCTAAAACCCCTCAGCCAAATGAACTGAAACTTGGTAGGAAGCATCTATGGACGTCTGTTGTCTGTTATCTTTTCACATTTTAATCTTCTCCTCTAAAACCCCTCAGCCAAATGAACTGAAACTTGGTAGGAAGCATCTGTAGCAGGTCCTCTATAAAGATTGCTCATTTTGTCCTGATCCATTAACAAACATGGCTGCCACAGGCAATTCTTGTTTCTGATTGGTCGATTTCTAAAAATCTTCTCCTCTGAAACATCTTGGCCAAATGGATCGAAACTTGGTAGGAAGCATCTATTATGGAAGGTCCTCTATAAGGATTGCTCATTTCATTTTGATCCGTTAACATACATGGCCACCATAGGCAATTCTTGTTTCCGATTGGTCGATTTCTAAAAAATCTTTTCCTCTGAAACCGCTTCGCCAAATGAAATGAAACTTGGTAGGAAGCATCTATGGAAGGCTCTCTATAGAGATTGCTCATTTCGTTTTGATCAGTTAACATACATGGCCACCAATTAGGCAATTCTTGTTTCCGATTGGTCGATTTCTAAAAATTATTTTCCTCCGAAACCGCTTCGCCACATGACATGAATCTTGGTAGGAAGCATCCATGGAAGGTCCTCTATAGAGATGCTCATTTCGTTTTGATCCGTTAACAAACATGGACACCACAGGCAATTTTTTTGTCAGATTGGTCGATTTCTAAAAATCTTCTTCTCTGAAACTGCTTAGCCAAATGAACCGAAACTTGGTAGGAAACATATATGGAAGGTGCTCTATAAAGAGTGCTAATTTCATTCCGATCCATTCACAAATATGGCTGCCATAGGCAATTTTTGTTTCTGGTTGGTTGATTTTTAAAAAATCTTCTCTGAAACTGCTTAGCCAAATCAACCGAAATTTGGTGAGAAGCACCTATGGAAGGTTCTGTATTAAGTTTCCTCAAAGCAGAATGAAAGGTGAGCGACACAGGCTCAGCCGACTGAGCCTCTAGTTAGTTTTAATTTATGTTTTTAATGTACTCCTTGTAAAAAATATCTGGACAAAAAAATCCCCAAAAATCAACAACATTATACCTTTAAGTCTATGGAGAATTCTATCACATAAAATTGCATTGAATACACCTCACCAAGGGTGGGAATTAAACTCAAAACAGAGTGCTGAGGTTGTATTGATTTGACAATTATGTAAATAAGCCAGGAAAAATCAAACAACTGTATTACTTCAGGGACTCAAAAGTATTTTTTTTTAAAGTAAAAGATCATGAATCTTTCAGCATTTAACACTGAAGGTCCTAGTTTTTTTCCCAGAACATTTTAAGCAATTATCAATAATCACCTTGTACCTTTCTTGTTGTTTAGCCTTAAATTCTTGTGAGAAAATATGATCCAAAGCTGTCTCAGAAGACTTCGGGTGCAAATTTTTTTACAGGGTGGTTTCATTGATTTTTTTTATTAATAAGCACTAGATTCACTGCCTAGTATGCCTAACAATTTAACAAAATAAATAAGCCCCCTTTCGGCTACAAAGTAGTGGTTTACTGTGATTGACATAGTTGCATGCAGAAAACAGGATAGATATATGCTTTATATTTTTTTTTAATTATTTTCTTCCTGATAAAGACTTACATGACATGCTTGCCAAAAACGTTGATGATTTTATACAATGAACTTTTCAGTGTCGTCTGCAGTAAATATTTCAGTCCAGCATCCTTAGCACCAATATCTTTGAGTTGTCGTCTGCTTGAAGTGGACGCCAACTTAAAATGTTTCTCAACATTCTGTTAAGAAAATAAAAAAAGACAACAAATATTAACATGTTTAGCAAAAATGACATCCTTGTATCATTTTACAATACTAACATAAATAGTTCGCCTTCCTTTTGCAAATTTATCATATTGAAAGTATCAGGGTACCAGATTATTCTCAGGCTTATCTTGTACTGTACAAACCATTGTCATCTACTCAATTATTCTCAGGCTTATCTTGTACTGTACAAACCATTGTCATCTACTCAATTATTCTGAGGTTTACCTTGTTCTGTACAAACCATTGTCATCTACTCAATTATTCTGAGGTTTACCTTGTTCTGTACAAACCATTGTCATCTACTCAATTATTCTCAGGCTTATCTTGTACTGTACAAACCATTGTCATCTACTCAATTATTCTGAGGTTTACCTTGTTCTGTACAAACCATTGTCATCTACTCAATTATTCTCAGGCTTATCTTGTACTGTACAAACCATTGTCATCTACTCAATTATTCTGAGGTTTACCTTGTTCTGTACAAACCATTGTCATCTACTCAATTATTCTGAGGTTTACTTTGTTCTGTACAAACCATTGTCATTTACTCAATTATTCTGAGGTTTACCTTGTTCTGTACAAACCATTGTCATTTACTCAATTATTCTGAGGTTTACCTTGTTCTGTACAAACCATTGTCATTTACTCAATTATTCTGAGGTTTACTTTGTTCTGTACAAACCATTGTCATTTACTCAATTATTCTGAGGTTTACCTTGTTCTGTACAAACCATTGTCATCTACTCAATTATTCTGAGGTTTACCTTGTTCTGTACAAACCATTGTCATCTACTCAATTATTCTGAGGTTTACCTTGTTCTGTACAAACCATTGTCATTTACTCAATTATTCTGAGGTTTACCTTGTTCTGTACAAACCATTGTCATCTACTCAATTATTCTGAGGTTTACCTTGTTCTGTACAAACCATTGTCATCTACTCAATTATTCTGAGGTTTACTTTGTTCTGTACAAACCATTGTCATCTACTCAATTATTCTGAGGTTTACTTTGTTCTGTACAAACCATTGTCATCTACTCAATTATTCTGAGGTTTACCTTGTTCTGTACTAACCATTGTCATCTACTCAATTATTCTGAGGTTTACCTTGTTCTGTACAAACCATTGTCATCTACTCAATTATTCTGAGATTTACTTTGTTCTGTACAAACCATTGTCATCTACTCAATTATTCTGAGGTTTACTTTGTTCTGTACAAACCATTGTCATCTACTCAATTATTCTGAGGTTTACCTTGTTCTGTACAAACCATTGTCATCTACTCAATTATTCTGAGGTTTACCTTGTTCTGTACAAACCATTGTCATCTACTCAATTATTCTAAGGTTTACCTTGTTCTGTACAAACCATTGTCATCTACTCAATTATTCTGAGGTTTACTTTGTTCTGTACAAACCATTGTCATCTACTCAATTATTCTGAGGTTTACCTTGTTCTGTACAAACCATTGTCATCTACTCAATTATTCTGAGGTTTACTTTGTTCTGTACAAACCATTGTCATCTACTCAATTATTCTGAGGTTTACCTTGTTCTGTACAAACCATTGTCATCTACTCAATTATTCTGAGGTTTACTTTGTTCTGTACAAACCATTGTCATCTACTCAATTATTCTAAGGTTTACCTTGTTCTGTACAAACCATTGTCATTTACTCAATTATTCTGAGGTTTACTTTGTTCTGTACAAACCATTGTCATCTACTCAATTATTCTGAGGTTTACTTTGTTCTGTATAAACCATTGTCATTTACTCAATTATTCTGAGGTTTACCTTGTTCTGTACAAACCATTGGCATCTACTCAATTATTCTAAGGTTTACCTTGTTCTGTACAAACCATTGTCATTTACTCAATTATTCTGAGGTTTACTTTGTTCTGTACAAACCATTGTCATCTACTCAATTATTCTGAGGTTTACCTTGTTCTGTACAAACCATTGTCATCTACTCAATTATTCTGAGGTTTACCTTGTTCTGTACAAACCATTGTCATTTACTCAATTATTCTGAGGTTTACCTTGTTCTGTACAAACCATTGTCATCTACTCAATTATTCTGAGGTTTACTTTGTTCTGTACAAACCATTGTCATCTAATCAATTATTCTGAGGTTTACCTTGTTCTGTACAAACCATTGTCATCTACTCAATTATTCTGAGGTTTACTTTGTTCTGTACAAACCATTGTCATCTACTCAATTATTCTGAGGTTTACCTTGTTCTGTACAAACCATTGTCATCTACTCAATTATTCTGAGGTTTACCTTGTTCTGTACAAACCATTGTCAATTACTCAATTATTCTAAGGTTTACCTTGTTCTGTACAAACCATTGTCATCTACTCAATTATTCTGAGGTTTACCTTGTTCTGTACAAACCATTGTCATTTACTCAATTATTCTGAGGTTTACTTTGTTCTGTATAAACCATTGTCATTTACTCAATTATTCTGAGGTTTACCTTGTTCTGTACAAACCATTGTCATTTACTCAATTATTCTGAGGTTTACCTTGTTCTGTACAAACCATTGTCATTTACTCAATTATTCTGAGGTTTACTTTGTTCTGTACAAACCATTGTCATCTACTCAATTATTCTGAGGTTTACCTTGTTCTGTACAAACCATTGTCATTTACTCAATTATTCTGAGGTTTACCTTGTTCTGTACAAACCATTGTCATCTACTCAATTATTCTGAGGTTTACTTTGTTCTGTACAAACCATTGTCATCTACTCAATTATTCTGAGGTTTACTTTGTTCTGTACAAACCATTGTCATCTACTCAATTATTCTGAGGTTTACCTTGTTCTGTACAAACCATTGTCATCTACTCAATTATTCTGAGGTTTACTTTGTTCTGTACAAACCATTGTCATCTACTCAATTATTCTGAGGTTTACTTTGTTCTGTACAAACCATTGTCATCTACTCAATTATTCTGAGGTTTACTTAGTTCTGTACAAACCATTGTCATTTACTCAATTATTCTGAGGTTTACCTTGTTCTGTACAAACCATTGTCATCTACTCAATTATTCTGAGGTTTACCTTGTTCTGTACAAACCATTGTCATCTACTCAATTATTCTGAGGTTTACTTTGTTCTGTACAAACCATTGTCATCTACTCAATTATTCTGAGGTTTACCTTGTTCTGTACAAACCATTGTCATCTACTCAATTATTCTGAGGTTTACTTTGTTCTGTACAAACCATTGTCATCTACTCAATTATTCTGAGGTTTACCTTGTTCTGTATAAACCATTGTCATCTACTCAATTATTCTGAGGTTTACTTTGTTCTGTACAAACCATTGTCATCTACTCAATTATTCTGAGGTTTACCTTGTTCTGTACAAACCATTGTCATCTACTCAATTATTCTGAGGTTTACTTTGTTCTGTACAAACCATTGTCATCTACTCAATTATTCTGAGGTTTACCTTGTTCTGTACAAACCATTGTCATCTACTCAATTATTCTGAGGTTTACTTTGTTCTGTACAAACCATTGTCATCTACTCAATTATTCTGAGGTTTACTTTGTTCTGTACAAACCATTGTCATCTACTCAATTATTCTGAGGTTTACTTTGTTCTGTACAAACCATTGTCATCTACTCAATTATTCTGAGGTTTACCTTGTTCTGTACAAACCATTGTCATCTACTCAATTATTCTGAGGTTTACTTTGTTCTGTACAAACCATTGTCATCTACTCAATTATTCTGAGGTTTACCTTGTTCTGTACAAACCATTGTCATCTACTCAATTATTCTGAGGTTTACTTTGTTCTGTACAAACCATTGTCATCTAATCAATTATTCTGAGGTTTACTTTGTTCTGTACAAACCATTGTCATCTACTCAATTATTCTGAGGTTTACCTTGTTCTGTACAAACCATTGTCATCTACTCAATTATTCTGAGGTTTACTTTGTTCTGTAAAAACCATTGTCATCTACTCAATTATTCTGAGGTTTACCTTGTTCTGTACAAACCATTGTCATTTACTCAATTATTCTGAGGTTTACCTTGTTCTGTACAAACCATTGTCATCTACTCAATTATTCTGAGGTTTACCTTGTTCTGTACAAACCATTGTCATTTACTCAATTATTCTGAGGTTTACTTTGTTCTGTACAAACCATTGTCATCTACTCAATTATTCTGAGGTTTACTTTGTTCTGTACAAACCATTGTCATTTACTCAATTATTCTGAGGTTTACCTTGTTCTGTACAAACCATTGTCATCTACTCAATTATTCTGAGGTTTATTTTGTTCTGTACAAACCATTGTCATTTACTCAATTATTCTGAGGTTTACCTTGTTCTGTACAAACCATTGTCATTTACTCAATTATTCTGAGGTTTACTTTGTTCTGTACAAACCATTGTCATCTACTCAATTATTCTGAGGTTTACCTTGTTCTGTACAAACCATTGTCATCTACTCAATTATTCTGAGGTTTACTTTGTTCTGTACAAACCATTGTCATCTAATCAATTATTCTGAGGTTTACTTTGTTCTGTACAAACCATTGTCATTTACTCAATTATTCTGAGGTTTACCTTGTTCTGTACAAACCATTGTCATCTACTCAATTATTCTGAGGTTTATTTTGTTCTGTACAAACCATTGTCATTTACTCAATTATTCTGAGGTTTACCTTGTTCTGTACAAACCATTGTCATTTACTCAATTATTCTGAGGTTTACTTTGTTCTGTACAAACCATTGTCATCTACTCAATTATTCTGAGGTTTACCTTGTTCTGTACAAACCATTGTCATCTACTCAATTATTCTGAGGTTTACCTTGTTCTGTACAAACCATTGTCATCTACTCAATTATTCTGAGGTTTACTTTGTTCTGTACAAACCATTGTCATCTACTCAATTATTCTGAGGTTTACCTTGTTCTGTACAAACCATTGTCATCTACTCAATTATTCTGAGGTTTACCTTGTTCTGTACAAACCATTGTCATCTACTCAATTATTCTGAGGTTTACTTTGTTCTGTACAAACCATTGTCATCTACTCAATTATTCTGAGGTTTACTTTGTTCTGTACAAACCATTGTCATCTACTCAATTATTCTGAGGTTTACCTTGTTCTGTACAAACCATTGTCATCTACTCAATTATTCTGAGGTTTACTTTGTTCTGTACAAACCATTGTCATCTACTCAATTATTCTGAGGTTTACTTTGTTCTGTACAAACCATTGTCATCTACTCAATTATTCTGAGGTTTACTTTGTTCTGTACAAACCATTGTCATTTACTCAATTATTCTGAGGTTTACCTTGTTCTGTACAAACCATTGTCATCTACTCAATTATTCTGAGGTTTATTTTGTTCTGTACAAACCATTGTCATTTACTCAATTATTCTGAGGTTTACCTTGTTCTGTACAAACCATTGTCATTTACTCAATTATTCTGAGGTTTACCTTGTTCTGTACAAACCATTGTCATTTACTCAATTATTCTAAGGTTTACTTTGTTCTGTACAAACCATTGTCATTTACTCAATTATTCTGAGGTTTACCTTGTTCTGTACAAACCATTGTCATCTACTCAATTATTCTGAGGTTTACCTTGTTCTGTACAAACCATTGTCATTTACTCAATTATTCTGAGGTTTACCTTGTTCTGTACAAACCATTGTCATTTACTCAATTATTCTGAGGTTTACCTTGTTCTGTACAAACCATTGTCCTCTACTCAATTATTCTGAGGTTTACCTTGTTTTAAATAAACCATTGTCCTCTACCCTATGATTCTGAGGTTTACCATGTTCTGTACAAACCATTGTCCTCTTACTCAATTATTCTGAGGTTGACCTTGTTCTAAATAAACCATTGTCCTCTAATCCATCAGTCTGAGGTTTACCTTGTTCTAAATAAACCATTGACATCTACTCATTTATTCTGAGGTATGTACCAAACTTTAAATAAACCAGAATTCTGTATAGACCAAACTCTAAATAAACCAGAATCCTGTATATACCAAACTTTAAATAAACCAGAATCATGTATATACCAAATAAACCAGAATCATGTATATACCAGACTTTAAATAAACCAGAATCCTGTATATACATAACTAAATAAACCAGAATTCTGTATATACCCAACTTTAAATAAACCAGAATCATGTATATACCAAACTTTAAACTAGAACTGTGAGTGACCTCACTGAGTGGTACCCCCTGCTTGCAATACTATGATGTTCAAACTTTGGAATACAGGTATATTAGCAAGTTACCTATGAAAAATGAACGGATATGGAGTTATGTCAAGGAGACAACATCCCATCTCCAAAATAAACTAACCAAGAACATACATCTAGGGGTCGCCACAAGATCTTCAACAAAGTGGAATTGTTTAAAACCAATACAGTTTCATCAGTATACATGAGAATTACAACATTTCCTAACTTTTTTACAAGAGAATATAGGTCACATCAAATGTTATTGATTCAAAATTAATTATTTCTTCATGCACATCTGCAGGTAGTGTACTACAACTGTGTAAAGTTTCACAAAAATCCAATAAACCGTCTAGGAGGAGTTGCGCTTACAAGGTACACGACCACCCGTTTCGTGAAAGTATAAGTTGAATTATCTCCCCTTCTAAATTTTAAACAGCAATGGTCTTCCTTCATGCACATCTGCAGGTTGTGTACTACAACTGTGTAAAGTTTCATAAAAATTCAATAAGCAGTTTAGTAGGAGTTGCACTTACAAGGTACATGCCACCCCCTCCCCTTTTCGTGAAAGCATAAGTTGAATTATCTCCCCTTTTAAATTTTGGACAGCAACCATATTCCTTCATGCACATCTGCAGGTAGTGTACTACAACTGTATAAAGTTTCACAAAACTCCAATAAGCCGCTTAGGAGGAGTTGCGCTTACAAGGTACATGACTCCCCTTTTCGTGAAAGTATAAGTTGAATTATTTCCCCTTCTAAATTTTAGACAGCAACGGTATTCCTTCATGCACATCTGCAGGTTGTGTACTACAACTGTGTAAAGTTTCATAAAAATTCAACTAGTATTACTGTGAGCACATATACCCCTCGCTCCCCACATCTGTTCAACCTATTTCAATAACCAAAACATTACGGATTGTTCCGACCAAAAATGAAAGGGATCCTCCTCTCTTCACCGGTAAGCTGCTGATAAAATTTCAAAACATTCTGAGAAACACTACTCAAGTTATCATAAAACATAGGGTAAAAATCCTATTTTCCGTCATATCAAGTCCAATAACTCTGGAACGGCAAAAGTGAAAATCGTCAAAAATGAAAGGGATCCTCCTCTCTTCACCAGTAAACAGCTGATAAAATTTTAAAAGATTCTAAGAAACACAACTCAAGTTATCGTACGACATAGGATTTGTCTACAGACGGACGGACGGATTGACAGACGGACGGACACGGTGAAACCAGTATACCCCCCTACAACTTCGTTGCGGGGGGTATAATAAGCAGTTTAGTAGGAGTTGCGTTTACAAGATACATGCCCCCCCCCTTTTCGTGAAAAAAATATAAGTTGAATTATCTCCCCTTTTAAATTTTGGACAGCAACCATATTCCTTCATGCACATCTGCAGGTAGTGTACTACAACTGTGCAAAGTTTCACAAAACTCCAATAAGCCATTTAGGAGGAGTTGCGCTTTCAAGGTACACAACCACCCTTTTCGTGAAAGTATAAGTTGAATTATCTCTCCTTCTAAATTTTAGACAGCAACGGTATTCCTTCATGCACATCTGCAGGTTGTGTACTACATCTGTGTAAAGTTTCATAACAATTCAATAAGCAGTTTAGTAGGAGTTGCATTTACAAGGTACATGCCCCCCCCCCCCCCCTTCCACCCCTTTTTGTGAAAGCATAAGTTGAATTATCTCCCCTTCTAAATTTTAGACAGCAACGGTATTCCTTCACGCACATCTACAGGTTGTGTACTACAACTGTGTAAAGTTTCATAAAAATTCAATAAGCAGTTTAGTAGGAGTTGCGCTTACAAGGTACATGCCCCCCCCCCTTTTTCGTGAAAGTATAAGTTCAATTATCTCCCCTTTTAAATTTTGGACAGCAACCATATTCCTTCATGCACATCTGCAGGTAGTGTAGTACAACTGTGTAAAATTTCATAAAACTCCAATAAGCCGCTTAGGAGGAGTTGCGCTTACAAGGTACACAATCCCCCTTTTTGTGAAAGTACAAGTTGAATCATTTCCCCTTCTAAATTTTGGACAGCAACCATATTCCTTCATGCACATCTGCAGGTAGTGTATAACAAATGTGCAAAGTTTCATAAAAATCCAATAAGTCGTTTAGGAGGAGTTGCTCTTACAAGGTACATGGACGGACAGACGGACGGACGGACAGGGTGATTCCTATAATAAACCAGAATCCTGTATATACAAAACTTGAAATAAACCAGAATCCTGTATATACCAAACTCTAAACAAGATGAACTGTGTGCTAATGCTCACCTATGATACCCCCGCTCTTTGGCAAACAGGAAGTAGGAATCTGACGGGTCAAAAAACACTTCCCACGATATGGGGTACCTATATGAAGCTTGTAACCAAATATCAGATTTCTGCCATCAATAGTTGCTGAGAAAAATGCGACGATAAATGAGCATATATGTTCAATGTGTAGAAAAATCAACAGTCGGCAAACAGGAAGTAGGAATCTGATGGGTCCAAAAACGCTTCCCACGATATGGGGTACCTATATGAAGCTTGTGACCAAATATCAGATCTCTGCCATCAATAGTTGCTGAGAAAAATGTGACGAAAAATGTGCATATATGTTCAATGTGTATAGAAACCAACTAAGTCGGCAAACAGGAAGTAGGAATCTGACGGGTCCAAAAACACTTCCCACAATATGGCATACATATATGAAGCTTGTAACCAAATATCAGATTCCTGTCATCAATAGTTGCTGAGAAAAATGCAACAAAAAATGTGCATATACAAATGCATGTTAAATGTGTATAAAAATCAACAAAATCAGCAAACAGGAAGTAGGAATCTGACGGGTCCAAAAACGCTTCCCACGATATGGGGTACTTATATGAAGCTTGTGACCAAATATCAGATTTCTGCCATCAATAGTTGCTGAGAAAAATGCGACGAAAAATGAGTATATATGTTCAATGTGTAGAAAAATCAACAAAGTCGGCAAACAGGAAGTAGGAATCCGATGGGTTCAAAAACGCTTCCCACGATATGGGGTACCTATATGAAGCTTGTGACCAAATACAAGATTTCTGCCATCTATAGTTGCTGAGAAAAATGTGACGAAAAATGTGCATATATGTTCAATGTGTATAAAGACCAACTAAGTCGGAAAACAGGAAGTAGGAATCTGACGGGTCCAAAAACGCTACCCACAATATGGTATACCTATATGATGCTTGTGACAAAATATCAGATTTTTGTCATCAACAGTTACTGAGAAAAATGTGACGAAAAATATCTTGGATGGACGGACAGACGGACAGAGGTAAAACAGTATACCCCGAAGGGGGAGGGGGTATAATAAATCAGAATCCTGTATATACCAAACTCTAAATAAACCAGAATCCTGTATATACAAAACTTGAAATAAACCAGAATCCTGTATATACCAAACTCTAAATAAACCATAATCTTGTATATACCAAACTTTAAATAAACCAGAATCCTGTACACACCAAATAAACCAGAATCATGTATATACCTAACCTTAAATAAATCTTTGCTAATTTAACCTGCATAAACCCAACTCCAGTTTATTCTGAAGACAAAAGTTGGTCCCAAGGAGGACAGGTTTAGACTGGTTTCACTGTATGTATTGATTATATTATAGTAAAAGCCAGAGACTATAATGACTTCTTCACTTCATGGTTGAATTAACATGTATTTACAATATAATTTAACTAACCTCCTGTAAATTTAACAGTGATGTTAGAATAGAAGGTAGTGATCTCTGTACAACTCCAAATTTATCCTCGGTATATGATGCTGTGGAAAAATTGGATAACGCTGAAATAGGAATTATAATATTATAGATGAGTGAGTGATTGTTGTTTAATATCATATGAGCAATTCTTTAGTTTTAGCATGGCAAGAACATGTTACATTTCAATGAGATGATGACGATATCAGCTTTGTACTAAACCAATACCTTTAATTGGATCTCTATAGTGCTATTGAAGCAATTGTCTGTGGATAGACATGTAACTACACTCGGACACAGTATTCTGATACAAAACCAACAAGTCTTTGCTCTTACACCATAATACTGTATGCTAAGCTGAGGAGCAGCAAATACATTTAAAAATCTTTGGTTTTTACCTGACCAGGGCTTGAGCCCAACTATCTACTACACTTGAGGTGACCACACTATACCTGACCAGGGCTTGAACCCAACTATCTACTGCACTTGAGGTGACCACACGATCCATTCACCACCAACTATCTACTGCACTTGAGGTGACTACACGATCCATTCACCACCAACTATCTACTGCACTTGAGGTGACCACACGATCCATTCACCACCAACTATCTACTGCACTTGAGGTGACCACACGATCCATTCACCCCAACAATCTACTGCACTTGAGGTGACCACACGATCCATTCACCACCAACTATCTACTGCACTTGAGGTGACCACACGATCCATTCACCAACTATCTACTGCACTTGAGGTGACCACACGATCCATTCACCCCCAACTATCTACTGCACTTGAGGTGACCACACGATCCATTCACCACCAACTATCTACTGCACTTGAGGTGACCACACGATCCATTCACCCCCAACTATCTACTGCACTTGAGGTGACCACACGATCCATTCACCACCAACTATCTACTGCACTTGAGGTGACCACACGATCCATTCACCCCCAACTATCTACTGCACTTGAGGTGACCACACGATCCATTTACCACCAACTATCTACTGCACTTGAGGTGACCACACGATCCATTCACCCCCAACTATCTACTGCACTTGAGGTGACCACACGATCCATTCACCACCAACTATCTACTGCACTTGAGGTGACCACACAATCCATTCACCCCCAACTATCTACTGCACTTGAGGTGACCACACGATCCATTCACCACCAACTATCTACTGCACTTGAGGTGACCACACGATCCATTCACCCCCAACTATCTACTGCACTTGAGGTGACCACACGATCCATTCACCCCCAACTATCTACTGCACTTGAGGTGACCACACGATCCATTCACCCCCAACTACCTACTGCACTTGAGGTGACCATACGATCCATTCACCACCAACTATCTGCTGCACTTGAGGTGACCACACGATCCATTCACCACCAACTATCTACTGCACTTGAGGTGACCACACGATCCATTCATCACCAACTATCTACTGCACTTGAGGTGACCACACGATCCATTCACCACCAACTATCTACTGCACTTGAGGTGACCACATGATCCATTCACCCCCAACTATCTACTGCACTTGAGGTGGCCACACGATCCATTCACCACCAACTATCTACTGCACTTGAGGTGACCACATGATCCATTCATCACCAACTATCTACTGCACTTGAGGTGACCACACGATCCATTCACCACCAACTATCTACTGCACTTGAGGTGACCACACGATCCATTCACCACCAACTATCTACTGCACTTGAGGTGACCACACGATCCATTCACCAACTATCTACTGCACTTGAGGCGACCACACGATCCATTCACCACCAACTATCTACTGCACTTGAGGTGACCACACGATCCATTCACCACCAACTATCTACTGCACTTGAGGTGACCACACGATCCATTCACCACCAACTATCTACTGCACTTGAGGTGACTACACGATCCATTCACCACCAACTATCTACTGCACTTGAGGTGACCACACGATCCATTCACCACCAACTATCTACTGCACTTGAGGTGACCACACGATCCATTCACCAACTATCTACTGCACTTGAGGTGACCACACGATCCATTCACCCCCAACTATCTACTGCACTTGAGGTGACCACACGATCCATTCACCCCCAACTATCTACTGCACTTGAGGTGACCACACGATCCATTCACCCCCAACTATCTACTGCACTTGAGGTGACCACACGATCCATTCACCACCAACTATCTACTGCACTTGAGGTGACCACACGATCCATTCACCCCCAACTATCTACTGCACTTGAGGTGACCACACGATCCATTTACCACCAACTATCTACTGCACTTGAGGTGACCACACGATCCATTCACCCCCAACTATCTACTGCACTTGAGGTGACCACACGATCCATTCACCACCAACTATCTACTGCATTTGATGATATCGGACAATGTTGAATTTTTGCGGTATTGTGGTGGCCATTTTTAAAATGGCGATCGTTAGAAATTTTTTAATGTCGGGAATCAATTCGGAACATCATTATCCAGGGGCGTAGCTACTGTAAGGCACTTTAGGCACGTGCCTACACATAATTTTTTCCCCAAAATCTTTTTATTGATGAAAAATGACATATCTTAATTATGTCTGTTTTATGTTTATTGTACTGATGACAAACTTCCACAAGTTGAAAGATAAACATTTGCAATGAGTACTGTGACCTTAACTAACTCTTTGAAATTGACAGTTCATTTGATCTTCAAAGGCTTTGTCTTGACATAAAATAAAACACAATTTGTTTTTCAGACGCTTTTTAACATCTGAATCTAGAAATGAATTGATACAGTTACTAGTTTGTCATTGACCGTCAAAAGAACTGTTGTCGGGCTATTGGCTTGCAGTATAAAAATGTCTGGCTCTAAACCTAAACTTAAAGTTAGAACTTTGGATGAAATGTTTAAAAAGATAAGCGAATCTTCAGAAGAAAAGTTTGAAGATACCAAAAGGGCAATCAGAAATCGTATATCGAAGAAGAACAGACAACACAATGGCCAAAAAAAAAGTACAAAAAGACTAACAACGATCAACAAAACATACATATAAATCTATAGATTGAGTAACACGAACCCCACCAAAAACCGGGGGTGAACTCAGGTGCTCCGGAAGGGTAAGCAGTTCCTGCTCCACTAGTGGCACCCATCGTGTTAATCTAGTTACAAACCCGGTAATAAGTCGTGAATGAGGAAAGGACCGGGAAGTGCTTACGACAAGTGGAACATATCTGTGGTCATTTGTGACACAGATATTCCATAACGGTCAACCAAGTCATGGTGGCGACCATAAAATTTTCGAAGTGATGACTTCAACTTTACCAAAAAGAAACCTTGGTTCAGTAGCTTCCTTGTTAGCAGCAATCCTCTATCAAGGAAATCCTGATAGGAACCACAAGCTCTGGAATATCGTATCATCTGAGAGATATATACTCCATATGCAGGTGCTGCTGGAATGTTGCTACATATAAATGGAAAGTTCACAATGGGAAAATTGAAAATGATCCTGAACAGTTAGCACATACAAGTGAAAACAGTCCAGTACCTAGCTTATCAGAGACTGATAGCGGATCTGTTGAATCTGAATCAAGTTAGACATGAGCAACCAAATCTGACTTGGAGCCTTCCGTTTCAACCACCGATACTCAACAGAATATTGAACCTCCATACCATGGCATTGCCAAATTAACCGTAATGGATGACACAGTAAATCGAAAACTTCTGTCTTCAAAGTGGAACGACTCTCATATATTCAAATTTCCAAGCAGGTACATAAATTAGAAAAAAATTCCTTTTTAATTTTGTATTACATTATTATATATGATAATGATACATGTAATA
Organism: Bathymodiolus septemdierum; assembly: GCA_963383655.1. Taxonomy (NCBI): domain Eukaryota; kingdom Metazoa; phylum Mollusca; class Bivalvia; order Mytilida; family Modiolidae; genus Bathymodiolus; species Bathymodiolus septemdierum. The sequence continues at coordinate 71,359,939 of OY726518.1, read as the reverse complement.
CATAAAATTAAGCTTGCACATCTGTTATTATAGGTCTTAATTACTTCCGGACATTTCTCTCTATGTTGCCAGTGTAAGAAAACATCGTTATTCTTTTGATACCCTGCCACAAAGTAGCCGATGCATATAACTTTATTCATGTTCATCATCCGTAATCGTATATCAGAACTTTTTTCTACAACCCCGAGATTTTGACCTGCTTTGATATTTGGCTACAGGCGTATGATGACAAGTTACAGATCTAATTTTCTTTGCTGATTTTGAAGTATTAAATGAAATACTTTGGACTTACTAGTAGCTTACGTGTAGCTACGCCGTTAGGGTACACGTAATATTCAGTCAAAAGTTCTCATATTCAGCAAAAATATATTAACAACTTCGATTTTTGTATTGTTTCCATGATAAAATAAGAATATATTTCTTCATGTCTTTCATTGTTCAGATTTCACCATTTGTACATCTATTTACGCTTAAAATCGTTTTCCATAAGGGGTTAGTTGGAAGCTTAAGCCCCCTGAATCCTCACTGTTGGAGGCATTAAGTGGCCCCATACCCCTCGCCGCAAGTTGTTCCTACATTTCATTTTATACCTACAGGTAGCTACGCCCCTGTTATCTACCCACATATAAAATTTGGATGATATCGGACAATGCTGAATTTTTACCGCCCATTTTTTTAAGCCGTGTTTTGGCAGCCATTTTTAAAATGGCAGACATCTCGAAAATTTTGAAAACACAGAATTGCTCCTCTAATGGTGACCTATCACTATGTCAAATTTTATGTCTCTATCATTATCCATTTAGAAGTTATCAACATTAATGTACGAAATTTCAACTTTCCCATAGGATTCTATAGTAACCCCCACCCCCTTTGAACCCCTCAAAATATGACTTTGACCCCCTTTACCACAAAGCTGAAAACTTTAGGACCAACTAGAAACATATATATATATATATATATATATATAACTCCACCAAGTTTCATGAAATTCTGTCCAGTAGTTCCTGAGATCTGCCGTGGACAAGTTCATGTGCCACGGAAAGAAAGAAAGAAAGGAGGAGAGGAATAATTATAATAATAATAATAATAATAAGAATAATAATAAGAAACGGAGCAAAAATAATAAGTCTCCAAACGTTGTTTGGGAGACTTAATAATTTCTAACAAAAAAAGCTTAAAAAAACAATGCAAATTGAATGATCGGTGTGTTAGTTTAATTAAGATGAAAGGGTGTGTTTGATTAAGAATACTTTAGCTTGGATAATCCATTTGCATGACACTTAACATTTTGGGGTTTTTCTTTCATGTCTTCGTTGAATATAAAATATGTATATAATACAAGTTCATTTTTCTAAGTTGTGAAACTTGTGTCCTATTCAATTGTTTATTATTGAACAATAAAATATGTTTAAAGTTTAAGAACATATTCAGATTCAAAACATTATCTTACCTATCAACCTTGAAACCACATACAATAAAACCTGATTTTACTGTAGCAAAGTTCATTACAATTATTGTACCTTCTATCGCCCATATTTGAAGTTGTGCCCCCTGAAACAGCCGTCTGCTCTTGGCATCTGGTAAGTCCATAAAGAAGTAACTAAATACTGGCTTCTTCTTCAAATACGAAAACACCTAAGGGACAGAATAACATATTTAAAATCAAACAATGGCTTTTCTATTTATTTAGATTAATCACTCAAAGTAGTCAAAAATGTTTTTTTCTTTCTGCTGACATTTTGTTTCATATGTCATTCATTGATAAGTCTACAAGATCATAATTATCTGTTTGTTTGCCCAAATGCGGTCTACCTGGAATTCTTGAATTCTTTTATTTTCTTTAAAAACAAATATTTTTTGTTTTTTTTATCTATTTTAAAGTCCCAGTGTTAATGTATCTTATTTCAAATTTGAACACATTTTAAAAGAAAAACTAGAGGCTCAGTGGGCTGAGCCTGTGTCACTCACCTTTCATTCTGCTTTGAGGAAACTTAATACAGAACCTTTCATAGGTGCTTCCCACCAAGTTTCGGTTCATTTGGCTAAGCAGTTACAGAGAAGATTTTTAGAAATTGACCAATCCGAAACAAGAATGGCCTGTGGTGGCCATGTTTATTAACGGATGGGAGCTAAATGCACAATCTTTATAGATGACCTTCCAAGGATGCTTCCTACCAAGTTTTGATTCATGTGGCAAAGCCAGTGCCTGAAATGAGCGCAGCCTTTGGTTGGCCGGAAAAAAAAAATTTGGGCCAGCAAAATATTCGAGTCACTGGTCCAAATGGCATAATGGTGGCACATAAATTTTGTGACATTTTTTTATGAAAAAAAGACATCAGATATCAATATATGGGCAGTTTTCAGGTTAATTGTTTTTTTATCAATAACATTAAAATTCATTCTTTCACTAGTCTCACGGGGGTTTGGGGCTCTTCAAGGTAATTTTGGTACAGTAACGGGCGTGCAGCTGAAATTGCGAAAACACCCCAATGCATATATTGCTATCAAATGAAACCTGAATTTACTTGTTATAACCTTTTCGACAATCTTGACGCCACTGGCTAGGGTGGTCTCAAGAAACGATGCTAGTCCGTCGGATGGGGACAATAAAAGGCTGGTTTGTGTAAGGGGAGATCAATGCCATGATCACATTAAAGACATCCGGAAAAGAGTAGACTTAATGCCACTACAAGGACCGCTTTTTCACTCCCCAAAGTGAAGAGTGACATCACTTGTTTCAATCCACTATGAAGAAGTGATTTTAAAGTAAAATAACCTCTCAGTTCGGGGTAATGTCAGTTGGTTATTCATTCCAAACAAGTATCTCACTTTGTTAAAATAACTTACAAACGGTGCTGTCATTTTCTGTTATATAAACAACTGTTAACTTTTCCTGTTATTTTTTAATTTGTAAACAAAAGTTCTGGTTCCAAAAAAGAAAACACTCCCAATTGTCATTAAAATGTAGCCGTGTACGTATAGAGATGAACTATGAAAAGTTTAAAAGAAGTGACAGGCCAGATCGTTTCCGTAGTTTGACATTACTGTCAACGATTTTCTCTTCGTTGTTGGGGAAAAGTTTTTCAATGATTACCTGAGGATTGACACAAAAAAGTTTCCGATTTCTGTATTTAAGATGAAATTTGTACATGTACATTTTGCAGCAGATTGAATGAATAAATTTACGAACCGTGGAAGATACCAGATCGCAAACATTATAAGTTGACAGAATTGTCTTTAATGTTCACAGCTTTCCACTTTGCCCGTGAAATTTAACAATTTTAATAATTAAATCATAAAGAAACAAAAAAACACGTTTCTTTTCTAATATTTAGTGAATACTTGTGTATTACATGAAAACGTGTAGGAAACGTGTGTTGATTGGCTCGATAAAAATAAATAATTGGGGAGAACAGTAAATTACATTAGCTGTGTATAAAAAAAAAATCGGCCAGTTAGAAACAAGAATTGCCTATGGCGGCCATGTTTGTTAATGGATCGGTACAAAATTAGCAATTTTTTATAGAGGACCTTCCATAGATTCTTCCTACCAAGTTTCACTTCATTTGGGTGAGGGGTTTCAGATGAGAAGATTAAAATGTGAAAAGTTAACAGATGACAGATGATTTATCTCAACCAATAAAACTAACCATTACAATAAAACTGACCACCACAATATAACTGAAATATTGTCGAAAGTGGCATTAAATACCTATAAGCTATGAAATGTGGATGGCAACTTTTGTGGTTTGAACAGAATGGGTAGGTTATATTGTATTTAAATTCCTGGCTGCACCTTTTCATGGTTGAAAAGAATGGGTAGATTACAATATTTAACATGCGGTTATCAAGGAGTTAATATGTAGCTCTAGGAAGAATAAAAATTGGAGTTTTGTTGGTTTGAATGACTAACAATAATAACAAATATTGATACAGAGGGCACAGCGTGTTTTTTATATTTTCTAATATATATATCGTGGGCGTGTTTTTTCAATTCCCAGCGTGGTATAGCATGTTTTCCATCGCAGAACACGATATATGGTGGATTGTCGTGGAAAACACAACGGCACTTCATAGTTTGGTACACAGCACATGTATATTTTGTGTAATCGTTTTACAAATAAATATTACTTGATTTGATATTAAAAATTCTTGCTATTTCATTTTGGGAGTTATATAACATGCTCAACGGAACATAAAAACTGTGATGCATGTAATTTACAACTGACTGTTAAATAAACACATTTATAAAATAATATTAGAAGTATTGTTTGTTTGCCAAATAAAATCGACTTGCAATAAAACTAAATTAATCCTATTATCGTATCGAGTTTCATTTTGCATTTATTACATATCAAATCATTTACAAGGAAATAAATATTTGAATTTAAGTGAGGGAATCGCGTAAATCATATGTTTATAAAAACAAATACACATATTTGAAAATATGAAGTACATGTATTAATTTGGCCAATCATTCAATCTATATTGTCTGGGTAGATTGTAACGCTTTTCAAATTTATTTATTGTTTGTACTGAAATTAAAGGACTAAAAGCTAACATTTAAATATATATATACATGTATTTTAAAAATTTGGTAATTGCTTATCTAGAGCTTCCAAAATTTATCTTCAAAGAAAGATCCCCCCCATCATATTTACTATTCCGTGTAATTTAACAATTAACCTAACTAATTGACTTTCTACAACACAATTTAAAAATGTGCTTATCTGTAATTTATTGGTGTTGGAGAATTTGGGAAAGATCTTGGAGGCATTCGTTTACATTTGCAATTGATATTAAGGTTTATTTCTTGAAAGGTCCGAATATTTGATAAATCACAATTTTCTGATATGGTCTGTTCATATTTAATGTATGGAGTGGATATAGTTGCTACATGTATGTGAAAATAATTGTACAAAAAGTTTATAAGATATTGATGACAACTTGGAAATTTTACCCTTTAGTTTTTATATCTAGATAAAATGGGTATTGAACGAGTACATTGTGTACATCGTAAATACAAGGATTTGTATAGTATTCTAATAATAAACAAATCCTTGGTAAATGGTAAACTTAAGTGCAGTTTGTTTTAAATAAAGAATTAGTTAGCAAAATTCCAAATAATTTTTTCAACACAATTATTATCACTGAATCCCCAAATTCCGACCGTGCAATAATTTGGCATAACAATTTGTTTTGGTGAATTACAAGTTCCGTTTTTAAAGGTTATGTCTAAATAATTAAAATCCATAAACAGTTTGGTTTTTTACCCAATTACATCGTTAATATAAACGGAGTGTTTTCTGCAGTTCGATTTAAAAAAAAAATCATGACTTGTTTTTCCAAAATTTACATGTACTTGTCTGTCCTCCTGGTTAACTTAGTTATGCATAACCTCCCCATGTTGTAAATACTGTGCATCATTTATACTTATTAATGTATTTATTTATTGTATATCTAAAAATCATTGTTCTTACAAAGGTTTATGGGAATAAAGATATATAAAACTTTGAGTACATGTACACGTAATAAATTTAAAGTTTCTTTTTTGCATTTCATTTGCTTGCATGAAAGGTTTAGATAATTAATCATAGGGTCGTAGAGTATTTGTTATCCAATGAGTCAAAGTTCTACATGCTAACAGGTTTCTAATAGAAACGATCTTTTCGCCATTTCTGTGACATTGGACTGTTTAAAGTTTGGTTAAATGGTCTTAATGTACTTTGTAAGATATTACTGCTCGGACACATTCAGTACGAATTTGCCTCCTGTGTATATGTATCGGTTTAAAAATGATTTCCATAACAAGTGGCAATATACAATGTCATGTAAACATAACTATCTCAACACAATATATTCAATATACACAGGTGTCGGTAAAGAAATTCGAGTTGAGGAAACTGAAGGGAACAGATAATAATATTTTAAAGGGGCATTAGCTACAATTTTTACCAAAAAAATTACAAATGTACATGTTTTGGAAATTGGTAAATAGCTTTAAAATGATGAAATAAAGGTAAATATTTCACATTAAACAGCTTATTGTACCACTTTTCGCCTTTTGAGAATGAAAATTACCATCGATTTATTATTTCCTTGCAAGCAAATAATTTGATCTCGCTTTCTCCATATGCAATTGACCTTACTAGTGACAGGTAAAAACGAATAATTTGTATTTTGTCGCTTATTAACTGCAAACTTGCATGGTTCTTTGTCCGTAATTAACGCCGACTAAAAGCAAATTCACAGAAAATAAGAAATAAGTGCATTGTTGTACTGATTTAATGACGATTCAGCAAACTCCGTAAGCAATGCCAATAATTAATAAGATGGCATCCATTTCTTGATCGATCTCAAAACACGAGCAGTTGCACCTTTTTTCCCCGATGCGCGTACATTTCATAACATTTATAAGTTACAGAAACACGTTTTATTAAGGCATCAATCATATCTGAGTTTTTAAGGGTAACAAAAATTTACGATTTTGGCAGATGATGCCCTTTTAAACATTCTTAGCTTATTAAATTTTTTGTTCATACCTGTATAAAAAATAAAAAATGAATTATCTTGGAGTTTTCAAGGAGAAACTTTTGTCGCATGCACTTGACACGCCGATAATAATGGGATTTTTTTGGGTAATTTTCAACACTTGGCTTCGATTCTGTCCTGTCAAAAGTGAAATGAAAATTTTCTGGATTACAATTATTTGACCTTGAGGTCAATGATCAAGGTTCCACGAAGGTCATTACGGTACACAACACACCGCCTTATGGTCATGCACCCACATACCAAATATCATTGACCAATCTCGAAAGACAAAAATGTTATGGCCTGGACAAGAAAATACTATTTAAAAAACAATTATTTGACCTTGATCTCAAAGGTCAAGGTACCACAAAGGTCATTACGATATGCTACACACCGCCTTATGGACATGCACCCACATACCAAATATAATTGACCTATCTCGAAAGACAAAAATGTTATGGCCTGGACAAGAAAATATTATTTAAAAAACAATTATGTGACCTGGAGGTCAAAGGTCAAGGTCCCACAAAGGTCATTACGGTATGCGACATACCGCCTTATGGTCATGCACCCACATACCAAATAAATACTATCTAAAAAACAACTATTTGATCTTGAGGTCAAAGGTCAAAGTCCCACGAAGGTCATTATGGTACACGACACACCGCCTTATGGTCATGCACCCACATACCAAATATAATTGACCTATCTGGAAAGACAAAAAAAGTTATGGTCCGGACAAGCTTCGCTGAGAAGAAGCAGAAGAAGAAAAAATCAGACTAAAACAATGTCTCCCTTCGTTCGAAGGGGAGACATAATTATTATTACTATTTTTGACTGAAATCAAAATTTAATTGGCTATGATATTTCTTTATTGTTCTTTATGAGTCGATCGTGTCTTTCTCTAGAATAACCTCCTGCCTTTTACAATTAATAGCATTCTCTTGAATTGTTTTCCATGTATGTAAAGTGTGCACCTTGGAAGAGGAATTGATTACATGCATCATTTTTCTCTTGTGATCATGACGAAATAGAAGAGTTTGACAATTCCAAAGGGGTAATCAGAATCCATCAATCGAAAAAGAGCAGACAACACAATGGCCAAAAGAAAAAGGACAAATGGACAAACAACGATCTACAAAACATTACACATAAAACTAAAGATCGAGTAACACGAACCCCCCTAAAAACCGTGGGTGAACTCAGGTGCTCCGGAAGGGTAACCAGTTCCTGCTCCACTAGTAGCACCCATCGTGTTAATCTAGTTACAAACCCGGTGGTAAGTCATGAATGAGGAAAGGGCCTGGTTTACGACAAGTGGAACATATCCATGGTCAATTGTGACACAGAAGTGATGTCTTCAATCGACCAATCAGAAACAAGAATTGCCTGTGGTGGCAATGTTTGTTAACCAATCGAGATGAAATGAGCAATCTTCATAGAGGACATTCCATAGATGCTTCCTGCCATGTTTCAGTTAATTTGGCCAAGCAGTTTCAGAGGAGGAGATTTTTAAAAATTGCCCAATCAGAAACAAGAATTGCCTGTGGAGGGCCATGTTTGGTAATGGATCATAACAAAATGTGCACTCTTTAGAGAGGACCTTCCATAGATGCTTCCTACTAAGTTTCAGTTCATTTGGCTGATGGGTTTCAGAGGAGAAGATTAAAATGTGAAAAGTTAACAGATGACAGACAACAAACGACGGATGCCAAGTGATGCCAAAAGCACACATTGCCTTTGGCACAGTGACCTAAAAAGAATATTAAAATGTGAATACCTACATGTAATGTATAGTATAAACATGTTACCCTTTATCAGCATTAGTTAATTTCTCAAGGAGATAATGGCAAGTTATCTTTCTTTTAACAGTTTAATGCAAGAGTTATCTCCCTTTTAACAGTTTACTACAATGGAGACTTTTTTTTTAAATAAAAATGAACCAATCAGAAACAAGAATTGCCTGTGGTGGCCATGTTTGTTAACGGATCGGGATGAAATGAGCAATCTTTATAGAGGACCTTCCATAGATGCTTCCTACCAAGTTTCGGTTCATTTGACCAAGCGGTTTCGGAGAAGATTTTTTTAAATCGGCCAATCAGAAACAAGAGGAACTGTGAGTTAATGCTCACCTGATACCCCCGCTCTTTGGCAAACAGGAAGTAGGAATCTGACGGGTCAAAAAACGTTTCCCACGATATGGGGTACATATATGAAGCTTGTGACCAAATATCAGATTTCTGCCATCAATAGTTGCTGAGAAAAATGCGATGAAAAATGAGCATATATGTTCAATGTGTAGAAAAATCAACAAAGTCGGCAAACAGGAAGTAGGAATCTGATGGGTCCAAAAACGCTTCCCACGATATGGGGTACCTATATGAAGCTTGTGACCAAATATCAGATCTCTGCCATCAATAGTTGCTGAGAAAAATGTGCATATATGTTCAATGCGTATAGAAACCAACTAAGTCGGCAAGCAGGAAGTAGGAATCTGATGGGTTCAAAAACGCTTCCCACGAAAATCCTTTGTTTTTACCCCAAAAATTGCAAGAAGGCAACTTGGGATTTTCGGAGACTTTTAATATGTTAATGAGGACACTCCCAGCTTCAAGATGAGCCCAAGAAACCTTCTGTTGCAATTTGTTCTAGGTCACGCATTTTCTGGCATATATAGACTGGACTATAATACATATTCTCATTAGTGAATAAATAATAAAATATAAATTGATCGGTATCTGACAGGTGTGTAAATTTATTATTATACAAACAAACATGATTGAATAAAAACTGATGCAATCTTCATATGCTGGACATGTTTTTCATCTTCAATACAATTATTTATTTGAAAATTATTGTTAAAACCAATTCTATTTTCAATTAAAAGACATTCCAGTTTTTATTTTTAATGGTGTTACAATGTACACCACATCTAAATTTGGCAAATTACATAAAGACATCAAGAAAATCACTCAAGTGTATTTGAAAAGTAATAAGTTTATCTGTCTTTTGTATTTTTATAAACCTGTTATAATTAAATGTGTAGTTAAGAAAATGCTGATTGTTTATTTGTTAATCAACAGGTTATAAAAGGTGATAGCCGACATGTGCCTATTATATGTCTTTATTCTCCTATTAAATTGCTTATAAAATAAAGTAAAGTAAATTTTATTTAAAGTCGGCACATATTTACATTTAACATATAACCCTTTTCCATCAAAATTCATAATTATTTTGAATAATATATTTTTTCATTTAAAGGGATCATTATGCACAAAAACAATTCCTTCATGTCCTTAGCAGCAGTTTTTAGAGACTTAGTGCACAAAGACGGTCTTAGAGGTGTTTAGATGCACCGGTCTTGGCCCTTTAGTTTTCCAATTCCTAAACACTTATTTAGTGCTACAATCTCGAGCATACCTGATAAAAGTTATTCACATTTTTACACAAGAAAAAACTTTGACAGAAATTATGTACCCCGGGATGTTTCTGAAACATTTGTTTTATTCACCTCACTGAATTTCTTGTCTTCCGTTCATACAACAATGTGGATAAGCCATTACAAGTGGTTCTCCATATACATTGTTATTGTCTGTAAGTGTACTGGTATAGTGTAAACGTAAAGGGTCTCCTTTTCAATTCAAATGGACTTACACCCGGCGACCACCGCTACAATTTTTTTTCTATTATACTATGCTAAATTGACAAGAAAACGTAAAACGTTTCCCTTTTTATATAAACTTACAAACTAAGAAAAAGAACTTCATAGCAGAAATGGCCCAATTTTCATACACTTCAGTAAATTAATGACAATGCCATTTATAATGAACAAGATCATATATTCTGTACAAATCATTGTCTGTTTGTCCCATAATTAATTTCTATGCTTCATTGTGACATTTATGAAAATGCACACTATAAATGCTCTTGTGTATACAGAGCTGTCGAAATCTCTTTCCTGTCTGTCAGACAATAGGTTTGGCAGATGTGGACAATGTGTCAGACCTATCAAACATTTGCCGGACCTACATTTTTTTTACAACTTCAACTGAATGCCACATATACTGGCTAAATCCATAAAATGGTTTGTTTACAGCTTCAAGTGATACCTTGGAATACTCAAAGTTAGCACAACACATTTTTGTGTGACATGTGGAAATATACATACAATACAATAGACTTGTGTATGAAATAAACAAAGATATCAAGTTTGCATAATGCTAGCTATGCACATGTTTCAAGGTGTTACCTCTTATAAGTAGCATTAGGTCTGGAATAAAATTAAGTTTGTTTCCCCTTTCACCGACCGACCCTTAATAAAGCCATCGAGTCAAAAAAAATTATTTCCAAGAAAATAAAAAAAAATAAAAATAAAAATCGTAATTTCCGGAAAATCGATGTGCGTCCGTCCGGAATCGGTTACACATTTAGTAGTCAAACTCTTCAATGTGAAGTCAAAATTTGATTATACAGACAAAAATTAAAAAAAATCGGAGATTACAAACAACGACAAGTTTGAGAAGCGAAAGTAATGATGCCGGTCATCTTCAAGCGTTTTGTCGGTCCCAAGTTACTGAAAAATTGCTCCGGACATCGGGTCTGACGCAAAGTAGTTTAAATTGGACCTAGTCAATATTTTGTCCGACGATTTTCGACAGCTCTGTGTATATAATCTTAGGAAGCTTTTGCATTCCAATTAAATATTAATTATAGGCATTCTTATGTACATGTACATATATAATATAAACAATGAAACCTTTTAAAAATATGTTCAACATACATATATATATATATTAATCTTTTCCACGCTATATCGTGTTCAACACACATATATTAATCTCTTCCACGATGATTTCCATGCTATATTGTGTTCAACACGCATATATTAATCTCTTCCACGATGATTTCCACCCTATATCGTGATAAAAACACACATATTGATTGAATTGATAACAGATAATCCTTTCCACGATGTTACCAGCGTGGATGAAAAATATCAGTTTACCTGTATGATTGATTTCCGTCATATTTTCCGCGACGGAGCAAACATGGAAAGGATTAATTTCCGTAGCGGAATAGTGGGAAATGTAAAAAACACGCTGCTCCCTCTGATACAGATCATAATGATTTCCGTAAAGCACCCCATATCATAAATGAATTTTACCCCCTCTTTGGATGTGGTTGGTACAGCAGATCCAGAATCTCCGGTGGCTGTTACTGATTCATTACCAGTTGATCTCTGAGTCACTGTAGAGGTTGTGTCACCTGTATCATATACATTTTTGTTATTCTTGAAAGAAATGAAAATGAAACTCCATCTTTGATTTTATTTTTGTACAAAGAAAAATAGATAACGATACAGTATCCTTATATGTCTGACTCAGATAAAACAAATGTCTGACTCAGATAAAGTATATGTCTGACACAGATAAAACATATGTCTGACTCAGATAAAACATGTCTGACTCAGATAAAGCATATGTCTGACTCAGATAAAACAAATGTCTGACTCAGATAAACATATGTCTGACTCAGATAAACATGTCTGACTCAGATAAAACATATGTCTGACTCAGATAAAGCATGTGACTCAGATAAAACATGTTTGACTCAGATAAACCATATGTCTGACTCAGATAAAAACATGCTGACTTGGATAAAACATATGTCTGACTCAGATAAAACATGTCTGACTCAGATAAAACATATGTCTGACTCAGATAAATATATGTCTGACTCAGATAAAAACATTTTTATAGCAATAAATAGCTTACCACTATAAATTCTGAGATGCTCCCACAAGTGACCTTCATCCACAGTAGTAGAAAACCACAATAAAAATAACATTGAGATACTGCCTCAACACCAGATATATCCCAACAAATCACCCATAAACCTCATTCCATTTCCTACTGCGATTCATCACGCACATGAAATTCATGCAGCAGCTGATTCTACAGAAAACCAGATAACTTTATTATCATTGCTTAAATTGTTGTTTAATACTATATATATTAGTATTTATTGTTATTCTTACTACTTTTACCAAGGAACAGGTAAAATAGAGTGCAATTTGACTTGGTGAGTTAAATAATATGGATTTCGACAACTTACAAAGTGTATCAAGTGTAAGTGATACTTTGCCTTACGAGGCGGTTAGTATAACGGGTCGGGATTGTTTTTGGGATGGGTCTGTGCCCAATCCTTTAGAAGTATCGGTAGGTAGCCCAACCATGTCCGTCTCCTCCATTATCCCTGAGCCTTCTGGAGCAGGAGCGAGAGTCGGCGGTCTTGTGGACCCAGTTCCTTCAAGACCAAAGGTGGGTATACCTACCTTATCTACAGTTACCCATACTTTTTCTAGACCAGTGAACACTGCAGGGTCTTTTTCTACGGCACCTGGTGCAGCTATGGGTTTGAACCTTCCTGGTTCTAGACCACCTGTTTACCGTGTCCTTCCATACCTCCTGTTCAGACTTGGGCTCGTTCACCATAGGCTGTACCCACCCAGTCTTATCCTGGCTCTCAGGGTGTTAATCCCTTTGCTTACTGGCCTCAGCCAGTTCCTTTCAGTCAGGATACCATAAGGACTCCGGTTACTTGTAGTCAGTCTAACTCTCCTTCTGTCTCACAGAATTCCGAGTTGGTTAGTTCTTTTAAGGAGGTTTTATCTGACTTAAAGAAGTCGATGTCTGATGATTTGGCTACCATTTCTTCCAGGATTTCTTCCTTGGAAGCTGGCCATCAGGTCTCTCTAAGTCTGTTACATCTACGGATGTTGGTTCCCCTAGGGAATCGGAGGCAGAGGATTCTTCTGTGTCTTCTAAAGACCAGTTGAGGACTAGAGTTTACTCTCTCTTGAGAGAAGTTGCTCATGTGCCCCTGTCCTCTCCTCCTAGACTTTAGAAGACTAGCTCTATCTTTGAGACTTCTTGTGGTTTGGTTCAGGAAAAACCCAATACTTTTGGCTCTTTTCCAGAATCCAATCATGCTTCTTCTGCAATTCAGTTTGTGAATGACTGTCTTTCAGTGAAGGTAAATGACAAGTCTTCTCAGGGCTCTTCTTTTTCTGGGTTTGGTGCCAGTTCTTTTCCCGGTAATTTCAAGAGTAAAGATTTTGAAATCCATTTCTCTTCTATCGGGAAGACGGCCCCAGTTTGTGATAAGTCTTTTTCACAACTTCTTGGGGCCAAACCAGTTGATGGACTTTGCCTTTCTCAGTCCTTGTGGGCCTAATTGGAGAACTTGCTCCGTAGTGCTTCACATGTTCTGGGTACTGCCAAGTTCTTTCTTTCAGCAGTTGGCACTTTGCTTCAGGGCAAGGAAGTTGATGATCTAGCAGAGGTAAAGTCTCTTCTTCTGCAAGTAGATCAGGCCCTTGGGTCCTCTCAGTGCCTCTCATGGGCACTCTAGCCAATTTCATTCTTTCTAAAAGGCGTGAAATACTAGAGAAGTCTTCTGTCAATGAAATTCTTCAGGACTCCTTACTTCGTTCTCCTCTTTCTGATAAGGTTTTTGGTTTATCTTTACAAAAGGTTCAGGACACCTCAGCCTCTTAGGGTCAATGTGCAATTGACTAGTGGTTAGAGGTCTACTTCTGTTTCATCTTCTGCCCCAACGGGTCCTGACAAGAGGAGGAAAGTGTTTGTTCCCAAGGCTTCTGGTCCTAAGAAACCCCCTCAGAAAGGAGGTTACTTATAAAGGTGCCAAGAAGCCTGGGTCTCGTAAATAGGTTGTTGCCCCCTTGTATGTTGCTGAGAGGAGCAGTTTCCTGTTCCTCTTCCCTCTGTTCCAGTGGGAGGGAGGCTCACCCAGTTTCTACATCATTGGGAGAAGTTCACCACAGATGTATGGGTTTTGTCAGTAATTCGAGGGGGATTGGATCTTGTGTTTCAGGAACGCCCTCCTTTGTCGGACAGTTCGATTCCTATGTCTCAGACTTCAGACAAGGAGAAGTTCCGTCTTCTGTCAGAGGAAGTTCAATCTCTACTACTGAAAAGAGTAATAGAGGAAATTCCTCTGACTCAGTTGACACCAGGGTTTTATTCTCGTCTCTTCTTGGTTCCCAAGAAAACCGGGGGAATGAGACCTGTGATAGATCTCTCTATTCTGAACAGTTACCTTTCGGTTCCCCATTTCAAAATGGAAACCAACAAATCTATCAGAGCTTGTATTCTTCCAGGTATGTTGACCACCAAACTGGACCTTTCGGATGCTTATTTCCATATCCCAATTTCTTTGGCTTCCAGGAAATTTCTCCGATTTGTCTGGAACAACAAGGTTTACCAGTTTCTGGCTGTCCCGTTTGGTCTGGCGGTTGCACCACAAGTTTTTACTCTGGTTTTCCAGACGGTTATAGCTCACTTGCATACTCTGTCAGTTCAAGCTCATTCTTATCTGGACGATTCTCTTCTGAAGGAATTCGATTCAGAAATTCTTTCTCGTCATACTTGCCTGTTTATCAGACTTCTTCTGGATCTAGGCTTCCTTATTTCTTGGAAAAAGTCTCAGATACTTCCTTCCCAAGACTTCCTGTTTTTGGGGGAACATTACAGGACAGATTTAGGTCTGATTTTTCCCCCAGAGGAAAAATTTCAGTCACTTTGCCAGAAAATTCTTATTTTCAGCAACAGTCCTTCAGTCAGACAATTCTCCCAACTTCTGGGTTTTCTGAATTCTCTAGCCGATGTGGTTCCTCTAGGTTGCCATCACATTCAACCTCTCCAGTTCTTTCTTCAGGAACATTGGGAGGCTCTAGTACCTATTCTTCCTGTCTTACTGCCTCACCTAGATTGGTGGACTCGCAGGGAAAATGTTTTGACAGGTGTAGCTTTGCTTCACCCAGTTCCTTCTCTAACTCTGTATACAGATTCCAGTCTTCAAGGATGGAGAGCCTTTCTAGAGGGAAAGTCTGTGTCGGGAGTGTGGTCTCTTGTTTAGCAACAAGAACACATCAATTTGCTAGAGATGAGAGCTGCCCTATTAGCGTTACAACATTTCAAGACTCTTCTATTTTCGAAAGCAGTAGTGCTAGCGACGGACAATACAACAGTAGTGGCCTACTTACTGAATCAACGAGGAACTCACTGTCATGCTCTCTTTCTTCTTTGCAAAGAAATTCTTCCTCTTTGTCTTCTATCGCACATTCATCTGGTAGTCAGATATATTCCAGGAACCTTTAATGTACTGGCAGATTGTCTGTCTCGCTTCCACAATCCAGTCAACACAGAGTGGGAACTACTGCAAGTAGTGTTCGACTCAGTTGTTCTGCGGTGGGATCGTCCTCATGTAGATCTCTTTGCTACCAGTCTGAATCACAAACTAGAAACCTTTGTATCTCCAGTTCCAGACCCTCAGGCTTTCGCAGTAGATGCCATGTCTCTCTCTTGGGACGGAATGTTCACCTACGCCTTTCCTCCATTCCGCTTTCTTCTTCAAGTGCTTCTCAAGATCAAGCAATCAGATTGCAAGATCATACTTATTGCACCAGCCTGGCCAAAACAAGCATGGTTTCCAGAACTTCTGCTTCTGTCTTGTGCCAGGCCTCTGAAACTTCCTTTCAGACGAGATCTTCTGTCTCAGTTCAAGGGAAAAGTGGTACATCCAAGGCCAGAGTCTCTTCCATCTTCACGCTTGGCTACTCTCAGGGAGGGACTACGTCAGAAAGGTTTTTCTGAAGGAGCAACCTCACACATCTCAAAGTCTGTCAGACAGTCTACAGGGATCGTGTATGAGGCCAAGTGGGCAATCTTCTGTGATTGTTGTAGTGGACGGGATATTGATCCAGTCCGAGTCACTGTTCAACAGTTAGCTGATTTTCTAGTTTACCTATTTGAGATTAAACAGTTAGTACCCTCTACTATTAAGGGGTACAGATCAGCTATTGGCAGGACTATTTCTTTACTTGGTGGACCTGATTTTGGGCAAAATGAATATATTTCTTTACTGGTTAGAAGTTTTAGACTGGAGAGACCTAAACAGAATAAGTTGGTTCCTCAGTGGAATTTAGGGTTAGACCTAGCTGCCCTAAACTCTCCCCCTTTTGAACCAGCAGAGGAAGTAGATTTACGTTTCCTCTACTACAAGTGCTGTTTCTTGCTTGCCTTAGTTTCTGGCAGAAGGAGAAGTGAGATTCATGCTTTTTCTGTTTCTGACTCTTGTCTACATTTTAACAGAAACAAATCTTCTGTAACCCTGTTAACAGATCCTTCTTTCCTTGGAAAGAATCAGATTCCAGATAGGGGTGCTGAGCCAGTCATTATTCCAGCTTTGCCAGAAGATGCTTCTTCTAGGTTGTCTTGCCCAATCAGAATCCTTAGCATACATCTAGATAGAAATAAGAATTCTCGTCCTGCCAAGAATACTAGGTTTTTTCTTCCTTTGAAAAAGGGAGTTTCTGACATCTCTGCCAAGACTATTTCCTCTTGGATTTGCTGTACTATTCTTCTGGCTTACGAGTCTTCACGGGAATTTTTTTTTTACCCCCACTCGGTTAAAGCTCATGAAGTTCGTGCTCTTGCTTCTTCCTGGGCACTTTTTAATTCAGCCTCTATTTCAGAGGTTTTGTCGGCTGGGATTTGGAGAAGTCAGGATTCTTTTACTTCCTTTTATCTTAGGTCTATGTCTGCACAAGCAGACAGTCTTTTTTCACTTGGACCTATAGTTGCTACTCAACATGTCAGTGTTCCTTTGGTTTCTGAGAGATCAGGGGATTCAGCTGTCTGTTAGATTCTGAGTTTCTCAGAATTTATAGTGGTAAGCTATTTATTGCTATAAAATTAGAAATTTTTCTAAATAAAATTTACTTTTATTAAATAAATACTTACCACTATAAATTATAAGTCCCACCCTTTCCTCCTCTTCATTCCCTGATGAGGCTTCTCTTGGGGAAATGGAATGAGGTTTATGGGTGATTTGTTGGGATATATTCGGTGTTGAGGGAGTATCTCAATGTTATTTTTATTGTGGTTTTCTACTACTGCAGGGGTTTCAAAGTTTTTTATAACAGGAGGTACTTCTTAAATTTTAGGAGGTACCTAAAAAATTAGGCCGGGGGTCTGGGGCCCACCTGAGGGCCGTAAGGGGTCCAGGGGGGCTTTGTCTCCCGGAAGCTCCTGAAATCTAGCATTTTGTGGACCAAAAAATGTACTTCAGAGACTGCAAAACATTAAGTGTTTTTGAAAGAAAAATCCCATTAACTTTCTCTTTAGAGTTCAGATTTCACCAAGACCATGCATAATGGATCCCCTTATCTCCTTGTACCCTCTTTTAAAAATGCTTTTCAGCACACTTTCATTTCTGTGAACAACCGCGGTAGGGCCCCGTCAAAATATGTAAATAAACTAGCCATGTAGATTTTTTTTTTTTATACCGAAAGTTAAACAATATGGGAGTTAAGCAACAAGACAGTACGCCCCAAAATGATTCGACCCTGGGTTTTAAATGGATAAAAAAAATTGCACAAAATATTAGGTAGTCATATATTCATAATACATAAATGATCATACTTATATTACTGAAGATTACACTAGTTTGTGTTTGAACATAATTTGTAATCGGTCATTTTTTATTTTGAAATGATGTCAGTTTTCTTCCGGTCCGAGTTTTACACAAGGATGAAAAGATATTGGGGCGAAAACATATCTGTTTACCGCATGCGCAAACTGCTATTTACGATTCTAAGGTAAAGTTATTTTTAAAACAGGGAATATCCCGTCAACTTGGTCGTGGCTGAACGCAGTTGTTCGATTTGAATGCGAGAATTCAGCAACTGACGTGATCATTAATTTTTTATGAAAAATATTCCACAAGCCAATCGTACTTGTGGTTTTGACCCCCGCTAATTTTGGGGGGGTTCAGTAATTTCTGCCGGTACTATACACGATCACAGACGGGTAAAAGTACCGGGTACCGGCCCACTTTGAAACCCCTGCTACTGTGGGTGAAGGTCGTTGTGGGAGCGTCTCAGAATTTATAGTGGTAAGTATTTATTTAATAAAAGTAAATTTTACTTAGAAAAATTTCAAAATTTCTGACTCAGATAAAACATGTCTGACTTGGATAAAACATATGTCTGACTCAGATAAAACATATGTTTGATTCAGATAAAACAGATGTCCGACTCAGATATGACTGCACAGTGTTGTGATAAGAATACCCTCACTCATTTGTCATGTTTACTTTCTATCTATAGGTTAGAAAAGAGACGAAAACTCTCATTGAACTGGTATACTTGAGAAATTGTAACGATAAAATACCAAGCCATCTCACAGAATATGATCTAGTTTTGTTAAAAGATATAAGACTTGTTCCTTACAGAAGCTTAAGTAGTCAATACATGTACCTTCTACAAAGTTGAAAAGGGGCCATAACTCCTAAATAATTGGGGTTTAGGTTTTGGTGTTATATGCCACTTTCAACAATATTTCAGTTATATCATGGCGTCCAGTTTTATTGGTGGAGGAAAGTGTATTACCCGGAGAAAACCACCGACATTTCGCAAGTCACTGACAAACTTTATCACATTATGTTGTATCAAGTATACTTCGCCTGAGCGGTGTTCGAACTCACAATGTTAGTGGTGATAGGCACTGATTGCATAGGTAGTCATAAATCTAACTACCATACAATCATGACTACGACAGCCCCCCTAAATAATTGGTCCGTATTAAAAACTGTCATAAATATGTATTCATATAATATCAAAAACATCAAATCAGATATGAATAAGTTCTATCAAAATATATAATACTAGTTGATTATAGAACAGACATACATATAAGAAGTTGGAAAAAGGGCCCATAACTCCATGTAACTCATCCCTTTACAAAATTGTAAGGATATATGCACGTGTAAAGGAATATCCAATGATTACTCATACACAATTTATTCCAAATAGAGTGCTACAATGGGACTTGTAAATATAAAATCTTACCAAATGTCACAGAAGTAGGTTTCTCTGTCTGTCTAACAGGTACATTAGCAAACACTTTCCAGTTTTCTTCCTGTATTTTCTGATTGAGATTATCTATTTCAGTTAAACATGCTGTACAAAGTTTATTCCAGTTGTGGGGATGTCCACCTAAAAAAGAACCAATAAACTTTACTATTTCCACACTTTGCTTTGATACTTACAGTGAAGCTAATAACTTTCATTTTTTTGTAATAAATTTACAATACAGTTGAACCTCGTGGTCTCGAACTCGAAGGGACCGCCGAAAATACTTGAGTTATCCAAGGTTCGACTTATCAGAGATCGACTATGACGTCAACTGTTTTATTGATAAAGGTTCAGATGTGTGTTTCCATAATGTTTGAAAATGTGTAAAATATATATTTGATTGTCATGTTTACCCTTTGTTCGATATGTACTAAAGGTGTTGTTTGTGTCAATGAAATATAAAGAAATATCAATACACAAAACTTTTATTTATTATTCTATGAATTTGATATTTAATCAAATTTAATGTGAACTGTTTTAAAGGAATAAAAAAAAAATGATATCACAAATTATTATCAATCATGTTTTAAATAGAGATGAAAGAAAACCGAT
The DNA here is from genome assembly GCA_963383655.1 of Bathymodiolus septemdierum. NCBI lineage: Eukaryota > Metazoa > Mollusca > Bivalvia > Mytilida > Modiolidae > Bathymodiolus > Bathymodiolus septemdierum. The sequence goes on along the minus strand of OY726518.1, from coordinate 71,339,856 downwards.
CACCAGTATTCATTGTCAATTATAATCTTCTTAATCAATGTTAATTAAAGCTTCCATAATTGTGAATTGTTATGAAAAGTACGATACAAATTAACTTAATCAATTTTAAAACATCAAAAACTTCACGACAAATTGGCTTGGGTATCAAAATTTGTTTCAATAATTTTCTCAGGTAAAATTTTGTTCCACTTGAGCATGCCGATCTAAAAAAAGAATTAAAGATGTGGCAGGTGTTTACATTTAACATGTCAACGAGGTCAATCAAATTGTTAAACAAACATGTATAATCAAAATGTTTGTGTCAGAATTATGGAGACATGGAACTCGACTTATGTGGGTGAATTTACGTTATTTTAATTTCTAGGGACCAATATTTTTGCTCAAGTTATCTCAGAAATCGACACAAAAGAGGTCGACTTATCAAAGGTAAAAAACGCATTAGGTCAACAGCAACTTTGCAGGGACCGTCAAAAATATTCGACATATCCGAGATATCGAGACGAGGTTTGACTGTATTAATAACTTTATAAAGATAACAAATAATAAACCAGTAATTTTAAGGACATATTGCTAAACAAATGTTCTCAAGAATAAATTTTAACATATCTGTTGCATTTGTTTTAAATATGACTTAAAAATTCAAAGAACTGTCAACTATCGAATGACTATTATCATGATCAACAAGTTAAAACATCAAAACACCTCAGACACTGTGTTTAGTCACATTATTTATAACAGAAAATAAACTCTGCAAAATTGTGTCCATCTAAAATTTTTAATGGTTATGAAAATTAAAATAATTCTAAAGTACTACTCAAAAATCATTATGTAGTTTGGGTTCAAATAAGTATTATTTTTACAAATTTTCCTATTGAATTTCATATTAATGTAAACTATTATTTGTCATCTTCAATTTCTAATTGATACAAAAATATATAATTAGCCATGGACATTCCAATGGTCATTTTTTTTAAATTTCATCCTAGTCTTATTTCTATATTTCCTCTAATCAGAAAGTATATATTGTAGTTGTCTTCACATTTTGCAATGCACTAGAAACATAAATTCTGTACACTATAATCCATTTCATATTTCTGTAGAGCTTAGTTTACATCAGTAGTTTGAGAAATGTGAAAAGTTAAAGCAGGACTATGATAATGGATACCAATTGATAGCAACAGTGCATATGACCCTCAAGGTTAGGTGAGCAAAAAAAAACAACCCTGAAACTGAGTAAAGTACAATTAAATTTCTAGATAAATACCTGGTTGGCTTAGACTGAATATTTGAGCTCTTCTCTCTGAAGAATGTTTTGAAAGCTGGCATAGGTCTAAGAAGCCAAGATACTGAAAACAAATATCCATATGATTTATTATTTTTTTTGTAACTTTTAGAAGTTGATGAATATGTAATTGATTTAACAACAGCGCTCTGTCTAGAGAGTGTGATATGATCACAGTGCAACAGAGTGCTCTGTCCTGTCTAGAGAGCGTGATATGATCACAGTACAACAGAGTGCTCTGTCCTGTCTAGAGAGCATGATATGATCACAGTCCAACAGAGTGCTCTGTCTAGAGAGCGTGATATGATCACAGTCCAACAGAGTGCTCTGTCTAGAGAGCATGATATGATCACAGTACAACAGAGTGCTCTGTCTAGAGAGCGTGATATGATCACAGCATAACAGAGTGCTCTGTTTAGAGAACGTGATATGATCACAGTATAACAGAGTGCTCTGTCTAGAGAGCATGATATGATCACAGTACAACAGAGTGCTCTGTTTTGATAGCATGAAATGATCACAGTATAACAGAGTGCTCTGTCTAGAGAGTGTGATATGATCACAGCATGATATGATAACAGTACAACAGAGTGCTCTGTCTAGAGAGCATGATATGATCACAGTACAACAGAGTGCTCTGTCTTGAGAGCATGATATGATCACAGTATAACAGAGTGCTCTGTCAAGAGAGCGTGATATGATCACTGTATAACAGAGTGCTCTGTCTAGAGAGCATGATATGATCACAGTATAACAGAGTGCTCTGTCTAGAAAGCATGATATGATCACAGTATAACAGAGTGCTCTGTCTAGAGAGCATGATATGATCACAGTACAACAGAGTGCTCTGTCTAGAGAGCATGATATGATCACAGTACAACAGAGTGCTCTGTTTTGAGAGCATGAAATGATCACAGTATAACAGAGTGCTCTGTCTAGAGAGCGTGATATGATCACAGTACAACAGAGTGCTCTGTCTAGAGAGCATGATATGATCACAGTACAACAGAGTGCTCTGTTTTGAGAGCATGAAATGATCACAGTATAACAGAGTGCTCTGTCTAGAGAGCGTGATATGATCACAGTACAACAGGGTGCTCTGTCTAGAGAGCATGATATGATCACAGTACAACAGAGTGCTCTGTCTAGAGAGCATGATATGATCACAGTACAACAGAGTGCTCTGTTTTGAGAGCATGAAATGATCACAGTATAACAGAGTGCTCTGTCTAGAGAGCGTGATATGATCACAGTACAACAGGGTGCTCTGTCTAGAGAGCATGATATGATCACAGTACAACAGGGTGCTGTCTAGAGAGCATGATATGATCACAGTACAACAGAGTGCTCTGTCTAGAGAGCGTGATATGATCACAGTACAACAGAGTGCTCTGTCTAGAGAGCATGATATGATCACAGTACAACAGAGTGCTCTGTCTAGAGAGCGTGATATGATCACAGTACAACAGAGTGCTGTCTAGAGAGCATGATATGATCACAGTACAACAGAGTGCTCTGTCTAGAGAGCATGATATGATCACAGTACAACAGAGTGCTCTGTCTAGAGAGCATGATATGATCACAGTACAACAGAGTGCTCTGTCTAGAGAGCATGATATGATCACAGTATAACAGAGTGCTCTGTCTAGAGAGCATGATATGATCACAGTACAACAGAGTGCTCTGTCTAGAGAGAGTGATATGATCACAGGATAACAGAGTGCTCTGTCTAGAGAGCGTGATATGATCACAGTATAACAGAGTGCTCTGTCTAGAGAGTGTGATATGATCACAGTACAACAGAGTGCTCTGTCTAGAGAGCATGATATGATCACAGTACAACAGGGTGCTGTCTAGAGAGCATGATATGATTACAGTACAACAGAGTCCTCTGTCTAGAGAGCGTGATATGATCACAGTACAACAGAGTGCTCTGTCTAGAGAGCGTGATATGATCACAGTACAACAGAGTGCTCTGTCTAGAGAGCATGATATGATCACAGTATAACAGAGTGCTCTGTCTAGAGAGCATGATATGATCACAGTACAACAGAGTGCTCTATCTAGAGAGCATGATATGATCACAGTACAACAGAGTGCTCTGTCTAGAGAGCATGATATGATCACAGTATAACAGAGTGCTCTGTCTAGAGAGCATGATATGATCACAGTACAACAGAATGCTCTGTCTAGAGAGCATGATATGATCACAGTACAGCAGGGTGCTCTGTCTAGAGAGCGTGATATGATCACAGTACAACAGAGTGCTCTGTCTAGAGAGCGTGATATGATCACAGTATAAGAGAGTGCTCTGTCTAGAGAGCGTGATATGATCACAGTACAACAGGGTGCTGTCTAGAGAGCATGATATGATCACAGTACAAGAGAGTGCTCTGTCTAGAGAGCGTGATATGATCACAGTACAACAGAGTGCTCTGTCTAGAGAGCGTGATATGATCACAGTCCAACAGAGTGCTCTGTCTAGAGAGCATGATATGATCACAGTACAACAGAGTGCTCTGTCTAGAGAGCATGATATGATCACAGTACAACAGAGTGCTCTCTCTACAGAGCGTGATATGATCACAGTATAACAGAGTGCTCTGTCTAGAGAGTGTGATATGATCACAGTACAACAGAGTGCTCTGTCTAGAGAGCATGATATGATCACAGTACAACAGAGTGTTCTGTCTAGAGAGCATGATATGATCACAGTACAACAGAGTGCTCTGTCTAGAGAGCGTGATATGATCACAGTACAACAGAGTGCTCTGTCTAGAGAGCGTGATATGATAACAGTATAACAGAGTGCTCTGTCCAGAGAGCATGATATGATCACAGTACAACAGAGTGCTCTGTCTAGAGAGCATGATATGATCACAGTACAACAGAGTGCTCTGTCTAGAGAGCATGATATGATCACAGTACAACAGAGTGCTCTCTCTACAGAGCGTGATATGATCACAGTATAACAGAGTGCTCTGTCTAGAGAGTGTGATATGATCACAGTACAACAGAGTGCTCTGTCTAGAGAGCATGATATGATCACAGTACAACAGAGTGCTCTGTATAGAGAGCATGATATGATCAGAGTACAACAGAGTGCTCTGTCTAGAGAGCGTGATATGATCACAGTACAACAGAGTGCTCTGTCTAGAGAGCGTGATATGATAACAGTATAACAGAGTGCTCTGTCCAGAGAGCATGATATGATCACAGTACAACAGAGTGCTCTGTCTAGAGAGCGTGATATGATCACAGTACAACAGAGTGCTCTGTCTAGAGAGCGTGATATGATAACAGTATAACAGAGTGCTCTGTCTAGAGAGCATGATATGATCACAGTACAACAGAGTGCTCTGTCTAGAGAGCGTGATATGATCACAGTACAACAGAGTGCTCTGTCTAGAGAGCGTGATATGATAACAGTATAACAGAGTGCTCTGTCTAGAGAGTGTGATATGATCACAGTACAACAGAGTGCTCTGTCTAGAGAGCGTGATATGATAACAGTATAACAGAGTGCTCTGTCTAGAGAGCATGATATGATCACAGTACAACAGGGTGCTCTGTCTAGAGAGTGTGATATGATCACAGTACAACAGAGTGCTCTGTCTAGAGAGCATGATATGATCACAGTACAACAGAGTGCTCTGTCTAGAGAGCGTGATATGATCACAGTACAACAGAGTGCTCTGTCTAGAGAGCATGATATGATCACAGTATAACAGAGTGCTCTGTCTAGAGAGCATGATATGATCACAGTACAACAGGGTGCTCTGTCTAGAGAGTGTGATATGATCACAGTACAACAGAGTGCTCTGTCTAGAGAGCATGATATGATCACAGTACAACAGAGTGCTCTGTCTAGAGAGCGTGATATGATAACAGTATAACAGAGTGCTCTGTCCAGAGAGCATGATATGATCACAGTACAACAGAGTGCTCTGTCTAGAGAGCATGATATGATCACAGTATAACAGAGTGCTCTGTCTAGAGAGCGTGATATGATAACAGTATAACAGAGTGCTCTGTCCTGAGAGCATGATATGATCACAGTACAACAGAGTGCTCTGTCTAGAGAGCGTGATATGATCACAGTACAACAGAGTGCTCTGTCTAGAGAGCGTGATATGATAACAGTATAACAGAGTGCTCTGTCCAGAGAGCATGATATGATCACAGTACAACAGAGTGCTCTGTCTAGAGAGCATGATATGATCACAGTACAACAGAGTGCTCTGTCTAGAGAGCATGATATGATCACAGTACAACAGAGTGCTCTGTCTAGAGAGCGTGATATGATCACAGTACAACAGTGCTCTGTCTAGAGAGCGTGATATGATAACAGTATAACAGAGTGCTCTGTCTAGAGAGCGTGATATGATAACAGTATAACAGAGTGCTCTGTCCAGAGAGCATGATATGATCACAGTACAACAGAGTGCTCTGTCTAGAGAGTATTATATGATCACAGTACAACAGAGTGCTCTGTCTAGAGTGCATGATATGATCACAGTATAACAGTGCTCTGTCTAGAGAGTGTGATATGATCACAGTACAGCAGAGTGCTCTGTCTAGAGTGAATGATATGATCACAGTACAACAGAGTGCTCTGTCTAGAGAGCGTGATATGATCACAGTACAACAGGGTGCTCTGTCTAGAGAGCGTGATATGATCACAGTACAACAGGGTGCTCTGTCTAGAGAGCATGATATGATCACAGTACAACAGAGTGCTCTGTCTAGAGAGTGTGATATGATCACAGTATAACAGAGTGCTCTGTCTAGAGAGCGTGATATGATCACAGTATAACAGTGCTCTGTCTAGAGAGTGTGATATGATCACAGTACAACAGAGTGCTGTCTAGAGAGCGTGATATGATCACAGTATAACAGAGTGCTCTGTCTAGAGAGCATGATATGATCACAGTACAACAGTGCTCTGTCTAGAGTGTGATATGATCACAGTATAACAGAGTGCTCTGTCTAGAGTGTGTGATATGATCACAGTATAACAGAGTGCTCTGTCTAGAGAGCGTGATATGATCACAGTACATTTGTGATTCTGAATTCAAATGGATCTATCAAAATACTTGGTGTTAAACAGCAGTCAATCATTCACTCACTTACCTTGACAAGGTTGTCTTTCTGACAGGATATAGCATCAATCAGACATCTGTTTGTGGTCTTGTCAAATACACTCTCTATGGGGAATGGATAATGCTGAAAGATTTCAAAATCATGTTATCAGTATTGTTAAAGGAAACAGATGACAGAATACATTTTGTTTATCTTTATATATTTGTTTATAATGATATCACAGTATCATATGCTATTTCAACTAAAATTTTACACCTTTTTGAAAATAAGCCTCTATGTCCCTTTGGTTTTATCTACCTATGCAATCAGTTTGTATCACCACTACGATTTGTAAATTTCTCCCCCTCATGATGTTAGGTGTGCTTGATATAACCTTATGCTAAGTATTGCTGAATTACCACTTGAAATGCAAGAGAAGTTGTGCATATAAATTTTTGGATGTCAAAAGGGACATTAACTCCTTTGAAAATGGTCTGATCAAACTGATGAAACAAAATGTAAATCATAATATGGCAATAAGAAAGCATACAAACTTTTGAGGAACTGCTAGTTAAAATGTGGGAAAACAATTTAGTTGCATGTACAAACTTTTTGATGAAAGTGTTATAGGGCAAGAATTCCTTCAAAAATGGTCTGATTAAACCTCTGTAAAGATATGTCAGTCTTTGTATGACAATAAACAAGCATTCAAAGTTTTAAAGAATTCCTGTCTAAAATGTAGGAAGAGTCACGGTTGACAGGACAAAACAATATGTCTCATCCAGCAGTGGGAAACATGATTCCTATCTTAAAACAGCTTTATCCTTCCGATGTTTTTACTACCAGCATTCAATTATTTTTAGTAACCATGTTCATCATGGTCTAGCAGCAAGACTATTACAAGCTAATTTGAATGAATTCAGAGGTGATTACCAGATAACATTTCATTCAAAATTGGTAAAAATAATCAAAATGTTTCAAAATGTAAAGAGTTGATGATATAAAATTAAATGGGTTAGGGGATGTGGTTTTTAACGCCACTTTCAACAATATTTCAGTTATATCATGGTGGAGGAAACTGGAGTACTCGGAGAATACCACAGATCTGCCGCAAGTCACTGACAAACTTTATCACACAATGTTGTACATCTCGCCCTGTGTGGGATTCGAACCAACAACATAACTGGTGATAGGCACCAGTAACCAAACGATCACGACGGCGCCTTAATATAAAATCAAATGTATAACAAGTGGTCAAAAATGTTTAAATGGGGATTACACAGTTGGATTTAAAAATGCATAAATATCTATAATAAGGTTGTGGAGGATTACCTCTGTAGAATATACTCTGTACAACATAGCACCATAGCTCCATGTAAAATGAAGGAATATCCCTAGTAATATTGTCTGATAACATAATCTTATGTCTAATAGTCCATAAATCGAATCCACTGGTTGTTCAGGTCTGAAAAACAAACATTAAATAATTCTTTTATGACATAAAAAAAACAAAGTAAAATTTCAATGACAATACTGATAGAAAAGTTATTTGTGAGTAAACCATTAGGAAAAAAAAATATAAATGATCACAAATGTGCCTCTGTCACTACTTAATTTAGAGTGATCACTTTCAGTTAGAAAAAAAATAATACTTGTATAGCATACACAATGCCTTCAATAAACTGTTTAATAACTAATTTATATTAATTATCACTGCAAACAAATATTTAAAAACTACTTTACCTCAAAAGTGACAAATTACAGACAATCCAATCCTTTGGAATCTGTCCTACAATAAAAATATTTAAATATTCTTTATATCAATGCTTTTCAAAATACTGAAATCTATTCAAATTAATAAATATCAAATATTGAAATTATTTATTGAAATCTATAAGTTTGTTAATTTTATACATAAAGTACCAGTACCTTATCCTGGTCTCCTGTTTAATTATAAGTAATAACTATATAATATGAGTTAGTATTTGTTAGTACATTTATATCCACATACTGGTATTACAATATTATTGTACAAATATCAAAATAAATATATATCAAAAACATTCAAATTAATCTTACATTAACATTAACTGTTAGGTTTTGGTTTGGTTTATGGTGTTTAATGCCACATTCAACAATATTTCAGTTATATCGTGGAGCCAAGTTTTATTGGTGGAGCAAATCATAGTATCCGGAAAAAACCACCGACATGTCTCAAGTCACTGACAAAGTTTATCACATAATGTTGTATCGAATACTCTTCGCCATGAATGCGGTTTGAACTCACAACTGTAGTGGTGATAGGCACTGATAACACAGGTAGTTGTAAATCCAACTACCATACGATCACGACCATGACAGCCCCTGACCTTACACTAACATACTGGTATTACAATACTATTGTCCAAATAAAATCAAAATATATATATATATACATGTATATATATTTCAAAAACATCAAAATTAAACATTTACATTAACATTAATTATGATGACATTGTTAGGTAATCCAACATTAGTTTCAATGAATAATAATGACAAAAAGTTTTTGTAAAGGATAAAAAGGAGATGAAAGAGCAATTGATGATGAAAAAGAAGACTATTTCATTAAAAGAAATGAACTATGAACTCAAGTTTTACAATTAAAAATTATTCACTTATGCCACTTCATAAGGAGTAATTCAGTAATGCTCCAGAAACTTACCTTCTAACCAAGATCCTGGATAGAAATATAATGTCTGCCACATCGAAAGGAACAATTCAGTAATGCCTCCTTATACTTACCTAGTAACCAAGATCCTGGATAGAAATATAATGTCTGCCACATCACAAGGAACAATTCAGTAATGTCTCCTTACACTTACCTAGTAACCAAGATCCTGGATAGAAATATAATGTCTGCCACATCACAAGGAACAATTCAGTAATGTCTCCTCACACTTACCTAGTAACCAAGATCCTGGATAGAAATATAATGTCTGCCACATCACAAGGAACAATTCAGTAATGTCTCCTTACAATTACCTAATAACCAAGATCCTGGATAGAAATATAATGTCTGCCACATCACAAGGAACAATTCAGTAATGTCTCCTCACACTTACCTAGTAACCAAGATCCTGGATAGAAATATAATGTCTGCCACACAGGGTTGGCCGGGAAAGACCAGTGGCGGCAATTCCCAGTGGTAATTACCAGGAAATACCGTCCTGGGAAATACTCTAAATTTTAGCTCAAGCAGGAAATACTGGGAAATATGATTTTTAGATGTGATTAATTTCTTCAAAGTTGCTAAAAACTTAACATTTTAACACACAGTGTTGAAAATTACATCAGTTTAATAAATATGGGTATACAGCCTAGGTGTAGGACCATTAAGAAGGACTTCAGGCAACTTTTGAAATTGTAATATAAACATATAAACATAATATTTATACAAAATACTGTTATTAAAAACATGTTAAAACTGTCACCACAATTTTATATTTACACTTTTCAGTTCAGTCCTACAGTTTCAGAGTTCACCAATCTATTTCATCTTTCCCCCTAACATTCTGTAGCAAAAAACAAGCTTTCCTGCTTTAACAAGACAATGTCTAATTCTTAATTTAACAATAATCACTTAACAATTAATAGCTGATTGTTTTGCCAGGTTGTATACATGTAATCTAATATCCAAAGGACATTTCTTTTATGCTATAATAATGACTATTTTTTTTTATTTGTGTTTACAAACTAATTAACACATCTTCAATAACCTTTAGAAATCAATAAGTCCAGTTTGTAAAGACAAACAATAAATATGTCAAAAGCAGGTCAGAATATGGTTTTAATCACTAAACAAAGGAGGTATTTCTTAATATTTCTATCAAAATCAATATTTTTTTTTAACAAATATCAATTTTCCAATATCAATTTCATATATCTGTACATTAACACTATCTATTATTTTTTTATTCTATTTTTTTTCTGTAAGGCCAATATAGTTACAAACAGATTAACTCAAGTCTATATTCATCTTCGCTAGCGAAGGGTTACGATTCGGGTCCCCCTTCTCTCCACCCTTGGCAGATCTAGAATATATTTTGAAATTCGCGCGCAATGCCACCTGGTGGTTTATTGAAGTTGCGCCCCTTAGATAGTCGTCACCGCCAGCCAATCAGAATCGTTTTGTTATACGTATGTTGGAGAGTTGAAAATGGCAGCGCCCAGTGAAGAAAAACTTATTTGTGATAAATTTAATTTGGAAGCACTTACTGTCAACCAAGTGAAAAGTTTCAAAGCTTTGGCAGACGGGAAAGATGTTTTCATTGGAACCAAAACGGGAAGTGGCATCTTTGCTTACATTTCGTCGATAACATGCGCTTCGTGTAAAACGTCTTCTGATTGGATGCGTGTACTGGTAGCCGTAACCAATGAAATATTAAAGCGTGAATCCTCAAAATGTATTCTAGATCCGCCAAGGGTGGAGAGAAGGGGGATCTGAATCGTAACCCTTGGCTAGCGAAGATGGTCTATATTATACTCCAAATAAATGTTCAATTTGCTTATTTATAAGAAGATATATCACAATAATCTGGAACTCAAAGAAATTCGACTATGCGCAGTAAACAAGTGCACAATGTGTACAGGTTCATGTATCATTATATTTGCAAATTAAGAATCAATCTTATTTCCCAGTAAATACCGGTATTTCCCGCAGTCCTGGGAAATATGAGTATTTCCCACTTTTTTGCCAACCCTGCTGCCACATCACAAGGATCAATTCAGTAATGCCTCCTTACACTTACCTAGCAACCAAGATCCTGGATAGAAATATAATGTCTGCCACATCACAAGGAACAATTCATTCAGTAATGCCTCCTTACACTTACCTAGTAACCAGTATCCTGGATAGAAATATAATGTCTGCCACATCACACACTGTACTGATTTCATCAATACACTAACCACTTGACTCCTAACCTGGAAAAACTTACTTTGCTACAATATAAAAATATTTGTTGTAATACTTTAAACATTGTGAGGGGTTCCATAACAGGTATAAATTTTATAAGATTGTCCTGTTTATGGAGAGCCTTATCAAGCCTTGATTGAGAATAAACTTTTATTAATGTATTCTGATATTAAATAACACAATAATACATAAATCAAGTATAACATTCTGTCATATGTTATTTACATGACGGATGCCACTAGTGGCACAGGAACTGCCTACCCTTCCGGAGCACCTGAGTTCACCCCGGTTTTTAGTGGGTTTCGTGTTACTCGATCTTTAGCTTTATGTGTATGTTTTGTGGATCGTTGTTTGTCCTTTTTCTTTTGGCCATTGTGTTGTTTGTTCTTCTTCGATTTACGGATTCTGATTACCCCTTTGGTATATTCAAACTCTTCTTATTGGTATTATGTATTATCCACAGAAATTAACATTGTCATAGCAATAGAATATATTACTGGTACATGTACTACTATTATGATATATTTATAAATTCTAGAGTGGTGGATATTTGTTAATGTTTTATGAAGATGTAAAAATGGAAGAATGTTTCCACAGGAAATGGATGCCCCATATTCAAGATAAAGGTAATAGGGGGGATAAGTCAGGGACTGTAGACAGCATCACTACAAAGTCCAGAAATTCTGAATAGACCAGTTTTTGTACTAGAAATTCTGAAAAAGTCTGAACAGATTCTGAACATTGACTGAAAATTCTGAGCATTGACTGAAAATTCTGAACATTGTCTGAAAATTCTGAACATTGTTTGAAAATTATGAACATTTTAACTAAATATATCATCATGTGATATTTCACTTATTAATTACTTTTTTTAAAATCAAATTATAACAAAATATTACTTCATTTCTCATTGAATTTGTCATTTTCTTTATTTCAATTTTTCTTCTTAAATCAATATATTTTACTTCATTTTCATTAGATTTTAAAGGAAAACTCCAGTCAGTTGAACAATTGTTATAATTCAATACATTGTAACTTTTTATTCGTAAATAACTAATTATTAAACAAAAAACACCTTTATTAACATTAATATACCCAATTAGAAATATGAATATTTGGAATTTCTTGTCGTATTGTAAGCGGCCATGACACCTCTTCATGTGACGTCACGGAGACGGATCATGTTAATTGAATAAATAATGTATCGGACTCTTCCCAACATCGAGCCCTTTTGGTTATGTTTTAATATCAGTTCAACTGCAATACAATGTTAACAATTTGTATATTGTCCTAATTCTTTTCCTTTATAATATTCGTATCCCATGTTACGTTTTCATAAAACAAATGAGTTTATTGGTATTTGTTTGGGGGGGGGGGGGGGGGGGGGGGGGGGGGGGGGGTATCTACGTATAATTCCATGAACAAAATGTATGTTTTACATGATTGTCTGTAGGTTAAATAACTGTCACTTTTAACTCATTTTATGCATACACATGTCTTTTTTGTCGTCAATGCTGTCATACTTTCCCGTGTTTTTCGTGGTCACTGTGTTGACAAGGGTAGTCCTGATCGGTAATTACAAAAAAAATAATTCTTCTCACACGTTCCCTTTTCGTTAGTGCAATAAAATGCTTGACATGAATCCATAATGATATTGTAAATATCAAAAGATAAATATACGACGTTATTTTATGATTTATATAATTTTTAATGATAAAATTGCAACTGATCAATGCTGATGTAATAGAAGATAACGACACCGTAACGTCACGGCTCTTTCGGAAGAGCTTTAATTGCAGGTATAATCGAGAATGGATTATGCATTTTCTCTCCTCACATTGAAGAGTTCTGAAAAATGGTGATCCCCATTATTTGGTGCTACATGCAACTTCAATGACCAAATTCTACCTTACGGTATACTATTTTTAGCATTCATTAACACAGATGTCTTTTATTTACTGCGATTTAAATTTTCACGCTGACTTGTTAAGACCATGGCGTTTTCCTTTAACTAAATATAGAAAGTGATATTTCACTAATGAATTTAAAAAAAATTAAATTCAACAACTATATTATTTCAGTTTTCATTAAATTTGTTTTGTTGTACATAGTACACTTAGCTGAAGAACATTAAATTGTAGGTAATTGTTTTGTTGTACATAATACCCTTACCTGAAGAACATTAAATTGTAGGTAATTGTTTTGTTGTACATAGTAAAATATTAGGAAGATAAATCCACTGTATAATCCATATAGAACTAGGAATAAGTGGCATTCATTTAACATAAATCTGTCACTGAAATATAAAATAAGTGGCACTCATTTAACATAAATCTGTCACTGAAAAATACAACAAGTGTCACTCATTTAACATAAATCTGTCACTGAAAAATAAAATAAGTGACATTCATTGAACATAAATTTGTCACTGAAATATAAAACAAGTGGCACTCATTTAACATAAATCTGTCACTGAAATATAAAATAAGTGGCACTCATTTAACATAAATCTGTCATTGAAATATAAAATAAGTGGCACTCATTTAACATAAATCTGTCACTGAAATATACAACAGTGGCACTCATTGAACATAAATTTGTCACTGAAAAATAAAATAAGTGACATTCATTGAACATAAATTTGTCACTGAAATATAAAACAAGTGGCACTCATTTAACATAAATCTGTCACTGAAATATAAAATAAGTGGCACTCATTTAACATAAATCTGTCACTGAAATGTACAAGTGGCACTCATTTAACATAAATCTGTCACTGAAAAATAAAATAAGTGACATTCATTGAACATACATTTGTCACTGAAATATAAAACAAGTGGCACTCATTTAACATAAATCTGTCACTGAAATATAAAATAAATGGCACTCATTTAACATAAATCTGTCATTGAAATATAAAATAAGTGGCACTCATTTAACATAAATCTGTCACTGAAATATACAAGTGACACTCATTGAACATAAATTTGTCACTGAAAAATAAAATAAGTGACATTCATTGAACATAAATTTGTCACTGAAATATAAAACAAGTGGCACTCATTTAACATAAATCTGTCACTGAAATATAAAATAAGTGGCACTCATTTAACATAAATCTGTCATTGAAATATAAAATAAGTGGCACTCATTTAACATAAATCTGTCACTGAAATATACAAGTGGCACTCATTGAACATAAATTTATCACTGAAAAATAAAATAAGTGACATTCATTGAACATAAATTTGTCACTGAAATATAAAACAAGTGGCACTCATTTAACATAAATCTGTCACTGAAAAACAAAACAAGTTTTCAAGTTTTTCATGTAAACAAACCGAACACGTGTTTTGCTGTTAGTCATCTCTCAAAAGTCATGTGACCTCAGTGTGAGAATAACACAAAGACAAGATGGCGGGACTAAGTAGGTGAAATCAGTTAATATCGAAACATTTTTTATTATAATGAGCTAGAAATGAATAATAATAAGTAAGTAAATATGAAAAGCGATAGACAAATATGTAACAAAACGAGTTATCCACATGACTCCACTCTCACAAAGCACTTTGCTGTGAAAATTACTGTTGAAAGGTGCGACGAATTCTTGGTCAGTTCCGCAAATTTTTGATAGGGTGAAATCCGTAGCCCTATGGTCCGCCAAAAAAAAAGAAAAAAAAAGAAAAAAGGACCATCAAGGGCTATCACTTTACCTGCCACTGATTTTAACTGAAAGGTGAGCATATCTGTCTCCAACTACATTACAACATATCCAAGTATAGATGCCACCACTGGTTATAAACAATAGTCCATGTAGAGGTCGTGGTGAGGTCAACAACTGTACCAAACTGTGAAGTCTAGTTTCAGGAACATCAGGAACAACTGTAAATATAATATTATTTACCAGAGTTTTTTTAACCAGTTATAATTATAATAAGTTTTATAACAGATGCAAATGATGATGGACATAAAGTGATGACTATTAACTCATTCACATTCTTTTGGTCCAGGTGAGCTGATAAGCACAATTCTTCATTCCCTCTGAATAGATTCAATATAATATCATGAGTATACCATTTTACTTGTATGATGTGGCCAGGATACAGACTTTCTCTGCATTGAAGAAAAAGAAAATTAAATGTTTTGCAAAACTTGAACCTTCATATTTATGTGACAGTCTATTACTCTATGAATGAACTGAAAATGCATACAACTTACATAATCAAACAGAATATAGTATGTGTTTGTGGATGGGATAAATTTTTTTCTGGAGTGTTGTTTATATGTCGCAGCTCGTGAACAATTGACAAATATTCTGCAATGTCTTGACAGTTAAATTATTGAAGCTTTAATTTGTGGCGATGATAACCTACAAAATGTATCTGAGGAACAAAATTCCCAAATATTTAAATCAGTGCAACGTTTTACCCCAGAGTGATCATACTTCATATATTGAATTTAGTTATTTCCTTTTGTGTTTATCTTTTTTTCTATGTTGTCTCTTTTTCCACGAATATGAAAATTCTTTACTGTTATGTAAAGATATATTGAACTCACTATGTTATATAATTTTAAAAATCCTTTCTTTTTTTCTCATTGTTTGTTATAAAATGTAATTATTATAAATACATTATTACTTGCTGGTGCATGGAATATATAAATTGTATGTAAATATGTGGAGAGGACCTTTGTAAGTTGGCATAACTTGTGTCCAATCCAAAAGATATATCTAATTTAAACAATCAAATAAGTTTAATCTAATCTAGTTTAAAATGTCACCCCATATACATGTATATAACCCGACAGTTTGACAGTCTATCCTAGTTTAAACATATTTTATTAATTAATCAATATTGTACAATAAGATCAATTTCAATATGATATAATACACATACATGTAATTAAAGGGTTCCGAAAACAAGATTAGAAAAACTTATATTAATTCGTTTCCCTGGTATATCTCTTTACAATAATCAAACTGGTCTCAAAGTCTATACAATATCAAATTTTAAATTATAATAAAAAATGTTATTCTAAATAGATAATGTGAAAATTTTCATATAGATAGAAAAACTAAGTGGTGAAAGAGAAGTGCACAAGAGAAAAAACAACAATGAAAGAAAAAAGACCTTAAGGTGTGAATCGCTTACTACAGATAACAAATTTTTTAACTGTTACAAATAATTCGATGCTTTGATTGGGTGCAAGTTTGGGTGATCCAAAAAGAAGTATTTCTGCTGTCAGGTTTATGGGTACATTAATAAAATTTATGTACATTTGCCTTTGTGCAGTGTATCTCAAACAGTGAAATAAGTAATGGGTAGTAGATTCAGTTGATTCACAAATAGTTAGAAATCTTGACATTGTCCTCTACACAATTATTACACAGATCCCTCCAAGTGTATCAACGATCATACTCTCAGGTCGGACACAGAGTTTTTTCGGACTTGAAGAGAGTGTCACTCTTAAAATTGTCAGAAAAAATCCTCCCAGGTCGGAGTGAGAGTATCCCATGTCGGAGTGAGAGTCTCAGATAGTTAAACTGTAAACAGGAAATGTCCCCAAATTCTGCTAACCAATACATTCGTGCATAAAGGAACATGCATATCTTAGTAAAGCTGAAGTAAATGAGTGATATACAGTACAGAAAGTATAGATATGTTAACGGCTGTCATGGGCGATATATACAATAATATCCATGAATAAAATGTATTAACATGCAGTACCCATGTTTTAAGTGCACTAGAAGTGAATATTAATATGCCCCTATGTATTAGCGACAATCGATGCCAAGGCCCTTTCACTTGCTGCAGACAGTTGCCTGTTTACGATATCGGGTGCGTTTGCTCTTTTACGTGTTTGCCAAATGTAGGGCGAACGAACCCGGGTAAATAATTCTAATTTATACATTTATTTCTTTAAAGGCAAATTTGGATTAAAATTAATTAGTAAAATTTAAGTTTTATTTTGTTGATGGCAAATGGGTCATAAATCCGTAAATCCAGAGTTTTTTTTCTTGAAAATTGGCAGTCTGCGGAGTCCTGATATAAGTGAAATCATATTTTATTAGTGTATTCTACGTTTTTTTTTACAGTTTACCTGTCAAAACATCACTCATCTCAGCATGTCGTCGCATCGTGCATTCATGATATACAAATACACCTATCACAGGTGTGAAAAAAAAACGTTGCTCAAGACTCCTTTTACTAAGACTTATAAACATATATAACTATTTTGCGTTTTCGATTTTCAAGCCGTCTTCCAATTTATTTGTACTTAAAAAATAAATTTATATCTCTTTTCTTGTATATGTGTATAAATATCTTAATAAAATAAATACATTTACGGTGAGAAATTATTATATGTCATGATATCGTTATTTAGGTAAATAATTATAACACAGATTTTTTTTAGAACCATTTTTGTCTTTTTAATTGATAACTGACCCAAGCTAAATAAATGAAATGTGACTTAATGTGTTAATTATATAAATCCTTTCCTTCTATAAATTTTAATTTCTTATCTAATTCTTATTCTTATTTAACAATATGGTCAGTTCATTATTTTCATTGAATGGCATCTCAAAATAGATGGCTTCACAGTAGGGGCTCTTCCTGTATATTGGTTACATCCTGTATATTACAACTGACAGCTAATGCATGATAAACAATTTTAATCCGCCATCATTATCATAAAATACATTTTTTTAATCTTTATTTTGATGATGGCACCTAATTCCCATCACCTAATCCAAATTAGTATAGTGGAGGAGTACCGTATTTTTCGGACGATAAATCTCAATAAAAATATCGATTTTGTTTACAGTACAAAAAATGTAAACCTTTATTTTGCTGTAGGTTTATTTCTGAATAAGAAGACTCGTATCATCGATGTTCTTGGTGTTATTTTTTTTTAAATAAAGCAATAAAGGTATACTAACAGGGTGTGCAACTCTGGGGATAAAATATTCAACATCCGAAAAAAATCAATATTCAATGATTAGCGAAAATCAGTTCAATATTGTATTTTATAATAAAATATATACTATAAAAAATGTATCTTGTTGAAAAAAATCACAGGGTGGATCAATTTACAATATAAAATTATTATCACAAAATATCTAAATATAGCTATAGCTTTTCCATCAAACACGAGCATGCGCACGTGATTGTAGTAAAAAATGGCGGTTGCAATACATCTCACAGTAAACGTGTAGAACAAGCTTTTAATACTAAATATACTGGAAAATAATTTATATCGATTTCTCTACTTAATCAATATTTTGTTGCAATAATTTATATGAGGCTATGGGTGTTTAAACGTCACTTTTCAACAATATTTCAGTTATATATTGACCTTTGAGCTACCTTTCCTGGCGCGAATATGGTGCAAGGTAGAAATACACTAGGGTATCTACGTACCCGGACATTCTACATACCGGAAAGAAAGTACGCTTACAAATACGCATCGATCACAAAATGTTTGACATGTTTACCTCGAGAAATGTAAAAAAAATCTTTAAATATCCACTCTCACGTTCGACCACGATGTCCGATCAAATAGTCGGACTTAGAGAGTGTTGACTCTCAAATATGTCGGACATTTCTCTGGAGTGAGTTGGACATTTTGGGAGGAATATGTCCGACCTGAGAGTATGATCGTTGATACACTTGGAGTGTACTGTACAAATGCTTTATCTAAATTAATTGATCTTGCTGAGTGGTATGTATGTATATCTGTAGCAGTATACTGATTGCACATTGTACATTAAATTGCAGGTACAGTAAAACCTATTCACTTCTTGGATTGGATTATTCATTTAACACCACTTTCAATAATATGTTAGTTGTATCTTAGTGATTAATTATATTTGTGGAGGAAACAAGAGTACCTGGAGAAAATGACCGACCTGTCTCAAGTAAACCGACAAACTTCACCACATGCAGTTGAATCAATTACATCTTATCACAGACAGGAATCAAACTCCTAACTCTAGGGGTAATTGACACTGCTTTCATGTAACTTTAGTGGTAATAGACACTGCTTTCATGTAACTTTAGTGGTAATAGGCACTGCTTTCATGTAACTTTAGTGGTGATAGGCACTGCTTTCATGTAACTTTAGTGGTAATAGACACTGCTTTCATGTAACATTAGTGGTAATAGGCACTGCTTTCATGTAACTTTAGTGGTAATAGGTACTACTTTCATGTAACTTTAGTGGTAATAGGTACTACTTTCATGTAACTTTAGTGGTAATAGGCACTGCTTTCATGTAACTTTAGTGGTAATAGACTCTGCTTTCATGTAACTTTAGTGGTAATAGACTGCTTTCATGTAACTTTAGTGGTAATAGGTACTACTTTCATGTAACTTTAGTGGTAATAGGCACTGCTTTCATGTAACTTTAGTGGTAATTGACACTGCTTTCATGTAACTTTAGTGGTAATAGGCACTGCTTTCATGTAACTTTAGTAGTAATAGGCACTGCTTTCATGTAACTTTAGTGGTAATAGGCACTGCTTTCATGTAACTTTAGTAGTAATAGACACTGCTTTCATGTAACTTTAGTGGTAATAGGCACTGCTTTCATGTAACTTTAGTGGTAATAGGTACTACTTTCATGTAACTTTAGTGGTAATTGACACTGCTTTCATGTAACTTTAGTGGTAATAGGCACTGCTTTCATGTAACTTTAGTGGTAATAGACACTGCTTTCATGTAACTTTAGTGGTAATAGGCACTGCTTTCATGTAACTTTAGTGGTAATAGACACTGCTTTCATGTAACATTAGTGGTAATAGGCACTGCTTTCATGTAACTTTAGTGGTAATAGGTACTACTTTCATGTAACTTTAGTGGTAATTGACACTGCTTTCATGTAACTTTAGTGGTAATAGGCACTGCTTTCATGTAACTTTAGTGGTAATAGGCACTGCTTTCATGTAACTTTAGTGGTAATAGACACTGCTTTCATGTAACATTAGTGGTAATAGGCACTGCTTTCATGTAACTTTAGTGGTAATAGACACTGCTTTCATGTAACTTTAGTGGTAATAGACACTGCTTTCATGTAACATTAGTGGTAATAGACACTGCTTTCATGTAACATTAGTGGTAATAGGCACTGCTTTCATGTAACTTTAGTGGTAATAGACTCTGCTTTCATGTAACTTTAGTGGTAATAGACACTGCTTTCATGTAACATTAGTGGTAATAGGCACTGCTTTCATGTAACTTTAGTGGTAATAGGTACTACTTTCATGTAACTTTAGTGGTAATTGACACTGCTTTCATGTAACTTTAGTGGTAATAGGCACTGCTTTCATGTAACTTTAGTGGTAATAGGCACTGCTTTCATGTAACTTTAGTGGTAATAGACACTGCTTTCATGTAACATTAGTGGTAATAGGCACTGCTTTCATGTAACTTTAGTAGTAATAGACACTGCTTTCATGTAACATTAGTGGTAATAGACACTGCTTTCATGTAACATTAGTGGTAATAGACACTGCTTTCATGTAACTTTAGTGGTAATAGACACTGCTTTCATGTAACTTTAGTGGTAATAGACTCTGCTTTCATGTAACTTTAGTGGTAATAGACACTGCTTTCATGTAACATTAGTGGTAATAGGCACTGCTTTCATGTAACTTTAGTGGTAATAGACACTGCTTTCATGTAACTTTAGTG
Source organism: Bathymodiolus septemdierum (assembly GCA_963383655.1). Taxonomy (NCBI): domain Eukaryota; kingdom Metazoa; phylum Mollusca; class Bivalvia; order Mytilida; family Modiolidae; genus Bathymodiolus; species Bathymodiolus septemdierum. Next base: position 71,318,843 of record OY726518.1, on the reverse strand, counting down.
GTAATAGACACTGCTTTCATGTAACATTAGTGGTAATAGACACTGCTTTCATGTAACATTAGTGGTAATAGGCACTGCTTTCATGTAACTTTAGTAGTAATAGACACTGCTTTCATGTAACATTAGTGGTAATAGACACTGCTTTCATGTAACATTAGTGGTAATAGGCACTGCTTTCATGTAACTTTAGTGGTAATAGGCACTGCTTTCATGTAACATTAGTGGTAATAGGCACTGCTTTCATGTAACTTTAGTGGTAATAGACACTGCTTTCATGTAACTTTAGTGGTAATAGACACTGCTTTCATGTAACATTAGTGGTAATAGACACTGCTTTCATGTAACTTTAGTGGTAATAGACACTGCTTTCATGTAACTTTAGTGGTAATAGGCACTGCTTTCATGTAACATTAGTGGTAATAGACACTGCTTTCGTGTAACATTAGTGGTAATAGGCACTGCTTTCATGTAACTTTAGTGGTAATAGGCACTGCTTTCATGTAACTTTAGTGGTAATAGGCACTGCTTTCATGTAACTTTAGTGGTAATAGACACTGCTTTCATGTAACTTTAGTGGTAATAGGCACTGCTTTCATGTAACTTTAGTGGTAATAGACACTGCTTTCATGTAACTTTAGTAGTAATAGACACTACTTTCATGTAACTTTAGTAGTAATAGACACTGCTTTCATGTAACTTTAGTAGTAATAGACACTGCTTTCATGTAACTTTAGTGGTAATAGGCACTGCTTTCATGTAACTTTAGTGGTAATAGACACTGCTTTCATGTAACTTTAGTGGTAATAGGCACTGCTTTCATGTAACTTTAGTGGTAATAGGCACTGCTTTCATGTAACTTTAGTGGTAATAGACACTGCTTTCATGTAACATTAGTGGTAATAGACACTGCTTTCATGTAACTTTAGTGGTAATAGGCACTGCTTTCATGTAACATTAGTGGTAATAGGCACTGCTTTCATGTAACTTTAGTGGTAATAGACTCTGCTTTCATGTAACTTTAGTGGTAATAGACACTGCTTTCATGTAACATTAGTGGTAATAGACACTGCTTTCATGTAACTTTAGTGGTAATAGACACTGCTTTCATGTAACATTAGTGGTAATAGACACTGCTTTCATGTAACATTAGTGGTAATAGGCACTGCTTTCATGTAACATTAGTGGTAATAGGCACTGCTTTCATGTAACTTTAGTGGTAATAGGCACTGCTTTCATGTAACTTTAGTGGTAATAGGCACTGCTTTCATGTAACTTTAGTGGTAATAGGCACTCCTTTCATGTAACTTTAGTGGTAATATGCACTGCTTTCATGTAACTTTAGTGGTAATAGGCACTGCTTTCATGTAACTTTAGTGGTAATAGACACTGCTTTCATGTAACATTAGTGGTAATAGACACTGCTTTCATGTAACTTTAGTGGTAATAGGCACTGCTTTCATGTAACATTAGTGGTAATAGGCACTGCTTTCATGTAACTTTAGTGGTAATAGACACTGCTTTCATGTAACTTTAGTGGTAATAGACACTGCTTTCATGTAACATTAGTGGTAATAGACACTGCTTTCATGTAACTTTAGTGGTAATAGACACTGCTTTCATGTAACATTAGTGGTAATAGACACTGCTTTCATGTAACATTAGTGGTAATAGGCACTGCTTTCATGTAACATTAGTGGTAATAGGCACTGCTTTCATGTAACTTTAGTGGTAATAGGCACTGCTTTCATGTAACATTAGTGGTAATAGGCACTGCTTTCATGTAACTTTAGTGGTAATAGACTCTGCTTTCATGTAACTTTAGTGGTAATAGACACTGCTTTCATGTAACATTAGTGGTAATAGACACTGCTTTCATGTAACATTAGTGGTAATAGGCACTGCTTTCATGTAACATTAGTGGTAATAGGCACTGCTTTCATGTAACTTTAGTGGTAATAGGCACTGCTTTCATGTAACTTTAGTGGTAATAGGCACTGCTTTCATGTAACTTTAGTGGTAATAGGCACTCCTTTCATGTAACTTTAGTGGTAATATGCACTGCTTTCATGTAACTTTAGTGGTAATAGGCACTGCTTTCATGTAACTTTAGTGGTAATAGGCACTGCTTTCATGTAACTTTAGTAGTAATAGACACTGCTTTCATGTAACATTAGTGGTAATAGACACTGCTTTCATGTAACATTAGTGGTAATAGGCACTGCTTTCATGTAACTTTAGTGGTAATAGGCACTGCTTTCATGTAACATTAGTGGTAATAGGCACTGCTTTCATGTAACTTTAGTGGTAATAGACACTGCTTTCATGTAACTTTAGTGGTAATAGACACTGCTTTCATGTAACATTAGTGGTAATAGACACTGCTTTCATGTAACTTTAGTGGTAATAGACACTGCTTTCATGTAACTTTAGTGGTAATAGGCACTGCTTTCATGTAACATTAGTGGTAATAGACACTGCTTTCGTGTAACATTAGTGGTAATAGGCACTGCTTTCATGTAACTTTAGTGGTAATAGGCACTGCTTTCATGTAACTTTAGTGGTAATAGGCACTGCTTTCATGTAACTTTAGTGGTAATAGACACTGCTTTCATGTAACTTTAGTGGTAATAGGCACTGCTTTCATGTAACTTTAGTGGTAATAGACACTGCTTTCATGTAACTTTAGTAGTAATAGACACTACTTTCATGTAACTTTAGTAGTAATAGACACTGCTTTCATGTAACTTTAGTAGTAATAGACACTGCTTTCATGTAACTTTAGTGGTAATAGGCACTGCTTTCATGTAACTTTAGTGGTAATAGACACTGCTTTCATGTAACTTTAGTGGTAATAGGCACTGCTTTCATGTAACTTTAGTGGTAATAGGCACTGCTTTCATGTAACTTTAGTGGTAATAGACACTGCTTTCATGTAACATTAGTGGTAATAGACACTGCTTTCATGTAACTTTAGTGGTAATAGGCACTGCTTTCATGTAACATTAGTGGTAATAGGCACTGCTTTCATGTAACTTTAGTGGTAATAGACTCTGCTTTCATGTAACTTTAGTGGTAATAGACACTGCTTTCATGTAACATTAGTGGTAATAGACACTGCTTTCATGTAACTTTAGTGGTAATAGACACTGCTTTCATGTAACATTAGTGGTAATAGACACTGCTTTCATGTAACATTAGTGGTAATAGGCACTGCTTTCATGTAACATTAGTGGTAATAGGCACTGCTTTCATGTAACTTTAGTGGTAATAGGCACTGCTTTCATGTAACTTTAGTGGTAATAGGCACTGCTTTCATGTAACTTTAGTGGTAATAGGCACTCCTTTCATGTAACTTTAGTGGTAATATGCACTGCTTTCATGTAACTTTAGTGGTAATAGGCACTGCTTTCATGTAACTTTAGTGGTAATAGACACTGCTTTCATGTAACATTAGTGGTAATAGACACTGCTTTCATGTAACTTTAGTGGTAATAGGCACTGCTTTCATGTAACATTAGTGGTAATAGGCACTGCTTTCATGTAACTTTAGTGGTAATAGACACTGCTTTCATGTAACTTTAGTGGTAATAGACACTGCTTTCATGTAACATTAGTGGTAATAGACACTGCTTTCATGTAACTTTAGTGGTAATAGACACTGCTTTCATGTAACATTAGTGGTAATAGACACTGCTTTCATGTAACATTAGTGGTAATAGGCACTGCTTTCATGTAACATTAGTGGTAATAGGCACTGCTTTCATGTAACTTTAGTGGTAATAGGCACTGCTTTCATGTAACATTAGTGGTAATAGGCACTGCTTTCATGTAACTTTAGTGGTAATAGACTCTGCTTTCATGTAACTTTAGTGGTAATAGACACTGCTTTCATGTAACATTAGTGGTAATAGACACTGCTTTCGTGTAACATTAGTGGTAATAGGCACTGCTTTCGTGTAACTTTAGTAGTAATAGGCACTGCTTTCATGTAACATTAGTGGTAATAGGCACTGCTTTCATGTAACTTTAGTGGTAATAGACACTGCTTTCATGTAACTTTAGTGGTAATAGGCACTGCTTTCATGTAACTTTAGTGGTAATAGGTACTACTTTCATGTAACTTTAGTGGTAATAGGCACTGCTTTCATGTAACTTTAGTGGTAATTGACACTGCTTTCATGTAACTTTAGTGGTAATAGGCACTGCTTTCATGTAACTTTAGTAGTAATAGGCACTGCTTTCATGTAACTTTAGTAGTAATAGACACTGCTTTCATGTAACATTAGTGGTAATAGGCACTGCTTTCATGTAACTTTAGTGGTAATAGGTACTACTTTCATGTAACTTTAGTGGTAATTGACACTGCTTTCATGTAACTTTAGTGGTAATAGGCACTGCTTTCATGTAACTTTAGTGGTAATAGGCACTGCTTTCATGTAACTTTAGTGGTAATAGACACTGCTTTCATGTAACATTAGTGGTAATAGACACTGCTTTCATGTAACATTAGTGGTAATAGACACTGCTTTCATGTAACTTTAGTGGTAATAGACACTGCTTTCATGTAACATTAGTGGTAATAGACACTGCTTTCATGTAACTTTAGTGGTAATAGGCACTGCTTTCATGTAACATTAGTGGTAATAGGCACTGCTTTCATGTAACTTTAGTGGTAATAGACTCTGCTTTCATGTAACTTTAGTGGTAATAGACACTGCTTTCATGTAACATTAGTGGTAATAGACACTGCTTTCATGTAACTTTAGTGGTAACAGACACTGCTTTCATGTAACATTAGTGGTAATAGACACTGCTTTCATGTAACATTAGTGGTAATAGGCACTGCTTTCATGTAACATTAGTGGTAATAGGCACTGCTTTCATGTAACTTTAGTGGTAATAGGCACTGCTTTCATGTAACTTTAGTGGTAATAGGCACTGCTTTCATGTAACTTTAGTGGTAATAGGCACTCCTTTCATGTAACTTTAGTGGTAATATGCACTGCTTTCATGTAACTTTAGTGGTAATAGGCACTGCTTTCATGTAACTTTAGTGGTAATAGACACTGCTTTCATGTAACATTAGTGGTAATAGACACTGCTTTCATGTAACTTTAGTGGTAATAGGCACTGCTTTCATGTAACATTAGTGGTAATAGGCACTGCTTTCATGTAACTTTAGTGGTAATAGACACTGCTTTCATGTAACTTTAGTGGTAATAGACACTGCTTTCATGTAACATTAGTGGTAATAGACACTGCTTTCATGTAACTTTAGTGGTAATAGACACTGCTTTCATGTAACATTAGTGGTAATAGACACTGCTTTCATGTAACATTAGTGGTAATAGGCACTGCTTTCATGTAACATTAGTGGTAATAGGCACTGCTTTCATGTAACTTTAGTGGTAATAGGCACTGCTTTCATGTAACATTAGTGGTAATAGGCACTGCTTTCATGTAACTTTAGTGGTAATAGACTCTGCTTTCATGTAACTTTAGTGGTAATAGACACTGCTTTCATGTAACATTAGTGGTAATAGACACTGCTTTCGTGTAACATTAGTGGTAATAGGCACTGCTTTCGTGTAACTTTAGTAGTAATAGGCACTGCTTTCATGTAACATTAGTGGTAATAGGCACTGCTTTCATGTAACTTTAGTGGTAATAGACACTGCTTTCATGTAACTTTAGTGGTAATAGGCACTGCTTTCATGTAACTTTAGTGGTAATAGGTACTACTTTCATGTAACTTTAGTGGTAATAGGCACTGCTTTCATGTAACTTTAGTGGTAATTGACACTGCTTTCATGTAACTTTAGTGGTAATAGGCACTGCTTTCATGTAACTTTAGTAGTAATAGGCACTGCTTTCATGTAACTTTAGTAGTAATAGACACTGCTTTCATGTAACATTAGTGGTAATAGGCACTGCTTTCATGTAACTTTAGTGGTAATAGGTACTACTTTCATGTAACTTTAGTGGTAATTGACACTGCTTTCATGTAACTTTAGTGGTAATAGGCACTGCTTTCATGTAACTTTAGTGGTAATAGGCACTGCTTTCATGTAACTTTAGTGGTAATAGACACTGCTTTCATGTAACATTAGTGGTAATAGACACTGCTTTCATGTAACATTAGTGGTAATAGACACTGCTTTCATGTAACATTAGTGGTAATAGACACTGCTTTCATGTAACATTAGTGGTAATAGGCACTGCTTTCATGTAACATTAGTGGTAATAGGCACTGCTTTCATGTAACTTTAGTGGTAATAGGCACTGCTTTCATGTAACATTAGTGGTAATAGGCACTGCTTTCATGTAACTTTAGTGGTAATAGACTCTGCTTTCATGTAACTTTAGTGGTAATAGACACTGCTTTCATGTAACATTAGTGGTAATAGACACTGCTTTCATGTAACTTTAGTGGTAATAGACACTGCTTTCATGTAACATTAGTGGTAATAGACACTGCTTTCATGTAACATTAGTGGTAATAGGCACTGCTTTCATGTAACATTAGTGGTAATAGGCACTGCTTTCATGTAACTTTAGTGGTAATAGGCACTGCTTTCATGTAACATTAGTGGTAATAGGCACTGCTTTCATGTAACTTTAGTGGTAATAGACTCTGCTTTCATGTAACCTTAGTGGTAATAGGCACTGCTTTCATGTAACATTAGTGGTAATAGACACTGCTTTCGTGTAACATTAGTGGTAATAGGCACTGCTTTCATGTAACTTTAGTAGTAATAGGCACTGCTTTCATGTAACATTAGTGGTAATAGGCACTGCTTTCATGTAACTTTAGTGGTAATAGACACTGCTTTCATGTAACTTTAGTGGTAATAGGCACTGCTTTCATGTAACTTTAGTGGTAATAGGTACTACTTTCATGTAACTTTAGTGGTAATAGGCACTGCTTTCATGTAACTTTAGTGGTAATTGACACTGCTTTCATGTAACTTTAGTAGTAATAGGCACCGCTTTCATGTAACTTTAGTGGTAATAGGCACTGCTTTCATGTAACTTTAGTGGTAATAGGTACTACTTTCATGTAACTTTAGTGGTAATTGACACTGCTTTCATGTAACTTTAGTGGTAATAGGCACTGCTTTCATGTAACTTTAGTGGTAATAGGCACTGCTTTCATGTAACTTTAGTGGTAATAGGCACTGCTTTCATGTAACTTTAGTGGTAATAGGTACTACTTTCATGTAACTTTAGTGGTAATTGACACTGCTTTCATGTAACATTAGTGGTAATAGACACTGCTTTCATGTAACTTTAGTGGTAATAGGCACTGCTTTCATGTAACTTTAGTGGTAATAGACACTGCTTTCATGTAACATTAGTGGTAATAGACACTGCTTTCATGTAACATTAGTGGTAATAGGCACTGCTTTCATGTAACTTTAGTGGTAATAGGCACTGCTTTCATGTAACTTTAGTAGTAATAGGCACTGCTTTCATGTAACTTTAGTGGTAATAGACACTGCTTTCATGTAACTTTAGTGGTAATAGACACTGCTTTCATGTAACATTAGTGGTAATAGACACTGCTTTCATGTAACTTTAGTGGTAATAGACACTGCTTTCATGTAACATTAGTGGTAATAGACACTGCTTTCATGTAACATTAGTGGTAATAGACACTGCTTTCATGTAACTTTAGTGGTAATAGACACTGCTTTCATGTAACATTAGTGGTAATAGACACTGCTTTCATGTAACATTAGTGGTAATAGGCACTGCTTTCATGTAACATTAGTGGTAATAGGCACTGCTTTCATGTAACTTTAGTGGTAATAGGCACTGCTTTCATGTAACATTAGTGGTAATAGGCACTGCTTTCATGTAACTTTAGTGGTAATAGACTCTGCTTTCATGTAACCTTAGTGGTAATAGGCACTGCTTTCATGTAACATTAGTGGTAATAGACACTGCTTTCGTGTAACATTAGTGGTAATAGGCACTGCTTTCATGTAACTTTAGTAGTAATAGGCACTGCTTTCATGTAACATTAGTGGTAATAGGCACTGCTTTCATGTAACTTTAGTGGTAATAGACACTGCTTTCATGTAACTTTAGTGGTAATAGGCACTGCTTTCATGTAACTTTAGTGGTAATAGGTACTACTTTCATGTAACTTTAGTGGTAATAGGCACTGCTTTCATGTAACTTTAGTGGTAATTGACACTGCTTTCATGTAACTTTAGTAGTAATAGGCACCGCTTTCATGTAACTTTAGTGGTAATAGGCACTGCTTTCATGTAACTTTAGTGGTAATAGGTACTACTTTCATGTAACTTTAGTGGTAATTGACACTGCTTTCATGTAACTTTAGTGGTAATAGGCACTGCTTTCATGTAACTTTAGTGGTAATAGGCACTGCTTTCATGTAACTTTAGTGGTAATAGGCACTGCTTTCATGTAACTTTAGTGGTAATAGGTACTACTTTCATGTAACTTTAGTGGTAATTGACACTGCTTTCATGTAACATTAGTGGTAATAGACACTGCTTTCATGTAACTTTAGTGGTAATAGGCACTGCTTTCATGTAACTTTAGTGGTAATAGACACTGCTTTCATGTAACATTAGTGGTAATAGACACTGCTTTCATGTAACATTAGTGGTAATAGGCACTGCTTTCATGTAACTTTAGTGGTAATAGGCACTGCTTTCATGTAACTTTAGTAGTAATAGGCACTGCTTTCATGTAACTTTAGTGGTAATAGACACTGCTTTCATGTAACTTTAGTGGTAATAGACACTGCTTTCATGTAACATTAGTGGTAATAGACACTGCTTTCATGTAACTTTAGTGGTAATAGACACTGCTTTCATGTAACATTAGTGGTAATAGACACTGCTTTCATGCAACATTAGTGGTAATAGGCACTGCTTTCATGTAACATTAGTGGTAATAGGCACTGCTTTCATGTAACTTTAGTGGTAATAGGCACTGCTTTCATGTAACATTAGTGGTAATAGGCACTGCTTTCATGTAACTTTAGTGGTAATAGACTCTGCTTTCATGTAACTTTAGTGGTAATAGGCACTGCTTTCATGTAACATTAGTGGTAATAGACACTGCTTTCATGTAACATTAGTGGTAATAGGCACTGCTTTCATGTAACTTTAGTAGTAATAGGCACTGCTTTCATGTAACATTAGTGGTAATAGACACTGCTTTCATGTAACATTAGTGGTAATAGGCACTGCTTTCATGTAACTTTAGTGGTAATAGGCACTGCTTTCATGTAACTTTAGTGGTAATAGGCACTGCTTTCATGTAACTTTAGTGGTAATAGACACTGCTTTCATGTAACTTTAGTGGTAATAGGCACTGCTTTCATGTAACATTAGTGGTAATAGGCACTGCTTTCATGTAACTTTAGTGGTAATAGGCACTGCTTTCATGTAACTTTAGTGGTAATAGGCACTGCTTTCATGTAACATTAGTGGTAATAGGCACTGCTTTCATGTAACTTTAGTGGTAATAGACACTGCTTTCATGTAACTTTAGTAGTAATAGGCACTGCTTTCATGTAACTTTAGTAGTAATAGACACTGCTTTCATGTAACTTTAGTGGTAATAGACACTGCTTTCATGTAACTTTAGTAGTAATAGACACTGCTTTCATGTAACTTTAGTAGTAATAGACACTGCTTTCATGTAACTTTAGTGGTAATAGGCACTGCTTTCATGTAACATTAGTAGTGATAGGCACTGCTTTCATGTAACATTAGTGGTAATAGGCACTGATTACATGTAACTTTAGTGGTAATAGACACTGCTTTCGTGTAACTTAAGTAGTAATAGGCACTACTTTCATGTAACTTTAGTGGTAATAGGCACTGCTTTCATGTAACTTTAGTAGTAATAGGTACTACTTTCATGTAACTTTAGTGGTAATAGACACTGCTTTCATGTAACTTTAGTGGTAATAGGCACTGCTTTCGTGTAACTTTAGTAGTAATAGGCACTACTTTCATGTAACTTTAGTGGTAATAGACACTGCTTTCATGTAACTTTAGTGGTAATAGGCACTGCTTTCATGTAACTTTAGTGGTAATAGACACTGCTTTCGTGTAACTTTAGTAGTAATAGGCACTACTTTCATGTAACTTTAGTGGTAATAGACACTGCTTTCATGTAACATTAGTGGTAATAGGCACTGCTTTCATGTAACTTTAGTAGTAATAGGCACTACTTTCATGTAACTTTAGTGGTAGAGATGCCAGTCAAAAATCAATTACATGGGGTGCTTGCTGTTTTTTAACCATTAGATAGAGCTCAATCTAATAAGAATTTTGAGCCTTCATTTGTAAAAATCGGATGAAGGGTTCAAAAGTTATGAGCATTTGAAATTGCCTAATTTTCCCAAGATGGCCGCCATCAATAATGGTTTTAATGACTGTTTTAGAGTTCTGATTTTTTGTGCAAACAGCAGATAATGTCTCTACTTTTGTCTTTTTCCATAGATTATAAGTTATTCTGTCAGAAAAATGAAACTGAACATGTTTGAAGTAATATTCGCCATTTGTTTTACTGTCCAAAATGTGTCCATTATGGCTCACCTTGCCATAATTTTGTCAGAAAATAATTTATCTGACATCATAATAGAAGAAATTGTGTGTAGAAATACTTGTTTTGAGTGCAATTATAACATATGAAACACCTTTTACATCTTTTTGTGGAATTATGAATCCATAAAGGTGGATGTGCAATTAGTGTTCAACACTATTTGAGAATGGCACCGTTTCACAGCAGTTATATGGAAAAATGACACAAAGAGCTTCATATTTCCTAAACTAAAAATGATATCCGTACAAAATTTTGAAGACAATACCACAGTGTTGTGCATGTTCTGTTGGACGTCATGTTTTTTTGTCGACACAAGAAATGGCAGCCATTTTGTTCAAAATGGCTGCCATTTTTTCATAAAATTCCTCAGACAGGGAACCTGTTCCAAGATAATTTGATCAATTTTTTTATCAATATAATTAACATCACTGAAAAAAATGGATATGGAGGTTTGTACCAATGACCTCTTATTTGCTTTAGCATTTTATTACGGAATAATTGTCATAATGGTGGCCATTTTGAAAACAAAATGGCTGCCATTGCATTAAAATTTGTTGCGCAAATTTACGTTTTTTAAGATTACTCCATCATTTCTAGTCAGAATTTGATCATCAAGGTACCAAATTAAAGATATTTTAAAAATCTATGACCTCAAGTAACTAATAACTTAAACTAAATACTTTTATTTCATATATACCACCAATATGTAATCCCCCCAAGGGGTGAAGATTCCAGACACCTACCCCTTGCCGAAAATTTAACAGGTCGGCTTGATATACATGTAGGTGTTTTTGTTTTCCTACCTCAATGTCTTGCAATCATAATGTAGCTGCACAATTGCTGAAAGTGATGTTATATGCATCAACCACCCAACAAGCATGATAGTGAAACACCTCTAAACTGAACTTCCTTAAGATCAGCTTGTGTTTAAAATAGATGGATATTATTTGCACGGTTTACACATTTCCTACAAAAGGCTACATCTGGAACCTGGAACTTTATTTAAAATAAAGTTATGTTGTTTATATTGGATGCTGTTTATATTCAGGTTTCCCTTTATTACAATTTGAGCAAGTAAATTTGTTTCAATCTTACTCTCCATGTCGTTCGAATCCCGCTCATGGTAACTTAAGGTGTACTTGATAACACATTATTGAGTGATAAAATTCATCAGTGACTTGCAACAGATCTGTGGTTTTCTCCAGGTACTCCGGTTTACTCCACCAATAAAACTGACCACCACGATATAACTGAAATATTGTTGAAAGTGGCATTAAACACCATAACCCAACCCCTAACCCTACTCTCCGAGTCAAGGTTTCAGTCTTGCTCATTACTATTCTAATTTGCTTCTTAAAACATGTTCAATGAAAATAACCAAAATATTAAGTTCATTCATTTATTATTCAGGAAATATCTGGTGCATTTTGAAATACATCATCTATTGTCACATGTATTGTGTTCTGAATAAATCCAGCTACATGTAAAACTAAATATTTCATTATGATATAAATTATGGACTCATGATCAGCTGTATATTATCCTGCAGTCCTAAGTTCAGGTAATATCCCAAGGCCAGCTTGGATCACATGTCTTTGACCAGCAAAGCATAATGTCAGGTAAACTGGAAAAAAACAACAGAAGCTGGAAGGGACCACAAAGAAACAGTTCTAACTAGTCTACATTGTACTTATTATCCTTTCATAACTACTATTATAATAAATATAAATTCACAATGTATTTAGACAAAAAAATTTTGGTATTGACCCCAAAGTTTTTATTGACATTTTTGGACAAAGTTAAAGTCAGATCCTTGTTCTGTATAACCTAGGTAAAAATATATGTTTTGTCTACTTATACTACCTTTCCCTTTTCGAGAATATTAGCAGAAACACTGGTATTTTTTTTCATTGGTCTATAAATACATATGTATGCAATAAGTTATAACATTTTGTTTACTTTTATTTGAATTTAGCATGTAAATATTCAATCATGGTCGAGTATCCATGGAAGCTGGCAAATACAAATAACCAGAGGCTCCCAGGAGCCTGTAATCGCTCACCTGGATCAAAGCTGCTTTCAATAACAACACAACTGCACTGTGGTGGCCATCTTGGCGGGAGAGCGCAACTGCCGGACACAATTTTGGAAGAGTACCATCCAATGACTATTCCATCAAAGTTTGGTTTTAATTGAGCTACTGGTTCCAGACAAGATGGTTTTTATGTGAATTTCCCATAGGGTCCTATGTTAAACTAAGTACAGCTGTACAGCCGTCTTGGTCAGAGGGCGGGACCACCAGACACAAATTTGGTTCAGCGGTTTCAGAGGAGAAGATTTAAATGTGATCTTTTATCAAAATATGCCTAATTTGCATAATCGGTATAATTCGGCTGAAAGAAAAATTTCAAAAAACCCCCCCGAACATATGCTAAACTACTCCTTGCCATGTAGCTGCAGTTCAAATTTGGGCACATTCTGGCTTAAAATAGAGCAGTTTTGGTCATTTGAAGAAATTTCTATTTTTAGTAACAGCGGCCATCTTGAATGGAGGGCGGGGCTGTCGGACATAATTTTTAAAGGGACCCACCCAGGGACCATCCCTGCCAGGTTTGGTTTAATTTGGTTCAGCGGTTTCAGAGGAGAAGATTTAAATGTGATCTGTTATCAAAATATGCCTAATTTGCATAATCGGTATATATCGGCTGAAAGAAAAATTTCACAGAAAAATAAGGAATATATGTTAAACTATTCCTTGCCATGTAGCTGCAGTTAAAATTTCAGCTCATTTTGACTTACACTAAAGCAGCAATGGACAATTAAAATTTCATCCCCCCTTTTTTCTATTTTGAGCTTGGCGGCCATCTTGGTTGGAATTCGGGATCAACGGACACAATTTTGGAAGGGGGCCATCCAAGAATCATTTCAGCAAAGTTTGGTTGAGATTGACCCAGTAGTTTCCGAGGAGAAGATTTTTTTTTAATTTCATCCCCCCTTTTTTCTAATTTGCATAATCAGTCAAAATCGGCAAAAGTTCAAAGTTCATAAAACATCCTGTCATACATGCTGAAACGCTCATCATTATGCTTATACAGTTCAAATTTGGGCACATTCTGGCTTAAAATAGAGCAGTTTTGGCCATTTGAAGAAATTTCTATTTTTAGTAACAGAGGCCATCTTGAATGGAGGGCGGGGCTGTCGGACACAATTTTGAAAGGGACCCACCCAGGGACCATCCATGCCAGGATTGGTTTAATTTGGTTCAGCGGTTTCAGAGGAGAAGATTTAAATGTGATCTTTTATCAAAATATGCCTAATTTGCATAATTGGTATATATCGGCTGAAAGAAAAATTTCACAGAAAAATAAGGAATATATGTTAAACTACTCCTTGCCATGTAGCTGCAGTTAAAATTTGACCTCATTTTGACTTACACTAAAGCAGCAATGGACAATTAAAATTTCATCCCCCCTTTTTTCTATTTTGAGCTTGGCGGCCATCTTGGTTGGAATTCGGGATCAACGGACACAATTTTGGAAGGGGGCCATCCAAGAATCATTTCAGCAAAGTTTGGTTGAGATTGACCCAGTAGTTTCCGAGGAGAAGATTTTTTTTAAATTTCATCCCCCTTTTTTCTAATTTGCATAATCGGTCAAAATCGGCAAAAGTTCAAAGTTCATAAAAAGTCCTGTAATACATGTTAAAAAGCTCATCATTATGCTTATACAGTTCAAATTTGGGCACATTTTGGCTTAAAATAGAGCAGTTTTGGCCATTTGAAGAAATTTCTATTTTTAGTAACAGAGGCCATCTTGAATGGAGGGCGGGGCTGTCGGACACAATTTTGAAAGGGACCCACCCAGGGACCATCCCTGCCAGGTTTGGTTTAATTTGGTTCAGCGGTTTCAGAGGAGAAGATTTAAATGTGATCTTTTATCAAAATATACCTAATTTGCATAATCGGTATATATCGGCTGAAAGAAAAATTTCACAGAAAAATAAGGAATATATGTTAAACTATTCCTTGCCATGTAGCTGCAGTTAAAATTTCAGCTCATTTTGACTTACACTAAAGCAGCAATGGACAATTAAAATTTCATCCCCCCTTTTTTCTATTTTTTGCTTGGCGGCCATCTTGGTTGGAAGTCGGGATCAACGGACACAATTTTGGAAGGGGGCCATCCAAGAATCATTTCAGCAAAGTTTGGTTGATATTGGCTTAGTAGTTTTCGAGGAGAAGATTAAAATGTGAAATGTTGACGGACGGACAACAGACAACGGACGAAAAGTGATGACAATAGCTCACATGGCCTAAAGGAGGCCAGGTGAGCTAAAAATGTAGCATCATGACATAAATAAGAATAGAATTAACTTTCTGAAGAGTGAAGACTATAGTCTATACTTATAAAAAAAAAAAAAATATTTTGTACACAGAAGAAAGTGATTGACTGATGAAAAAAGAGGAAACTCCTATTCTATAGCCCATACCCTCGTTTTCTAGTTGTTTGGACCAAGCTGGAAAATTTTATTTCCAAATATTTTCCTTAAAAAAAAGAGGAAATCAGCTGATCAGAGGAAAACTTTCATCTCTGTTTACACCCCCCTTTTCGGTTTGTTTACTTTTGTTTTGAACGCAAGTTGGAGGTATTATAAATTGACAAGAAGTTTTTCATAAACTACTTGAAAAGAAGCAATGCAAAAAATAAATCGTACGTTTAAAACATTGAGAAGAAGGTTTATACATACCTACGATAACACCTGTGTTACAACCAGCGTCGTTGACGTTACTATTTACTTTCCACTTCCAGCAATGTACGACGTTCTCCTTCAGACATGCTTAGGGGCGTTTTAAATACTAAAAATCAGCTATGTTCCCGATCTAATATGGTTGAGAATCAGATGGTATGTATCCTACGTTGATATTGTAACAGAAAATACAAATATCGCCATCGGAGAACGCTACTCCAAATTTTTCATTGATTTGTTCATCTTGGAACTTTTGAGACGACCATTTTCCGTTTAGCATGCTCAGGAAATCGGAAGCGACTGTGACCATGCGCAAGCTACGAATCTGCGTTTTAATTGGATAATAATTATGGAACAATATAACGTCAGGAACATGCCGGGCAAGGCATTGAAAAGGGGGACCCTGGTGAAAAAACCGTGCCGCGAATGGTAAAATTCCGAAAACAGCGATTCCGATTTGAACACGTTATAGTTAAACGATTCCATATTAAAAGAAACAAAATTTTTAAAGATTTCAAACAATGTTTAGATAATTAATTAATGTAAAAAAATTATATCTTTATATATTATTATCTGTAAAAATCTGACATCAAAAATTGCATTTTCATGTATCAGCAGCTACCGGAAAACAAAATGGCGGCCGAAATAACGGTAAGTCGGCATCTCTATTAGTGGTAATAGACACTGCTTTCATGTAACTTTAGTAGTAATAGGCACTGCTTTCATGTAACTTTAGTGGTAATAGACACTGCTTTCATGTAACTTTAGTGGTAATAGGCACTGCTTTCATGTAACTTTAGTGGTAATAGGCACTGCTTTCATGTAACTTTAGTGGTAATAGGCACTGCTTTCATGTAACATTAGTCAGTGGTAATAGACACTGCTTTCATGTAACTTTAGTGGTAATAGGCACTGCTTTCATGTAACTTTAGTGGTAATAGACTCTGCTTTCATGTAACATTAGTGGTAATAGGCACTGCTTTCATGTAACTTTAGTGGTAATAGGCACTGCTTTCATGTAACTTTAGTGGTAATAGGCACTGCTTTCATGTAACATTAGTCAGTGGTAATAGACACTGCTTTCATGTAACTTTAGTGGTAATAGGCACTGCTTTCATGTAACTTTAGTGGTAATAGGCATTGCTTTCATGTAACATTAGTGGTAATAGACACTGCTTTCATGTAACATTAGTCAGTGGTAATAGACACTGCTTTCATGTAACTTTAGTGGTAATAGGCACTGCTTTCATGTAACATTAGTCAGTGGTAATAGACACTGCTTTCATGTAACTTTAGTGGTAATAGGCACTGCTTTCATGTAACTTTAGTGGTAATAGGCACTGCTTTCATGTAACTTTAGTGGTAATAGACACTGCTTTCATGTAATTTTAGTGGTAATAGGCACTGCTTTCATGTAACTTTAGTGGTAATAGGCACTGCTTTCATGTAACTTTAGTGGTAATAGGCACTGCTTTCATGTAACTTTAGTAGTAATAGACACTGCTTTCATGTAACTTTAGTAGTAATAGACACTGCTTTCATGTAACTTTAGTGGTAATAGGCACTGCTTTCATGTAACTTTAGTGGTAATAGACACTGCTTTCATCTAACTTTAATGGTAATAGACACTGCTTTCATGTAACTTTAGTAGTAATAGACACTGCTTTCATGTAACTTTAGTAGTAATAGACACTGCTTTCATGTAACTTTAGTGGTAATAGGCACTGCTTTCATGTAACTTTAGTGGTAATAGGCACTGCTTTCATGTAACTTTTGTGGTAATAGACACTGCTTTCATGTAATTTTAGTGGTAATAGGCACTGCTTTCATGTAACTTTAGTGGTAATAGGCACTGCGTTCATGTAACTTTAGTGGTAATAGGCACTGCTTTCATGTAACTTTAGTAGTAATAGACACTGCTTTCATGTAACTTTAGTGGTAATAGACACTGCTTTCATGTAACTTTAGTGGTAATAGACACTGCTTTCATGTAACATTAGTGGTAATAGGCACTGCTTTCATGTAACTTTACTGGTAATAGACTCTGCTTTCATGTAACTTTAGTGGTAATAGACACTGCGTTCATGTAACTTTAGTGGTAATAGACACTGCTTTCATGTAACTTTAGTGGTAATAGACACTGCTTTCATGTAACTTTAGTGGTAATAGACACTGCTTTCATGTAACTTTAGTGGTAATAGACACTGCTTTCATGTAACTTTAGTGGTAATAGACACTGCTTTCATGTAACTTTAGTAGTAATAGACACTGCTTTCATGTAACTTTAGTGGTAATAGACACTGCTTTCATGTAACTTTAGTGGTAATAGACACTGCTTTCATTTAACTTTAGTGGTGATAGGCACTGCTTTCATGTAACTTTAGTGGTAATAGACACTGCTTTCATGTAACTTTAGTAGTAATAGACACTGCTTTCATGTAACTTTAGTGGTAATAGACACTGCTTTCATGTAACTTTAGTGGTAATAGACACTGCTTTCATGTAATTTTAGTGGTAATAGGCACTGCTTTCATGTAACTTTAGTGGTAATAGACACTGCTTTCATGTAACTTTAGTGGTAATAGACACTGCTTTCATGTAACTTTAGTAGTAATAGGCACTGCTTTCATGTAACTTTAGTAGTAATAGACACTGCTTTCATGTAACTTTAGTGGTAATAGGCACTGCTTTCATGTAACTTTAGTGGTAATAGGCACTGCTTTCATGTAACTTTAGTAGTAATAGGCACTGCTTTCATGTAACTTTAGTGGTAATAGACACTGCTTTCATGTAACTTTAGTAGTGATAGGCACTGCTTTCATGTAACTTTAGTAGTAATAGACACTGCTTTCATTTAACTTTAGTGGTAATAGGCACTGCTTTCATGTAACTTTAGTGGTAATAGGCACTGCTTTCATGTAACTTTAGTGGTAATAGGCACTGCTTTCATGTAACTTTAGTAGTAATAGACACTGCTTTCATGTAACTTTAGTGGTAATAGACACTGCTTTCATGTAACTTTAGTGGTAATAGACACTGCTTTCATGTAACTTTAGTAGTGATAGGCACTGCTTTCATGTAACTTTAGTGGTAATAGGCACTGCTTTCATGTAACTTTAGTGGTAATAGGCACTGCTTTCATGTAACTTTAGTAGTAATAGACACTGCTTTCATGTAACTTTAGTGGTAATAGACACTGCTTTCATGTAACTTTAGTAGTAATAGACACTGCTTTCATGTAACTTTAGTGGTAATAGACACTGCTTTCATGTAACTTTAGTGGTAATAGACACTGCTTTCATGTAACTTTAGTAGTGATAGGCACTGCTTTCATGTAACTTTAGTGGTAATAGGCACTGCTTTCATGTAACTTTAGTGGTAATAGACACTACTTTCATGTAACTTTAGTGGTAATAGGCACTGCTTTCATGTAACTTTAGTGGTAATAGACACTGCTTTCATGTAACATTAGTGGTAATAGGTACTGCTTTCATGTAACTTTAGTGGTAATAGACACTGCTTTCATGTAACTTTAGTAGTAATAGACACTGCTTTCATGTAACTTTAGTAGTGATAGGCACTGCTTTCATGTAACTTTAGTGGTAATAGGCACTGCTTTCATGTAACTTTAGTGGTAATAGACACTGCTTTCATGTAACATTAGTAGTGATAGGCACTGCTTTCATGTAACTTTCGTGGTAATAGACACTGCTTTCATGTAACTTTAGTAGTGATAGGCACTGCTTTCATGTAACTTTAGTAGTAATAGACACTGCTTTCATGTAACTTTAGTGGTAATAGACACTGCTTTCATGTAACATTAGTAGTAATAGACACTGCTTTCATGTAACTTTAGTAGTAATAGACACTGCTTTCATGTAACTTTAGTGGTAATAGACACTGCTTTCATGTAACTTTAGTGGTAATAGACACTGCTTTCATGTAACTTTAGTAGTAATAGACACTGCTTTCATGTAACATTAGTGGTAATAGACACTGCTTTCATGTAACTTTAGTGGTAATAGACACTGCTTTCATGTAACTTTAGTGGTAATAGACACTGCTTTCATGTAACTTTAGTAGTAATAGGCACTGCTTTCATGTAACTTTAGTAGTAATAGACACTGCTTTCATTTAACTTTAGTGGTAATAGGCACTGCTTTCATGTAACTTTAGTGGTAATAGGCACTGCTTTCATGTAACTTTAGTGGTAATAGGCACTGCTTTCATGTAACTTTAGTAGTAATAGACACTGCTTTCATGTAACTTTAGTGGTAATAGACACTGCTTTCATGTAACTTTAGTGGTAATAGACACTGCTTTCATGTAACTTTAGTAGTGATAGGCACTGCTTTCATGTAACTTTAGTGGTAATAGGCACTGCTTTCATGTAACTTTAGTGGTAATAGGCACTGCTTTCATGTAACTTTAGTAGTAATAGACACTGCTTTCATGTAACTTTAGTGGTAATAGACACTGCTTTCATGTAACTTTAGTAGTAATAGACACTGCTTTCATGTAACTTTAGTGGTAATAGACACTGCTTTCATGTAACTTTAGTGGTAATAGACACTGCTTTCATGTAACTTTAGTAGTGATAGGCACTGCTTTCATGTAACTTTAGTGGTAATAGGCACTGCTTTCATGTAACTTTAGTGGTAATAGACACTACTTTCATGTAACTTTAGTGGTAATAGGCACTGCTTTCATGTAACTTTAGTGGTAATAGACACTGCTTTCATGTAACATTAGTGGTAATAGGTACTGCTTTCATGTAACTTTAGTGGTAATAGACACTGCTTTCATGTAACTTTAGTAGTAATAGACACTGCTTTCATGTAACTTTAGTAGTGATAGGCACTGCTTTCATGTAACTTTAGTGGTAATAGGCACTGCTTTCATGTAACTTTAGTGGTAATAGACACTGCTTTCATGTAACATTAGTAGTGATAGGCACTGCTTTCATGTAACTTTCGTGGTAATAGACACTGCTTTCATGTAACTTTAGTAGTGATAGGCACTGCTTTCATGTAACTTTAGTAGTAATAGACACTGCTTTCATGTAACTTTAGTGGTAATAGACACTGCTTTCATGTAACATTAGTAGTAATAGACACTGCTTTCATGTAACTTTAGTAGTAATAGACACTGCTTTCATGTAACTTTAGTGGTAATAGACACTGCTTTCATGTAACTTTAGTGGTAATAGACACTGCTTTCATGTAACTTTAGTAGTAATAGACACTGCTTTCATGTAACATTAGTGGTAATAGGCACTGCTTTCATGTAACTTTCGTGGTAATAGTCACTGCTTTCATGTAACTTTAGTGGTAATAGACACTGCTTTCATGTAACTTTAGTGGTAATAGACACTGCTTTCATGTAACTTTAGTAGTGATAGGCACTGCTTTCATGTAACTTTAGTGGTAATAGGCACTGCTTTCATGTAACTTTAGTGGTAATAGACACTACTTTCATGTAACTTTAGTGGTAATAGGCACTGCTTTCATGTAACTTTAGTGGTAATAGACACTGCTTTCATGTAACATTAGTGGTAATAGGTACTGCTTTCATGTAACTTTAGTGGTAATAGACACTGCTTTCATGTAACTTTAGTAGTAATAGACACTGCTTTCATGTAACTTTAGTAGTGATAGGCACTGCTTTCATGTAACTTTAGTGGTAATAGGCACTGCTTTCATGTAACTTTAGTGGTAATAGACACTGCTTTCATGTAACATTAGTAGTGATAGGCACTGCTTTCATGTAACTTTCGTGGTAATAGACACTGCTTTCATGTAACTTTAGTAGTGATAGGCACTGCTTTCATGTAACTTTAGTAGTAATAGACACTGCTTTCATGTAACTTTAGTGGTAATAGACACTGCTTTCATGTAACATTAGTAGTAATAGACACTGCTTTCATGTAACTTTAGTAGTAATAGACACTGCTTTCATGTAACTTTAGTGGTAATAGACACTGCTTTCATGTAACTTTAGTGGTAATAGACACTGCTTTCATGTAACTTTAGTAGTAATAGACACTGCTTTCATGTAACATTAGTGGTAATAGACACTGCTTTCATGTAACTTTAGTGGTAATAGACACTGCTTTCATGTAACTTTAGTGGTAATAGACACTGCTTTCATGTAACTTTAGTAGTAATAGGCACTGCTTTCATGTAACTTTAGTAGTAATAGACACTGCTTTCATGTAACTTTAGTGGTAATAGGCACTGCTTTCATGTAACTTTAGTGGTAATAGGCACTGCTTTCATGTAACTTTAGTAGTAATAGGCACTGCTTTCATGTAACTTTAGTGGTAATAGACACTGCTTTCATGTAACTTTAGTAGTGATAGGCACTGCTTTCATGTAACTTTAGTAGTAATAGACACTGCTTTCATTTAACTTTAGTGGTAATAGGCACTGCTTTCATGTAACTTTAGTGGTAATAGGCACTGCTTTCATGTAACTTTAGTGGTAATAGGCACTGCTTTCATGTAACTTTAGTAGTAATAGACACTGCTTTCATGTAACTTTAGTGGTAATAGACACTGCTTTCATGTAACTTTAGTGGTAATAGACACTGCTTTCATGTAACTTTAGTAGTGATAGGCACTGCTTTCATGTAACTTTAGTGGTAATAGGCACTGCTTTCATGTAACTTTAGTGGTAATAGGCACTGCTTTCATGTAACTTTAGTAGTAATAGACACTGCTTTCATGTAACTTTAGTGGTAATAGACACTGCTTTCATGTAACTTTAGTAGTAATAGACACTGCTTTCATGTAACTTTAGTGGTAATAGACACTGCTTTCATGTAACTTTAGTGGTAATAGACACTGCTTTCATGTAACTTTAGTAGTGATAGGCACTGCTTTCATGTAACTTTAGTGGTAATAGGCACTGCTTTCATGTAACTTTAGTGGTAATAGACACTACTTTCATGTAACTTTAGTGGTAATAGGCACTGCTTTCATGTAACTTTAGTGGTAATAGACACTGCTTTCATGTAACATTAGTGGTAATAGGTACTGCTTTCATGTAACTTTAGTGGTAATAGACACTGCTTTCATGTAACTTTAGTAGTAATAGACACTGCTTTCATGTAACTTTAGTAGTGATAGGCACTGCTTTCATGTAACTTTAGTGGTAATAGGCACTGCTTTCATGTAACTTTAGTGGTAATAGACACTGCTTTCATGTAACATTAGTAGTGATAGGCACTGCTTTCATGTAACTTTCGTGGTAATAGACACTGCTTTCATGTAACTTTAGTAGTGATAGGCACTGCTTTCATGTAACTTTAGTAGTAATAGACACTGCTTTCATGTAACTTTAGTGGTAATAGACACTGCTTTCATGTAACATTAGTAGTAATAGACACTGCTTTCATGTAACTTTAGTAGTAATAGACACTGCTTTCATGTAACTTTAGTGGTAATAGACACTGCTTTCATGTAACTTTAGTGGTAATAGACACTGCTTTCATGTAACTTTAGTAGTAATAGACACTGCTTTCATGTAACATTAGTGGTAATAGGCACTGCTTTCATGTAACTTTCGTGGTAATAGTCACTGCTTTCATGTAACTTTAGTAGTAATAGACACTGCTTTCATGTAACTTTAGTGGTAATAGACACTGCTTTCATGTAACTTTAGTGGTAATAGGCACTGCTTTCATGTAACTTTAGTGGTAATAGACACTGCTTTCATGTAACTTTAGTGGTAATAGGCACTGCTTTCATGTAACTTTAGTGGTAATAGGCACTGCTTTCATGTAACATTAGTGGTAATAGGCACTGCTTTCATGTAACTTTAGTGGTAATAGGCACTGCTTTCATGTAACTTTAGTAGTAATAGGCACTGCTTTCATGTAACTTTAGTAGTAATAGGCACTGCTTTCATGTAACTTTAGTGGTAATAGACACTGCTTTCATGTAACATTAGTAGTAATAGACACTGCTTTCATGTAACTTTAGTGGTAATAGACACTGCTTTCATGTAACTTTAGTAGTGATAGGCACTGCTTTCATGTAACTTTAGTAGTAATAGGCACTGCTTTCATGTAACATTAGTAGTAATAGGCACTGCTTTCATGTAACTTTAGTGGTAATAGACACTGCTTTCATGTAACTTTAGTGGTAATAGACACTGCTTTCATGTAACTTTAGTAGTGATAGGCACTGCTTTCATGTAACTTTAGTAGTAATAGACACTACTTTCATGTAACATTAGTAGTAATAGGCACTGCTTTCATGTAACTTTAGTAGTGATAGGCACTGCTTTCATGTAACTTTAGTAGTAATAGACACTGCTTTCATGTAACTTTAGTAGTGATAGGCACTGCTTTCGTGTAACTTTAGTAGTAATAGACACTGCTTTCATGTAACTTTAGTGGTAATAGACACTGCTTTCATGTAACTTTAGTAGTGATAGGCACTGCTTTCATGTAACTTTAGTAGTAATAGACACTACTTTCATGTAACATTAGTAGTAATAGGCACTGCTTTCATGTAACTTTAGTAGTGATAGGCACTGCTTTCATGTAACTTTAGTAGTAATAGACACTACTTTCATGTAACTTTAGTGGTAATAGACACTGCTTTCATGTAACTTTAGTGGTAATAGACACTGCTTTCATGTAACTTTAGTAGTAATAGACACTGCTTTCATGTAACTTTAGTGGTAATAGGCACTGCTTTTATGTAACTTTAGTGGTAATAGACACTGCTTTCATGTAACATTAGTGGTAATAGGTACTGCTTTCATGTAACTTTAGTGGTAATAGACACTGCTTTCATGTAACTTTAGTAGTAATAGACACTGCTTTCATGTAACTTTAGTAGTGATAGGCACTGCTTTCATGTAACTTTAGTGGTAATAGGCACTGCTTTCATGTAACTTTAGTGGTAATAGACACTGCTTTCATGTAACATTAGTAGTGATAGGCACTGCTTTCATGTAACTTTCGTGGTAATAGACACTGCTTTCATGTAACTTTAGTGGTAATAGACACTGCTTTCATGTAACTTTAGTGGTAATAGACACTGCTTTTATGTAACTTTAGTGGTAATAGACACTGCTTTCATGTAACTTTAGTGGTAATAGACACTGCTTTCATGTAACTTTAGTGGTAATAGGCACTGCTTTCATGTAACTTTAGTAGTAATAGACACTGCTTTCATGTAACATTAGTGGTAATAGGCACTGCTTTCATGTAACTTTAGTGGTAATAGACACTGCTTTCCTGTAACTTTAGTGGTAATAGGCACTGCTTTCATGTAACTTTAGTGGTAATAGACACTGCTTTCATGTAACTTTAGTGGTAATAGACACTGCTTTTATGTAACTTTAGTGGTAATAGACACTGCTTTCATGTAACTTTAGTAGTAATAGGCACTGCTTTCATGTAACTTTAGTAGTAATAGACACTGCTTTCATGTAACTTTAGTGGTAATAGGCACTGCTTTCATGTAACTTTAGTGGTAATAGGCACTGCTTTCATGTAACTTTAATAGTAATAGGCACTGCTTTCATGTAACTTTAGTAGTGATAGGCACTGCTTTCATGTAACTTTAGTAGTAATAGACACTGCTTTCATTTAACTTTAGTGGTAATAGGCACTGCTTTCATGTAACTTTAGTGGTAATAGGCACTGCTTTCATGTAACTTTAGTGGTAATAGGCACTGCTTTCATGTAACTTTAGTAGTAATAGACACTGCTTTCATGTAACTTTAGTGGTAATAGACACTGCTTTCATGTAACTTTAGTGGTAATAGACACTGCTTTCATGTAACTTTAGTAGTGATAGGCACTGCTTTCATGTAACTTTAGTGGTAATAGGCACTGCTTTCATGTAACTTTAGTGGTAATAGGCACTGCTTTCATGTAACTTTAGTAGTAATAGACACTGCTTTCATGTAACTTTAGTGGTAATAGACACTGCTTTCATGTAACTTTAGTAGTAATAGACACTGCTTTCATGTAACTTTAGTGGTAATAGACACTGCTTTCATGTAACTTTAGTGGTAATAGACACTGCTTTCATGTAACTTTAGTAGTGATAGGCACTGCTTTCATGTAACTTTAGTAGTAATAGGCACTGCTTTCATGTAACTTTAGTGGTAATAGGCACTGCTTTCATGTAACTTTAGTGGTAATAGACACTGCTTTTATGTAACTTTAGTGGTAATAGACACTGCTTTCATGTAACTTTAGTGGTAATAGACACTGCTTTCATGTAACTTTAGTGGTAATAGGCACTGCTTTCATGTAACTTTAGTAGTGATAGGCACTGCTTTCATGTAACTTTAGTAGTAATAGGCACTGCTTTCATGTAACTTTAGTGGTAATAGACACTGCTTTCATGTAACTTTAGTGGTAATAGACACTGCTTTCATGTAATTTTAGTGGTAATAGGCACTGCTTTCATGTAACTTTAGTGGTAATAGACACTGCTTTCATGTAACTTTAGTGGTAATAGACACTGCTTTCATGTAACTTTAGTAGTGATAGGCACTGCTTTCATGTAACTTTAGTGGTAATAGGCACTGCTTTCATGTAACTTTAGTGGTAATAGGCACTGCTTTCATGTAACTTTAGTAGTAATAGACACTGCTTTCATGTAACTTTAGTGGTAATAGACACTGCTTTCATGTAACTTTAGTAGTAATAGACACTGCTTTCATGTAACTTTAGTGGTAATAGACACTGCTTTCATGTAACTTTAGTGGTAATAGACACTGCTTTCATGTAACTTTAGTAGTGATAGGCACTGCTTTCATGTAACTTTAGTAGTAATAGGCACTGCTTTCATGTAACTTTAGTGGTAATAGGCACTGCTTTCATGTAACATTAGTGGTAATAGGCACTGCTTTCATGTAACTTTAGTGGTAATAGACACTGCTTTTATGTAACTTTAGTGGTAATAGACACTGCTTTCATGTAACTTTAGTGGTAATAGACACTGCTTTCATGTAACTTTAGTGGTAATAGGCACTGCTTTCATGTAACTTTAGTAGTGATAGGCACTGCTTTCATGTAACTTTAGTAGTAATAGGCACTGCTTTCATGTAACTTTAGTGGTAATAGACACTGCTTTCATGTAACTTTAGTGGTAATAGACACTGCTTTCATGTAACATTAGTGGTAATAGGTACTGCTTTCATGTAACTTTAGTGGTAATAGACACTGCTTTCATGTAACTTTAGTAGTAATAGACACTGCTTTCATGTAACTTTAGTAGTGATAGGCACTGCTTTCATGTAACTTTAGTGGTAATAGGCACTGCTTTCATGTAACTTTAGTGGTAATAGACACTGCTTTCATGTAACATTAGTAGTGATAGGCACTGCTTTCATGTAACTTTCGTGGTAATAGACACTGCTTTCATGTAACTTTAGTAGTGATAGGCACTGCTTTCATGTAACTTTAGTAGTAATAGACACTGCTTTCATGTAACTTTAGTGGTAATAGACACTGCTTTCATGTAACTTTAGTGGTAATAGACACTGCTTTTATGTAACTTTAGTGGTAATAGACACTGCTTTCATGTAACTTTAGTGGTAATAGACACTGCTTTCATGTAACTTTAGTGGTAATAGGCACTGCTTTCATGTAACTTTAGTAGTAATAGACACTGCTTTCATGTAACATTAGTGGTAATAGGCACTGCTTTCATGTAACTTTAGTGGTAATAGACACTGCTTTCCTGTAACTTTAGTGGTAATAGGCACTGCTTTCATGTAACTTTAGTGGTAATAGACACTGCTTTCATGTAACTTTAGTGGTAATAGACACTGCTTTCATGTAACTTTAGTGGTAATAGACACTGCTTTCATGTAACTTTAGTAGTAATAGGCACTGCTTTCATGTAACTTTAGTAGTAATAGACACTGCTTTCATGTAACTTTAGTGGTAATAGGCACTGCTTTCATGTAACTTTAGTGGTAATAGGCACTGCTTTCATGTAACTTTAATAGTAATAGGCACTGCTTTCATGTAACTTTAGTAGTGATAGGCACTGCTTTCATGTAACTTTAGTAGTAATAGACACTGCTTTCATTTAACTTTAGTGGTAATAGGCACTGCTTTCATGTAACTTTAGTGGTAATAGGCACTGCTTTCATGTAACTTTAGTGGTAATAGGCACTGCTTTCATGTAACTTTAGTAGTAATAGACACTGCTTTCATGTAACTTTAGTGGTAATAGACACTGCTTTCATGTAACTTTAGTGGTAATAGACACTGCTTTCATGTAACTTTAGTAGTGATAGGCACTGCTTTCATGTAACTTTAGTGGTAATAGGCACTGCTTTCATGTAACTTTAGTGGTAATAGGCACTGCTTTCATGTAACTTTAGTAGTAATAGACACTGCTTTCATGTAACTTTAGTGGTAATAGACACTGCTTTCATGTAACTTTAGTAGTAATAGACACTGCTTTCATGTAACTTTAGTGGTAATAGACACTGCTTTCATGTAACTTTAGTGGTAATAGACACTGCTTTCATGTAACTTTAGTAGTGATAGGCACTGCTTTCATGTAACTTTAGTAGTAATAGGCACTGCTTTCATGTAACTTTAGTGGTAATAGGCACTGCTTTCATGTAACATTAGTGGTAATAGGCACTGCTTTCATGTAACTTTAGTGGTAATAGACACTGCTTTTATGTAACTTTAGTGGTAATAGACACTGCTTTCATGTAACTTTAGTGGTAATAGACACTGCTTTCATGTAACTTTAGTGGTAATAGGCACTGCTTTCATGTAACTTTAGTAGTGATAGGCACTGCTTTCATGTAACTTTAGTAGTAATAGGCACTGCTTTCATGTAACTTTAGTGGTAATAGACACTGCTTTCATGTAACTTTAGTGGTAATAGACACTGCTTTCATGTAATTTTAGTGGTAATAGGCACTGCTTTCATGTAACTTTAGTGGTAATAGACACTGCTTTCATGTAACTTTAGTGGTAATAGACACTGCTTTCATGTAACTTTAGTAGTGATAGGCACTGCTTTCATGTAACTTTAGTGGTAATAGGCACTGCTTTCATGTAACTTTAGTGGTAATAGGCACTGCTTTCATGTAACTTTAGTAGTAATAGACACTGCTTTCATGTAACTTTAGTGGTAATAGACACTGCTTTCATGTAACTTTAGTAGTAATAGACACTGCTTTCATGTAACTTTAGTGGTAATAGACACTGCTTTCATGTAACTTTAGTGGTAATAGACACTGCTTTCATGTAACTTTAGTAGTGATAGGCACTGCTTTCATGTAACTTTAGTAGTAATAGGCACTGCTTTCATGTAACTTTAGTGGTAATAGGCACTGCTTTCATGTAACATTAGTGGTAATAGGCACTGCTTTCATGTAACTTTAGTGGTAATAGACACTGCTTTTATGTAACTTTAGTGGTAATAGACACTGCTTTCATGTAACTTTAGTGGTAATAGACACTGCTTTCATGTAACTTTAGTGGTAATAGGCACTGCTTTCATGTAACTTTAGTAGTGATAGGCACTGCTTTCATGTAACTTTAGTAGTAATAGGCACTGCTTTCATGTAACTTTAGTGGTAATAGACACTGCTTTCATGTAACTTTAGTGGTAATAGACACTGCTTTCATGTAACATTAGTGGTAATAGGTACTGCTTTCATGTAACTTTAGTGGTAATAGACACTGCTTTCATGTAACTTTAGTAGTAATAGACACTGCTTTCATGTAACTTTAGTAGTGATAGGCACTGCTTTCATGTAACTTTAGTGGTAATAGGCACTGCTTTCATGTAACTTTAGTGGTAATAGACACTGCTTTCATGTAACATTAGTAGTGATAGGCACTGCTTTCATGTAACTTTCGTGGTAATAGACACTGCTTTCATGTAACTTTAGTAGTGATAGGCACTGCTTTCATGTAACTTTAGTAGTAATAGACACTGCTTTCATGTAACTTTAGTGGTAATAGACACTGCTTTCATGTAACTTTAGTGGTAATAGACACTGCTTTTATGTAACTTTAGTGGTAATAGACACTGCTTTCATGTAACTTTAGTGGTAATAGACACTGCTTTCATGTAACTTTAGTGGTAATAGGCACTGCTTTCATGTAACTTTAGTAGTAATAGACACTGCTTTCATGTAACATTAGTGGTAATAGGCACTGCTTTCATGTAACTTTAGTGGTAATAGACACTGCTTTCCTGTAACTTTAGTGGTAATAGGCACTGCTTTCATGTAACTTTAGTGGTAATAGACACTGCTTTCATGTAACTTTAGTGGTAATAGACACTGCTTTCATGTAACTTTAGTGGTAATAGACACTGCTTTCATGTAACTTTAGTAGTAATAGGCACTGCTTTCATGTAACTTTAGTAGTAATAGACACTGCTTTCATGTAACTTTAGTGGTAATAGGCACTGCTTTCATGTAACTTTAGTGGTAATAGGCACTGCTTTCATGTAACTTTAATAGTAATAGGCACTGCTTTCATGTAACTTTAGTAGTGATAGGCACTGCTTTCATGTAACTTTAGTAGTAATAGACACTGCTTTCATTTAACTTTAGTGGTAATAGGCACTGCTTTCATGTAACTTTAGTGGTAATAGGCACTGCTTTCATGTAACTTTAGTGGTAATAGGCACTGCTTTCATGTAACTTTAGTAGTAATAGACACTGCTTTCATGTAACTTTAGTGGTAATAGACACTGCTTTCATGTAACTTTAGTGGTAATAGACACTGCTTTCATGTAACTTTAGTAGTGATAGGCACTGCTTTCATGTAACTTTAGTGGTAATAGGCACTGCTTTCATGTAACTTTAGTGGTAATAGGCACTGCTTTCATGTAACTTTAGTAGTAATAGACACTGCTTTCATGTAACTTTAGTGGTAATAGACACTGCTTTCATGTAACTTTAGTAGTAATAGACACTGCTTTCATGTAACTTTAGTGGTAATAGACACTGCTTTCATGTAACTTTAGTGGTAATAGACACTGCTTTCATGTAACTTTAGTAGTGATAGGCACTGCTTTCATGTAACTTTAGTAGTAATAGGCACTGCTTTCATGTAACTTTAGTGGTAATAGGCACTGCTTTCATGTAACATTAGTGGTAATAGGCACTGCTTTCATGTAACTTTAGTGGTAATAGACACTGCTTTTATGTAACTTTAGTGGTAATAGACACTGCTTTCATGTAACTTTAGTGGTAATAGACACTGCTTTCATGTAACTTTAGTGGTAATAGGCACTGCTTTCATGTAACTTTAGTAGTGATAGGCACTGCTTTCATGTAACTTTAGTAGTAATAGGCACTGCTTTCATGTAACTTTAGTGGTAATAGACACTGCTTTCATGTAACTTTAGTGGTAATAGACACTGCTTTCATGTAATTTTAGTGGTAATAGGCACTGCTTTCATGTAACTTTAGTGGTAATAGACACTGCTTTCATGTAACTTTAGTGGTAATAGACACTGCTTTCATGTAACTTTAGTAGTGATAGGCACTGCTTTCATGTAACTTTAGTGGTAATAGGCACTGCTTTCATGTAACTTTAGTGGTAATAGGCACTGCTTTCATGTAACTTTAGTAGTAATAGACACTGCTTTCATGTAACTTTAGTGGTAATAGACACTGCTTTCATGTAACTTTAGTAGTAATAGACACTGCTTTCATGTAACTTTAGTGGTAATAGACACTGCTTTCATGTAACTTTAGTGGTAATAGACACTGCTTTCATGTAACTTTAGTAGTGATAGGCACTGCTTTCATGTAACTTTAGTAGTAATAGGCACTCCTTTCATGTAACTTTAGTGGTAATAGGCACTGCTTTCATGTAACATTAGTGGTAATAGGCACTGCTTTCATGTAACTTTAGTGGTAATAGACACTGCTTTTATGTAACTTTAGTGGTAATAGACACTGCTTTCATGTAACTTTAGTGGTAATAGACACTGCTTTCATGTAACTTTAGTGGTAATAGGCACTGCTTTCATGTAACTTTAGTAGTGATAGGCACTGCTTTCATGTAACTTTAGTGGTAATAGGCACTGCTTTCATGTAACTTTAGTGGTAATAGGCACTGCTTTCATGTAACTTTAGTAGTAATAGACACTGCTTTCATGTAACTTTAGTGGTAATAGACACTGCTTTCATGTAACTTTAGTAGTAATAGACACTGCTTTCATGTAACTTTAGTGGTAATAGACACTGCTTTCATGTAACTTTAGTGGTAATAGACACTGCTTTCATGTAACTTTAGTAGTGATAGGCACTGCTTTCATGTAACTTTAGTAGTAATAGGCACTGCTTTCATGTAACTTTAGTGGTAATAGGCACTGCTTTCATGTAACATTAGTGGTAATAGGCACTGCTTTCATGTAACTTTAGTGGTAATAGACACTGCTTTTATGTAACTTTAGTGGTAATAGACACTGCTTTCATGTAACTTTAGTGGTAATAGACACTGCTTTCATGTAACTTTAGTGGTAATAGGCACTGCTTTCATGTAACTTTAGTAGTGATAGGCACTGCTTTCATGTAACTTTAGTAGTAATAGGCACTGCTTTCATGTAACTTTAGTGGTAATAGACACTGCTTTCATGTAACTTTAGTGGTAATAGACACTGCTTTCATGTAACATTAGTGGTAATAGGTACTGCTTTCATGTAACTTTAGTGGTAATAGACACTGCTTTCATGTAACTTTAGTAGTAATAGACACTGCTTTCATGTAACTTTAGTAGTGATAGGCACTGCTTTCATGTAACTTTAGTGGTAATAGGCACTGCTTTCATGTAACTTTAGTGGTAATAGACACTGCTTTCATGTAACATTAGTAGTGATAGGCACTGCTTTCATGTAACTTTCGTGGTAATAGACACTGCTTTCATGTAACTTTAGTAGTGATAGGCACTGCTTTCATGTAACTTTAGTAGTAATAGACACTGCTTTCATGTAACTTTAGTGGTAATAGACACTGCTTTCATGTAACTTTAGTGGTAATAGACACTGCTTTTATGTAACTTTAGTGGTAATAGACACTGCTTTCATGTAACTTTAGTGGTAATAGACACTGCTTTCATGTAACTTTAGTGGTAATAGGCACTGCTTTCATGTAACTTTAGTAGTAATAGACACTGCTTTCATGTAACATTAGTGGTAATAGGCACTGCTTTCATGTAACTTTAGTGGTAATAGACACTGCTTTCCTGTAACTTTAGTGGTAATAGGCACTGCTTTCATGTAACTTTAGTGGTAATAGACACTGCTTTCATGTAACTTTAGTGGTAATAGACACTGCTTTCATGTAACTTTAGTGGTAATAGACACTGCTTTCATGTAACTTTAGTAGTAATAGGCACTGCTTTCATGTAACTTTAGTAGTAATAGACACTGCTTTCATGTAACTTTAGTGGTAATAGGCACTGCTTTCATGTAACTTTAGTGGTAATAGGCACTGCTTTCATGTAACTTTAATAGTAATAGGCACTGCTTTCATGTAACTTTAGTAGTGATAGGCACTGCTTTCATGTAACTTTAGTAGTAATAGACACTGCTTTCATTTAACTTTAGTGGTAATAGGCACTGCTTTCATGTAACTTTAGTGGTAATAGGCACTGCTTTCATGTAACTTTAGTGGTAATAGGCACTGCTTTCATGTAACTTTAGTAGTAATAGACACTGCTTTCATGTAACTTTAGTGGTAATAGACACTGCTTTCATGTAACTTTAGTGGTAATAGACACTGCTTTCATGTAACTTTAGTAGTGATAGGCACTGCTTTCATGTAACTTTAGTGGTAATAGGCACTGCTTTCATGTAACTTTAGTGGTAATAGGCACTGCTTTCATGTAACTTTAGTAGTAATAGACACTGCTTTCATGTAACTTTAGTGGTAATAGACACTGCTTTCATGTAACTTTAGTAGTAATAGACACTGCTTTCATGTAACTTTAGTGGTAATAGACACTGCTTTCATGTAACTTTAGTGGTAATAGACACTGCTTTCATGTAACTTTAGTAGTGATAGGCACTGCTTTCATGTAACTTTAGTAGTAATAGGCACTGCTTTCATGTAACTTTAGTGGTAATAGGCACTGCTTTCATGTAACATTAGTGGTAATAGGCACTGCTTTCATGTAACTTTAGTGGTAATAGACACTGCTTTTATGTAACTTTAGTGGTAATAGACACTGCTTTCATGTAACTTTAGTGGTAATAGACACTGCTTTCATGTAACTTTAGTGGTAATAGGCACTGCTTTCATGTAACTTTAGTAGTGATAGGCACTGCTTTCATGTAACTTTAGTAGTAATAGGCACTGCTTTCATGTAACTTTAGTGGTAATAGACACTGCTTTCATGTAACTTTAGTGGTAATAGACACTGCTTTCATGTAATTTTAGTGGTAATAGGCACTGCTTTCATGTAACTTTAGTGGTAATAGACACTGCTTTCATGTAACTTTAGTGGTAATAGACACTGCTTTCATGTAACTTTAGTAGTGATAGGCACTGCTTTCATGTAACTTTAGTGGTAATAGGCACTGCTTTCATGTAACTTTAGTGGTAATAGGCACTGCTTTCATGTAACTTTAGTAGTAATAGACACTGCTTTCATGTAACTTTAGTGGTAATAGACACTGCTTTCATGTAACTTTAGTAGTAATAGACACTGCTTTCATGTAACTTTAGTGGTAATAGACACTGCTTTCATGTAACTTTAGTGGTAATAGACACTGCTTTCATGTAACTTTAGTAGTGATAGGCACTGCTTTCATGTAACTTTAGTAGTAATAGGCACTCCTTTCATGTAACTTTAGTGGTAATAGGCACTGCTTTCATGTAACATTAGTGGTAATAGGCACTGCTTTCATGTAACTTTAGTGGTAATAGACACTGCTTTTATGTAACTTTAGTGGTAATAGACACTGCTTTCATGTAACTTTAGTGGTAATAGACACTGCTTTCATGTAACTTTAGTGGTAATAGGCACTGCTTTCATGTAACTTTAGTAGTGATAGGCACTGCTTTCATGTAACTTTAGTAGTAATAGGCACTGCTTTCATGTAACTTTAGTGGTAATAGGCACTGCTTTCATGTAACATTAGTGGTAATAGGCACTGCTTTCATGTAACTTTAGTGGTAATAGACACTGCTTTTATGTAACTTTAGTGGTAATAGACACTGCTTTCATGTAACTTTAGTGGTAATAGACACTGCTTTCATGTAACTTTAGTGGTAATAGACACTGCTTTCATGTAATTTTAGTGGTAATAGGCACTGCTTTCATGTAACTTTAGTGGTAATAGACACTGCTTTCATGTAACTTTAGTGGTAATAGACACTGCTTTCATGTAATTTTAGTAGTAATAGGCACTGCTTTCATGTAACTTTAGTAGTAATAGACACTGCTTTCATGTAACTTTAGTGGTAATAGGCACTGCTTTCATGTAACTTTAGTGGTAATAGGCACTGCTTTCATGTAACTTTAATAGTAATAGGCACTGCTTTCATGTAACTTTAGTAGTGATAGGCACTGCTTTCATGTAACTTTAGTAGTAATAGACACTGCTTTCATTTAACTTTAGTGGTAATAGGCACTGCTTTCATGTAACTTTAGTGGTAATAGGCACTGCTTTCATGTAACTTTAGTGGTAATAGGCACTGCTTTCATGTAACTTTAGTAGTAATAGACACTGCTTTCATGTAACTTTAGTGGTAATAGACACTGCTTTCATGTAACTTTAGTGGTAATAGACACTGCTTTCATGTAACTTTAGTAGTGATAGGCACTGCTTTCATGTAACTTTAGTGGTAATAGGCACTGCTTTCATGTAACTTTAGTGGTAATAGGCACTGCTTTCATGTAACTTTAGTAGTAATAGACACTGCTTTCATGTAACTTTAGTGGTAATAGACACTGCTTTCATGTAACTTTAGTAGTAATAGACACTGCTTTCATGTAACTTTAGTGGTAATAGACACTGCTTTCATGTAACTTTAGTGGTAATAGACACTGCTTTCATGTAACTTTAGTAGTGATAGGCACTGCTTTCATGTAACTTTAGTGGTAATAGGCACTGCTTTCATGTAACTTTAGTGGTAATAGACACTACTTTCATGTAACTTTAGTGGTAATAGGCACTGCTTTCATGTAACTTTAGTGGTAATAGACACTACTTTCATGTAACTTTAGTGGTAATAGACACTGCTTTCATGTAACTTTAGTAGTAATAGACACTGCTTTCATGTAACTTTAGTGGTAATAGGCACTGCTTTTATGTAACTTTAGTGGTAATAGACACTGCTTTCATGTAACATTAGTCGTAATAGGTACTGCTTTCATGTAACTTTAGTGGTAATAGACACTGCTTTCATGTAACTTTAGTAGTAATAGACACTGCTTTCATGTAACTTTAGTAGTGATAGGCACTGCTTTCATGTAACTTTAGTGGTAATAGGCACTGCTTTCATGTAACTTTAGTGGTAATAGACACTGCTTTCATGTAACATTAGTAGTGATAGGCACTGCTTTCATGTAACTTTCGTGGTAATAGACACTGCTTTCATGTAACTTTAGTAGTGATAGGCACTGCTTTCATGTAACTTTAGTAGTAATAGACACTGCTTTCATGTAACTTTAGTGGTAATAGACACTGCTTTCATGTAACATTAGTAGTAATAGACACTGCTTTCATGTAACTTTAGTAGTAATAGACACTGCTTTCATGTAACTTTAGTGGTAATAGACACTGCTTTCATGTAACATTAGTAGTAATAGACACTGCTTTCATGTAACTTTAGTGGTAATAGACACTGCTTTCATGTAACTTTAGAAGTGATAGGCACTGCTTTCATGTAACTTTAGTAGTAATAGGCACTGCTTTCATGTAACTTTAGTGGTAATAGGCACTGCTTTCATGTAACTTTAGTGGTAATAGACACTGCTTTTATGTAACTTTAGTGGTAATAGACACTGCTTTCATGTAACTTTAGTGGTAATAGACACTGCTTTCATGTAACTTTAGTGGTAATAGGCACTGCTTTCATGTAACTTTAGTAGTGATAGGCACTGCTTTCATGTAACTTTAGTAGTAATAGGCACTGCTTTCATGTAACTTTAGTGGTAATAGACACTGCTTTCATGTAACTTTAGTGGTAATAGACACTGCTTTCATGTAATTTTAGTGGTAATAGGCACTGCTTTCATGTAACTTTAGTGGTAATAGACACTGCTTTCATGTAACTTTAGTGGTAATAGACACTGCTTTCATGTAACTTTAGTTGTGATAGGCACTGCTTTCATGTAACTTTAGTGGTAATAGGCACTGCTTTCATGTAACTTTAGTGGTAATAGGCACTGCTTTCATGTAACTTTAGTAGTAATAGACACTGCTTTCATGTAACTTTAGTGGTAATAGACACTGCTTTCATGTAACTTTAGTAGTAATAGACACTGCTTTCATGTAACTTTAGTGGTAATAGACACTGCTTTCATGTAACTTTAGTGGTAATAGACACTGCTTTCATGTAACTTTAGTAGTGATAGGCACTGCTTTCATGTAACTTTAGTAGTAATAGGCACTGCTTTCATGTAACTTTAGTGGTAATAGGCACTGCTTTCATGTAACATTAGTGGTAATAGGCACTGCTTTCATGTAACTTTAGTGGTAATAGACACTGCTTTTATGTAACTTTAGTGGTAATAGACACTGCTTTCATGTAACTTTAGTGGTAATAGACACTGCTTTCATGTAACTTTAGTGGTAATAGGCACTGCTTTCATGTAACTTTAGTAGTGATAGGCACTGCTTTCATGTAACTTTAGTAGTAATAGGCACTGCTTTCATGTAACTTTAGTGGTAATAGACACTGCTTTCATGTAACTTTAGTGGTAATAGACACTGCTTTCATGTAATTTTAGTGGTAATAGGCACTGCTTTAATGTAACTTTAGTGGTAATAGACACTGCTTTCATGTAACTTTAGTGGTAATAGACACTGCTTTCATGTAACTTTAGTAGTAATAGGCACTGCTTTCATGTAACTTTAGTAGTAATAGACACTGCTTTCATGTAACTTTAGTGGTAATAGGCACTGCTTTCATGTAACTTTAGTGGTAATAGGCACTGCTTTCATGTAACTTTAATAGTAATAGGCACTGCTTTCATGTAACTTTAGTAGTGATAGGCACTGCTTTCATGTAACTTTAGTAGTAATAGACACTGCTTTCATTTAACTTTAGTGGTAATAGGCACTGCTTTCATGTAACTTTAGTGGTAATAGGCACTGCTTTCATGTAACTTTAGTGGTAATAGGCACTGCTTTCATGTAACTTTAGTAGTAATAGACACTGCTTTCATGTAACTTTAGTGGTAATAGACACTGCTTTCATGTAACTTTAGTGGTAATAGACACTGCTTTCATGTAACTTTAGTAGTGATAGGCACTGCTTTCATGTAACTTTAGTGGTAATAGGCACTGCTTTCATGTAACTTTAGTGGTAATAGGCACTGCTTTCATGTAACTTTAGTAGTAATAGACACTGCTTTCATGTAACTTTAGTGGTAATAGACACTGCTTTCATGTAACTTTAGTAGTAATAGACACTGCTTTCAT
The DNA here is from genome assembly GCA_963383655.1 of Bathymodiolus septemdierum. Lineage (NCBI taxonomy): Eukaryota > Metazoa > Mollusca > Bivalvia > Mytilida > Modiolidae > Bathymodiolus > Bathymodiolus septemdierum. Next base: position 71,280,871 of record OY726518.1, on the reverse strand, counting down.
GTAACTTTAGTGGTAATAGACACTGCTTTCATGTAACTTTAGTGGTAATAGACACTGCTTTCATGTAACTTTAGTAGTGATAGGCACTGCTTTCATGTAACTTTAGTGGTAATAGGCACTGCTTTCATGTAACTTTAGTGGTAATAGACACTACTTTCATGTAACTTTAGTGGTAATAGGCACTGCTTTCATGTAACTTTAGTGGTAATAGACACTACTTTCATGTAACTTTAGTGGTAATAGACACTGCTTTCATGTAACTTTAGTAGTAATAGACACTGCTTTCATGTAACTTTAGTGGTAATAGGCACTGCTTTTATGTAACTTTAGTGGTAATAGACACTGCTTTCATGTAACATTAGTGGTAATAGGTACTGCTTTCATGTAACTTTAGTGGTAATAGACACTGCTTTCATGTAACTTTAGTAGTAATAGACACTGCTTTCATGTAACTTTAGTAGTGATAGGCACTGCTTTCATGTAACTTTAGTGGTAATAGGCACTGCTTTCATGTAACTTTAGTGGTAATAGACACTGCTTTCATGTAACATTAGTAGTGATAGGCACTGCTTTCATGTAACTTTCATGGTAATAGACACTGCTTTCATGTAACTTTAGTAGTAATAGACACTGCTTTCATGTAACTTTAGTGGTAATAGACACTGCTTTCATGTAACTTTAGTGGTAATAGACACTGCTTTCATGTAACTTTAGTAGTAATAGACACTGCTTTCATGTAACATTAGTGGTAATAGGCACTGCTTTCATGTAACTTTAGTGGTAATAGACACTGCTTTCATGTAACTTTAGTGGTAATAGGCACTGCTTTCATGTAACTTTAGTGGTAATAGACACTGCTTTCATGTAACTTTAGTGGTAATAGGCACTGCTTTCATGTAACTTTAGTGGTAATAGGCACTGCTTTCATGTAACATTAGTGGTAATAGGCACTGCTTTCATGTAACTTTAGTGGTAATAGGCACTGCTTTCATGTAACTTTAGTAGTAATAGGCACTGCTTTCATGTAACTTTAGTAGTAATAGGCACTGCTTTCATGTAACTTTAGTGGTAATAGACACTGCTTTCATGTAACATTAGTAGTAATAGACACTGCTTTCATGTAACTTTAGTGGTAATAGACACTGCTTTCATGTAACTTTAGTAGTGATAGGCACTGCTTTCATGTAACTTTAGTAGTAATAGGCACTGCTTTCATGTAACATTAGTAGTAATAGGCACTGCTTTCATGTAACTTTAGTGGTAATAGGCACTGCTTTCATGTAACTTTAGTGGTAATAGGCACTGCTTTCATGTAACTTTAGTAGTAATAGGCACTGCTTTCATGTAACTTTAGTGGTAATAGGCACTGCTTTCATGTAACTTTAGTGGTAATAGGCACTGCTTTCATGTAACTTTAGTAGTAATAGACACTGCTTTCATGTAACTTTAGTAGTAATAGACACTACTTTCATGTAACTTTAGTAGTAATAGGCACTGCTTTCATGTAACTTTAGTGGTAATAGACACTGCTTTCATGTAACATTAGTAGTAATAGACACTGCTTTCATGTAACTTTAGTGGTAATAGACACTGCTTTCATGTAACTTTAGTGGTAATAGACACTGCTTTCATGTAACTTTAGTGGTAATAGACACTGCTTTCATGTAACTTTAGTGGTAATAGACACTGCTTTCATGTAACTTTAGTAGTAATAGGCACTGCTTTCATGTAACTTTAGTGGTAATAGACACTGCTTTCATGTAACTTTAGTGGTAATAGACACTGCTTTCATGTAACATTAGTAGTAATAGACACTGCTTTCATGTAACTTTAGTGGTAATAGACACTGCTTTCATGTAACTTTAGAAGTGATAGGCACTGCTTTCATGTAACTTTAGTGGTAATAGACACTACTTTCATGTAACTTTAGTAGTAATAGGCACTGCTTTCATGTAACTTTAGTGGTAATAGACACTGCTTTCATGTAACATTAGTAGTAATAGACACTGCTTTCATGTAACTTTAGTGGTAATAGACACTGCTTTCATGTAACTTTAGTGGTAATAGACACTGCTTTCATGTAACTTTAGAAGTAATAGGCACTGCTTTCATGTAACTTTAGTGGTAATAGGCACTGCTTTCATGTAACTTTAGTGGTAATAGACACTGCTTTTATGTAACTTTAGTGGTAATAGACACTGCTTTCATGTAACTTTAGTGGTAATAGACACTGCTTTCATGTAACTTTAGTGGTAATAGGCACTGCTTTCATGTAACTTTAGTAGTGATAGGCACTGCTTTCATGTAACTTTAGTAGTAATAGGCACTGCTTTCATGTAACTTTAGTGGTAATAGGCACTGCTTTCATGTAACATTAGTGGTAATAGGCACTGCTTTCATGTAACTTTAGTGGTAATAGACACTGCTTTTATGTAACTTTAGTGGTAATAGACACTGCTTTCATGTAACTTTAGTGGTAATAGACACTGCTTTCATGTAACTTTAGTGGTAATAGGCACTGCTTTCATGTAACTTTAGTAGTGATAGGCACTGCTTTCATGTAACTTTAGTAGTAATAGGCACTGCTTTCATGTAACTTTAGTGGTAATAGGCACTGCTTTCATGTAACATTAGTGGTAATAGGCACTGCTTTCATGTAACTTTAGTGGTAATAGAAACTGCTTTCATGTAACTTTAGTGGTAATAGGCACTGCTTTCATGTAACTTTAGTGGTAATAGACTCTGCTTTCATGTAACTTTAGTGGTAATAGACACTGCTTTCATGTAACTTTAGTGGTAATAGGCACTGCTTTCATGTAACTTTAGTGGTAATAGACACTGCTTTCATGTAACTTTAGTGGTAATAGACACTGCTTTCATGTAACATTAGTGGTAATAGACACTGCTTTCATGTAACATTAGTGGTAATAGACACTGCTTTCATGTAACTTTAGTGGTAATAGGCACTGCTTTCATGTAACTTTAGTGGTAATAGGCACTGCTTTCATGTAACTTTAGTGGTAATAGACACTGCTTTCATGTAACTTTAGTAGTAATAGGTACTGCTTTCATGTAACTTTAGTGGTAATAGGCACTGCTTTCATGTAACTTTAGTGGTAATAGGCACTGCTTTCATGTAACTTTAGTGGTAATAGGCACTGCTTTCATGTAACTTTAGTGGTAATAGACACTGCTTTCATGTAACTTTAGTAGTAATAGACACTGCTTTCATGTAACTTTAGTGGTAATAGACACTGCTTTCATGTAACATTAGTGGTAATAGGCACTGCTTTCATGTAACTTTAGTGGTAATAGGCACTGCTTTCATGTAACTTTAGTGGTAATAGGCACTGCTTTCATGTAACTTTAGTGGTAATAGACACTGCTTTCATGTAACTTTAGTAGTAATAGGTACTGCTTTCATGTAACATTAGTGGTAATAGAAACTGCTTTCATGTAACTTTAGTAGTGATAGACACTACTTTCATGTAACTTTAGTGGTAATAGACACTGCTTTCATGTAACTTTAGTGGTAATAGGCACTGCTTTCATGTAACTTTAGTGGTAATAGACACTGCTTTCATGTAACTTTAGTGGTAATAGACACTGCTTTCATGTAACATTAGTAGTGATAGGCACTGCTTTCATGTAACTTTAGTAGTAATAGGTACTACTTTCATGTAACTTTAGTGGTAATAGACACTGCTTTCATGTAACTTTAGTGGTAATAGGCACTGCTTTCATGTAACTTTAGTGGTAATAGGCACTGCTTTCATGTAACTTTAGTGGTAATAGACACTGCTTTCATGTAACTTTAGTAGTGATAGACACTACTTTCATGTAACTTTAGTGGTAATAGACACTACTTTCATGTAACTTTAGTGGTAATAGACACTGCTTTCATGTAACATTAGTGGTAATAGGCACTGCTTTCATGTAACTTTAGTGGTAATAGACACTGCTTTCATGTAACTTTAGTGGTAATAGGCACTGCTTTCATGTAACTTTAGTAGTAATAGACACTGCTTTCATGTAACATTAGTGGTAATAGACACTGCTTTCATGTAACTTTAGTAGTAATAGACACTGCTTTCATGTAACTTTAGTGGTAATAGGCACTGCTTTCATGTAACTTTAGTAGTAATAGACACTGCTTTCATGTAACTTTAGTGGTAATAGGCACTGCTTTCATGTAACTTTAGTGGTAATTTACACTGCTTTCATGTAACTTTAGTAGTAATAGACACTGCTTTCGTGTAACATTAGTGGTAATAGGCACTGCTTTCATGTAACTTTAGTGGTAATAGGCACTGCTTTCATGTAACTTTAGTGGTAATAGACACTGCTTTCATGTAACTTTAGTGGTAATAGACACTGCTTTCATGTAACATTAGTGGTAATAGACACTGCTTTCATGTAACTTTAGTAGTAATAGACACTGCTTTCATGTAACTTTAGTAGTAATAGACACTGCTTTCATGTAACTTTAGTAGTAATAGGCACTGCTTTCATGTAACATTAGTGGTAATAGACACTGCTTTCATGTAACTTTAGTGGTAATAGGCACTGCTTCCATGTAACTTTAGTGGTAATAGGCACTGCTTTCATGTAACTTTAGTGGTAATAGGCACTGCTTTCATGTAACTTTAGTGGTAATAGACACTGCTTTCATGTAACTTTAGTAGTAATAGGTACTGCTTTCATGTAACTTTAGTGGTAATAGGCACTGCTTTCATGTAACTTTAGTGGTAATAGGCACTGCTTTCATGTATCTTTAGTGGTAATAGGCACTGCTTTCATGTAACTTTAGTGGTAATAGACACTGCTTTCATGTAACTTTAGTAGTAATAGACACTGCTTTCATGTAACTTTAGTGGTAATAGACACTGCTTTCATGTAACATTAGTGGTAATAGGCACTGCTTTCATGTAACTTTAGTGGTAATAGGCACTGCTTTCATGTAACTTTAGTGGTAATAGGCACTGCTTTCATGTAACTTTAGTGGTAATAGACACTGCTTTCATGTAACTTTAGTGGTAATAGACACTGCTTTCATGTAACTTTAGTGGTAATAGGCACTGCTTTCATGTAACTTTAGTAGTGATAGGCACTGCTTTCATGTAACTTTAGTAGTAATAGGCACTGCTTTCATGTAACTTTAGTGGTAATAGGCACTGCTTTCATGTAACATTAGTGGTAATAGGCACTGCTTTCATGTAACTTTAGTGGTAATAGACACTGCTTTTATGTAACTTTAGTGGTAATAGACACTGCTTTCATGTAACTTTAGTGGTAATAGACACTGCTTTCATGTAACTTTAGTGGTAATAGGCACTGCTTTCATGTAACTTTAGTAGTGATAGGCACTGCTTTCATGTAACTTTAGTAGTAATAGGCACTGCTTTCATGTAACTTTAGTGGTAATAGGCACTGCTTTCATGTAACTTTAGTGGTAATAGACACTGCTTTCATGTAACATTAGTAGTAATAGACACTGCTTTCATGTAACTTTAGTGGTAATAGACACTGCTTTCATGTAACTTTAGAAGTGATAGGCACTGCTTTCATGTAACTTTAGTGGTAATAGACACTACTTTCATGTAACTTTAGTAGTAATAGGCACTGCTTTCATGTAACTTTAGTGGTAATAGACACTGCTTTCATGTAACATTAGTAGTAATAGACACTGCTTTCATGTAACTTTAGTGGTAATAGACACTGCTTTCATGTAACTTTAGTGGTAATAGACACTGCTTTCATGTAACTTTAGAAGTAATAGGCACTGCTTTCATGTAACTTTAGTGGTAATAGGCACTGCTTTCATGTAACTTTAGTGGTAATAGACACTGCTTTTATGTAACTTTAGTGGTAATAGACACTGCTTTCATGTAACTTTAGTGGTAATAGACACTGCTTTCATGTAACTTTAGTGGTAATAGGCACTGCTTTCATGTAACTTTAGTAGTGATAGGCACTGCTTTCATGTAACTTTAGTAGTAATAGGCACTGCTTTCATGTAACTTTAGTGGTAATAGGCACTGCTTTCATGTAACATTAGTGGTAATAGGCACTGCTTTCATGTAACTTTAGTGGTAATAGACACTGCTTTTATGTAACTTTAGTGGTAATAGACACTGCTTTCATGTAACTTTAGTGGTAATAGACACTGCTTTCATGTAACTTTAGTGGTAATAGGCACTGCTTTCATGTAACTTTAGTAGTGATAGGCACTGCTTTCATGTAACTTTAGTAGTAATAGGCACTGCTTTCATGTAACTTTAGTGGTAATAGGCACTGCTTTCATGTAACATTAGTGGTAATAGGCACTGCTTTCATGTAACTTTAGTGGTAATAGAAACTGCTTTCATGTAACTTTAGTGGTAATAGGCACTGCTTTCATGTAACTTTAGTGGTAATAGACTCTGCTTTCATGTAACTTTAGTGGTAATAGACACTGCTTTCATGTAACTTTAGTGGTAATAGGCACTGCTTTCATGTAACTTTAGTGGTAATAGACACTGCTTTCATGTAACTTTAGTGGTAATAGACACTGCTTTCATGTAACATTAGTGGTAATAGACACTGCTTTCATGTAACATTAGTGGTAATAGACACTGCTTTCATGTAACTTTAGTGGTAATAGGCACTGCTTTCATGTAACTTTAGTGGTAATAGGCACTGCTTTCATGTAACTTTAGTGGTAATAGACACTGCTTTCATGTAACTTTAGTAGTAATAGGTACTGCTTTCATGTAACTTTAGTGGTAATAGGCACTGCTTTCATGTAACTTTAGTGGTAATAGGCACTGCTTTCATGTAACTTTAGTGGTAATAGGCACTGCTTTCATGTAACTTTAGTGGTAATAGACACTGCTTTCATGTAACTTTAGTAGTAATAGACACTGCTTTCATGTAACTTTAGTGGTAATAGACACTGCTTTCATGTAACATTAGTGGTAATAGGCACTGCTTTCATGTAACTTTAGTGGTAATAGGCACTGCTTTCATGTAACTTTAGTGGTAATAGGCACTGCTTTCATGTAACTTTAGTGGTAATAGACACTGCTTTCATGTAACTTTAGTAGTAATAGGTACTGCTTTCATGTAACATTAGTGGTAATAGAAACTGCTTTCATGTAACTTTAGTAGTGATAGACACTACTTTCATGTAACTTTAGTGGTAATAGACACTGCTTTCATGTAACTTTAGTGGTAATAGGCACTGCTTTCATGTAACTTTAGTGGTAATAGACACTGCTTTCATGTAACTTTAGTGGTAATAGACACTGCTTTCATGTAACATTAGTAGTGATAGGCACTGCTTTCATGTAACTTTAGTAGTAATAGGTACTACTTTCATGTAACTTTAGTGGTAATAGACACTGCTTTCATGTAACTTTAGTGGTAATAGGCACTGCTTTCATGTAACTTTAGTGGTAATAGGCACTGCTTTCATGTAACTTTAGTGGTAATAGACACTGCTTTCATGTAACTTTAGTAGTGATAGACACTACTTTCATGTAACTTTAGTGGTAATAGACACTACTTTCATGTAACTTTAGTGGTAATAGACACTGCTTTCATGTAACATTAGTGGTAATAGGCACTGCTTTCATGTAACTTTAGTGGTAATAGACACTGCTTTCATGTAACTTTAGTGGTAATAGGCACTGCTTTCATGTAACTTTAGTAGTAATAGACACTGCTTTCATGTAACATTAGTGGTAATAGACACTGCTTTCATGTAACTTTAGTAGTAATAGACACTGCTTTCATGTAACTTTAGTGGTAATAGGCACTGCTTTCATGTAACTTTAGTAGTAATAGACACTGCTTTCATGTAACTTTAGTGGTAATAGGCACTGCTTTCATGTAACTTTAGTGGTAATTTACACTGCTTTCATGTAACTTTAGTAGTAATAGACACTGCTTTCGTGTAACATTAGTGGTAATAGGCACTGCTTTCATGTAACTTTAGTGGTAATAGGCACTGCTTTCATGTAACTTTAGTGGTAATAGACACTGCTTTCATGTAACTTTAGTGGTAATAGACACTGCTTTCATGTAACATTAGTGGTAATAGACACTGCTTTCATGTAACTTTAGTAGTAATAGACACTGCTTTCATGTAACTTTAGTAGTAATAGACACTGCTTTCATGTAACTTTAGTAGTAATAGGCACTGCTTTCATGTAACATTAGTGGTAATAGACACTGCTTTCATGTAACTTTAGTGGTAATAGGCACTGCTTCCATGTAACTTTAGTGGTAATAGGCACTGCTTTCATGTAACTTTAGTGGTAATAGGCACTGCTTTCATGTAACTTTAGTGGTAATAGACACTGCTTTCATGTAACTTTAGTAGTAATAGGTACTGCTTTCATGTAACTTTAGTGGTAATAGGCACTGCTTTCATGTAACTTTAGTGGTAATAGGCACTGCTTTCATGTATCTTTAGTGGTAATAGGCACTGCTTTCATGTAACTTTAGTGGTAATAGACACTGCTTTCATGTAACTTTAGTAGTAATAGACACTGCTTTCATGTAACTTTAGTGGTAATAGACACTGCTTTCATGTAACATTAGTGGTAATAGGCACTGCTTTCATGTAACTTTAGTGGTAATAGGCACTGCTTTCATGTAACTTTAGTGGTAATAGGCACTGCTTTCATGTAACTTTAGTGGTAATAGACACTGCTTTCATGTAACTTTAGTGGTAATAGACACTGCTTTCATGTAACTTTAGTGGTAATAGGCACTGCTTTCATGTAACTTTAGTAGTGATAGGCACTGCTTTCATGTAACTTTAGTAGTAATAGGCACTGCTTTCATGTAACTTTAGTGGTAATAGGCACTGCTTTCATGTAACATTAGTGGTAATAGGCACTGCTTTCATGTAACTTTAGTGGTAATAGACACTGCTTTTATGTAACTTTAGTGGTAATAGACACTGCTTTCATGTAACTTTAGTGGTAATAGACACTGCTTTCATGTAACTTTAGTGGTAATAGGCACTGCTTTCATGTAACTTTAGTAGTGATAGGCACTGCTTTCATGTAACTTTAGTAGTAATAGGCACTGCTTTCATGTAACTTTAGTGGTAATAGGCACTGCTTTCATGTAACATTAGTGGTAATAGGCACTGCTTTCATGTAACTTTAGTGGTAATAGACACTGCTTTCATGTAACTTTAGTGGTAATAGAAACTGCTTTCATGTAACTTTAGTGGTAATAGGCACTGCTTTCATGTAACTTTAGTGGTAATAGACTCTGCTTTCATGTAACTTTAGTGGTAATAGACACTGCTTTCATGTAACTTTAGTGGTAATAGGCACTGCTTTCATGTAACTTTAGTAGTAATAGACACTGCTTTCATGTAACTTTAGTGGTAATAGACACTGCTTTCATGTAACATTAGTGGTAATAGACACTGCTTTCATGTAACATTAGTGGTAATAGACACTGCTTTCATGTAACTTTAGTGGTAATAGGCACTGCTTTCATGTAACTTTAGTGGTAATAGGCACTGCTTTCATGTAACTTTAGTGGTAATAGACACTGCTTTCATGTAACTTTAGTAGTAATAGGTACTGCTTTCATGTAACTTTAGTGGTAATAGGCACTGCTTTCATGTAACTTTAGTGGTAATAGGCACTGCTTTCATGTAACTTTAGTGGTAATAGGCACTGCTTTCATGTAACTTTAGTGGTAATAGACACTGCTTTCATGTAACTTTAGTAGTAATAGACACTGCTTTCATGTAACTTTAGTGGTAATAGACACTGCTTTCATGTAACATTAGTGGTAATAGGCACTGCTTTCATGTAACTTTAGTGGTAATAGGCACTGCTTTCATGTAACTTTAGTGGTAATAGGCACTGCTTTCATGTAACTTTAGTGGTAATAGACACTGCTTTCATGTAACTTTAGTAGTAATAGGTACTGCTTTCATGTAACATTAGTGGTAATAGAAACTGCTTTCATGTAACTTTAGTAGTAATAGACACTACTTTCATGTAACTTTAGTGGTAATAGACACTGCTTTCATGTAACTTTAGTGGTAATAGGCACTGCTTTCATGTAACTTTAGTGGTAATAGACACTGCTTTCATGTAACTTTAGTGGTAATAGACACTGCTTTCATGTAACATTAGTAGTGATAGGCACTGCTTTCATGTAACTTTAGTAGTAATAGGTACTACTTTCATGTAACTTTAGTGGTAATAGACACTGCTTTCATGTAACTTTAGTGGTAATAGGCACTGCTTTCATGTAACTTTAGTGGTAATAGGCACTGCTTTCATGTAACTTTAGTGGTAATAGACACTGCTTTCATGTAACTTTAGTAGTGATAGACACTACTTTCATGTAACTTTAGTGGTAATAGACACTACTTTCATGTAACTTTAGTGGTAATAGACACTGCTTTCATGTAACATTAGTGGTAATAGGCACTGCTTTCATGTAACTTTAGTGGTAATAGACACTGCTTTCATGTAACTTTAGTGGTAATAGGCACTGCTTTCATGTAACTTTAGTAGTAATAGACACTGCTTTCATGTAACATTAGTGGTAATAGACACTGCTTTCATGTAACTTTAGTAGTAATAGACACTGCTTTCATGTAACTTTAGTGGTAATAGGCACTGCTTTCATGTAACTTTAGTAGTAATAGACACTGCTTTCATGTAACTTTAGTGGTAATAGGCACTGCTTTCATGTAACTTTAGTGGTAATAGACACTGCTTTCATGTAACTTTAGTAGTAATAGACACTGCTTTCGTGTAACATTAGTGGTAATAGGCACTGCTTTCATGTAACTTTAGTGGTAATAGGCACTGCTTTCATGTAACTTTAGTGGTAATAGACACTGCTTTCATGTAACTTTAGTGGTAATAGACACTGCTTTCATGTAACATTAGTGGTAATAGACACTGCTTTCATGTAACTTTAGTAGTAATAGACACTGCTTTCATGTAACTTTAGTAGTAATAGACACTGCTTTCATGTAACTTTAGTAGTAATAGGCACTGCTTTCATGTAACATTAGTGGTAATAGACACTGCTTTCATGTAACTTTAGTGGTAATAGGCACTGCTTCCATGTAACTTTAGTGGTAATAGGCACTGCTTTCATGTAACTTTAGTGGTAATAGGCACTGCTTTAATGTAACTTTAGTGGTAATAGACACTGCTTTCATGTAACTTTAGTAGTAATAGGTACTGCTTTCATGTAACTTTAGTGGTAATAGGCACTGCTTTCATGTAACTTTAGTGGTAATAGGCACTGCTTTCATGTAACTTTAGTGGTAATAGGCACTGCTTTCATGTAACTTTAGTGGTAATAGACACTGCTTTCATGTAACTTTAGTAGTAATAGACACTGCTTTCATGTAACTTTAGTGGTAATAGACACTGCTTTCATGTAACATTAGTGGTAATAGGCACTGCTTTCATGTAACTTTAGTGGTAATAGGCACTGCTTTCATGTAACTTTAGTGGTAATAGGCACTGCTTTCATGTAACTTTAGTGGTAATAGACACTGCTTTCATGTAACTTTAGTAGTAATAGGTACTGCTTTCATGTAACATTAGTGGTAATAGACACTGCTTTCATGTAACTTTAGTAGTGATAGACACTACTTTCATGTAACTTTAGTGGTAATAGACACTGCTTTCATGTAACTTTAGTGGTAATAGGCACTGCTTTCATGTAACTTTAGTGGTAATAGACACTGCTTTCATGTAACTTTAGTGGTAATAGACACTGCTTTCATGTAACATTAGTAGTGATAGGCACTGCTTTCATGTAACTTTAGTAGTAATAGGTACTACTTTCATGTAACTTTAGTGGTAATAGACACTGCTTTCATGTAACTTTAGTGGTAATAGGCACTGCTTTCATGTAACTTTAGTGGTAATAGGCACTGCTTTCATGTAACTTTAGTGGTAATAGACACTGCTTTCATGTAACTTTAGTAGTGATAGACACTACTTTCATGTAACTTTAGTGGTAATAGACACTACTTTCATGTAACTTTAGTGGTAATAGACACTGCTTTCATGTAACATTAGTGGTAATAGGCACTGCTTTCATGTAACTTTAGTGGTAATAGACACTGCTTTCATGTAACATTAGTGGTAATAGGCACTGCTTTCATGTAACTTTAGTGGTAATAGACACTGCTTTCATGTAACTTTAGTGGTAATAGGCACTGCTTTCATGTAACTTTAGTAGTAATAGACACTGCTTTCATGTAACTTTAGTAGTAATAGACACTGCTTTCATGTAACTTTAGTGGTAATAGGCACTGCTTTCATGTAACTTTAGTGGTAATAGACTCTGCTTTCATGTAACTTTAGTAGTAATAGACACTGCTTTCATGTAACATTAGTGGTAATAGACACTGCTTTCATGTAACTTTAGTAGTAATAGACACTGCTTTCATGTAACTTTAGTGGTAATAGGCACTGCTTTCATGTAACTTTAGTAGTAATAGACACTGCTTTCATGTAACTTTAGTGGTAATAGGCACTGCTTTCATGTAACTTTAGTGGTAATAGACACTGCTTTCATGTAACTTTAGTGGTAATAGACACTGCTTTCATGTAACTTTAGTAGTAATAGACACTGCTTTCATGTAACTTTAGTGGTAATAGACACTGCTTTCATGTAACTTTAGTAGTAATAGGTACTGCTTTCATGTAACTTTAGTGGTAATAGGCACTGCTTTCATGTAACTTTAGTGGTAATAGGCACTGCTTTCATGTAACTTTAGTGGTAATAGGCACTGCTTTCATGTAACTTTAGTGGTAATAGACACTGCTTTCATGTAACTTTAGTAGTAATAGACACTGCTTTCATGTAACTTTAGTGGTAATAGACACTGCTTTCATGTAACATTAGTGGTAATAGGCACTGCTTTCATGTAACTTTAGTGGTAATAGGCACTGCTTTCATGTAACTTTAGTGGTAATAGGCACTGCTTTCATGTAACTTTAGTGGTAATAGACACTGCTTTCATGTAACTTTAGTAGTAATAGGTACTGCTTTCATGTAACATTAGTGGTAATAGACACTGCTTTCATGTAACTTTAGTAGTGATAGACACTACTTTCATGTAACTTTAGTGGTAATAGACACTGCTTTCATGTAACTTTAGTGGTAATAGGCACTGCTTTCATGTAACTTTAGTGGTAATAGACACTGCTTTCATGTAACTTTAGTGGTAATAGACACTGCTTTCATGTAACATTAGTAGTGATAGGCACTGCTTTCATGTAACTTTAGTAGTAATAGGTACTACTTTCATGTAACTTTAGTGGTAATAGACACTGCTTTCATGTAACTTTAGTGGTAATAGGCACTGCTTTCATGTAACTTTAGTGGTAATAGGCACTGCTTTCATGTAACTTTAGTGGTAATAGACACTGCTTTCATGTAACTTTAGTAGTGATAGACACTACTTTCATGTAACTTTAGTGGTAATAGACACTACTTTCATGTAACTTTAGTGGTAATAGACACTGCTTTCATGTAACATTAGTGGTAATAGGCACTGCTTTCATGTAACTTTAGTGGTAATAGACACTGCTTTCATGTAACATTAGTGGTAATAGGCACTGCTTTCATGTAACTTTAGTGGTAATAGACACTGCTTTCATGTAACTTTGGTGGTAATAGGCACTGCTTTCATGTAACTTTAGTAGTAATAGACACTGCTTTCATGTAACTTTAGTAGTAATAGACACTGCTTTCATGTAACTTTAGTGGTAATAGGCACTGCTTTCATGTAACTTTAGTGGTAATAGACTCTGCTTTCATGTAACTTTAGTAGTAATAGACACTGCTTTCATGTAACATTAGTGGTAATAGACACTGCTTTCATGTAACTTTAGTAGTAATAGACACTGCTTTCATGTAACTTTAGTGGTAATAGGCACTGCTTTCATGTAACTTTAGTAGTAATAGACACTGCTTTCATGTAACTTTAGTGGTAATAGACACTGCTTTCATGTAACATTAGTAGTGATAGGCACTGCTTTCATGTAACTTTAGTAGTAATAGGTACTACTTTCATGTAACTTTAGTGGTAATAGACACTGCTTTCATGTAACTTTAGTGGTAATAGGCACTGCTTTCATGTAACTTTAGTGGTAATAGGCACTGCTTTCATGTAACTTTAGTGGTAATAGACACTGCTTTCATGTAACTTTAGTAGTGATAGACACTACTTTCATGTAACTTTAGTGGTAATAGACACTACTTTCATGTAACTTTAGTGGTAATAGACACTGCTTTCATGTAACATTAGTGGTAATAGGCACTGCTTTCATGTAACTTTAGTGGTAATAGACACTGCTTTCATGTAACTTTAGTGGTAATAGGCACTGCTTTCATGTAACTTTAGTAGTAATAGACACTGCTTTCATGTAACATTAGTGGTAATAGACACTGCTTTCATGTAACTTTAGTAGTAATAGACACTGCTTTCATGTAACTTTAGTGGTAATAGGCACTGCTTTCATGTAACTTTAGTAGTAATAGACACTGCTTTCATGTAACTTTAGTGGTAATAGGCACTGCTTTCATGTAACTTTAGTGGTAATAGACACTGCTTTCATGTAACTTTAGTAGTAATAGACACTGCTTTCGTGTAACATTAGTGGTAATAGGCACTGCTTTCATGTAACTTTAGTGGTAATAGGCACTGCTTTCATGTAACTTTAGTGGTAATAGACACTGCTTTCATGTAACTTTAGTGGTAATAGACACTGCTTTCATGTAACATTAGTGGTAATAGACACTGCTTTCATGTAACTTTAGTAGTAATAGACACTGCTTTCATGTAACTTTAGTAGTAATAGACACTGCTTTCATGTAACTTTAGTAGTAATAGGCACTGCTTTCATGTAACATTAGTGGTAATAGACACTGCTTTCATGTAACTTTAGTGGTAATAGGCACTGCTTCCATGTAACTTTAGTGGTAATAGGCACTGCTTTCATGTAACTTTAGTGGTAATAGGCACTGCTTTAATGTAACTTTAGTGGTAATAGACACTGCTTTCATGTAACTTTAGTAGTAATAGGTACTGCTTTCATGTAACTTTAGTGGTAATAGGCACTGCTTTCATGTAACTTTAGTGGTAATAGGCACTGCTTTCATGTAACTTTAGTGGTAATAGGCACTGCTTTCATGTAACTTTAGTGGTAATAGACACTGCTTTCATGTAACTTTAGTAGTAATAGACACTGCTTTCATGTAACTTTAGTGGTAATAGACACTGCTTTCATGTAACATTAGTGGTAATAGGCACTGCTTTCATGTAACTTTAGTGGTAATAGGCACTGCTTTCATGTAACTTTAGTGGTAATAGGCACTGCTTTCATGTAACTTTAGTGGTAATAGACACTGCTTTCATGTAACTTTAGTAGTAATAGGTACTGCTTTCATGTAACATTAGTGGTAATAGACACTGCTTTCATGTAACTTTAGTAGTGATAGACACTACTTTCATGTAACTTTAGTGGTAATAGACACTGCTTTCATGTAACTTTAGTGGTAATAGGCACTGCTTTCATGTAACTTTAGTGGTAATAGACACTGCTTTCATGTAACTTTAGTGGTAATAGACACTGCTTTCATGTAACATTAGTAGTGATAGGCACTGCTTTCATGTAACTTTAGTAGTAATAGGTACTACTTTCATGTAACTTTAGTGGTAATAGACACTGCTTTCATGTAACTTTAGTGGTAATAGGCACTGCTTTCATGTAACTTTAGTGGTAATAGGCACTGCTTTCATGTAACTTTAGTGGTAATAGACACTGCTTTCATGTAACTTTAGTAGTGATAGACACTACTTTCATGTAACTTTAGTGGTAATAGACACTACTTTCATGTAACTTTAGTGGTAATAGACACTGCTTTCATGTAACATTAGTGGTAATAGGCACTGCTTTCATGTAACTTTAGTGGTAATAGACACTGCTTTCATGTAACATTAGTGGTAATAGGCACTGCTTTCATGTAACTTTAGTGGTAATAGACACTGCTTTCATGTAACTTTAGTGGTAATAGGCACTGCTTTCATGTAACTTTAGTAGTAATAGACACTGCTTTCATGTAACTTTAGTAGTAATAGACACTGCTTTCATGTAACTTTAGTGGTAATAGGCACTGCTTTCATGTAACTTTAGTGGTAATAGACTCTGCTTTCATGTAACTTTAGTAGTAATAGACACTGCTTTCATGTAACATTAGTGGTAATAGACACTGCTTTCATGTAACTTTAGTAGTAATAGACACTGCTTTCATGTAACTTTAGTGGTAATAGGCACTGCTTTCATGTAACTTTAGTAGTAATAGACACTGCTTTCATGTAACTTTAGTGGTAATAGGCACTGCTTTCATGTAACTTTAGTGGTAATAGACACTGCTTTCATGTAACTTTAGTGGTAATAGACACTGCTTTCATGTAACTTTAGTAGTAATAGACACTGCTTTCATGTAACTTTAGTGGTAATAGACACTGCTTTCATGTAACTTTAGTAGTAATAGGTACTGCTTTCATGTAACTTTAGTGGTAATAGGCACTGCTTTCATGTAACTTTAGTGGTAATAGGCACTGCTTTCATGTAACTTTAGTGGTAATAGGCACTGCTTTCATGTAACTTTAGTGGTAATAGACACTGCTTTCATGTAACTTTAGTAGTAATAGACACTGCTTTCATGTAACTTTAGTGGTAATAGACACTGCTTTCATGTAACATTAGTGGTAATAGGCACTGCTTTCATGTAACTTTAGTGGTAATAGGCACTGCTTTCATGTAACTTTAGTGGTAATAGGCACTGCTTTCATGTAACTTTAGTGGTAATAGACACTGCTTTCATGTAACTTTAGTAGTAATAGGTACTGCTTTCATGTAACATTAGTGGTAATAGACACTGCTTTCATGTAACTTTAGTAGTGATAGACACTACTTTCATGTAACTTTAGTGGTAATAGACACTGCTTTCATGTAACTTTAGTGGTAATAGGCACTGCTTTCATGTAACTTTAGTGGTAATAGACACTGCTTTCATGTAACTTTAGTGGTAATAGACACTGCTTTCATGTAACATTAGTAGTGATAGGCACTGCTTTCATGTAACTTTAGTAGTAATAGGTACTACTTTCATGTAACTTTAGTGGTAATAGACACTGCTTTCATGTAACTTTAGTGGTAATAGGCACTGCTTTCATGTAACTTTAGTGGTAATAGGCACTGCTTTCATGTAACTTTAGTGGTAATAGACACTGCTTTCATGTAACTTTAGTAGTGATAGACACTACTTTCATGTAACTTTAGTGGTAATAGACACTACTTTCATGTAACTTTAGTGGTAATAGACACTGCTTTCATGTAACATTAGTGGTAATAGGCACTGCTTTCATGTAACTTTAGTGGTAATAGACACTGCTTTCATGTAACATTAGTGGTAATAGGCACTGCTTTCATGTAACTTTAGTGGTAATAGACACTGCTTTCATGTAACTTTAGTGGTAATAGGCACTGCTTTCATGTAACTTTAGTAGTAATAGACACTGCTTTCATGTAACTTTAGTAGTAATAGACACTGCTTTCATGTAACTTTAGTGGTAATAGGCACTGCTTTCATGTAACTTTAGTGGTAATAGACTCTGCTTTCATGTAACTTTAGTAGTAATAGACACTGCTTTCATGTAACATTAGTGGTAATAGACACTGCTTTCATGTAACTTTAGTAGTAATAGACACTGCTTTCATGTAACTTTAGTGGTAATAGGCACTGCTTTCATGTAACTTTAGTAGTAATAGACACTGCTTTCATGTAACTTTAGTGGTAATAGGCACTGCTTTCATGTAACTTTAGTGGTAATAGACACTGCTTTCATGTAACTTTAGTGGTAATAGACACTGCTTTCATGTAACTTTAGTAGTAATAGACACTGCTTTCATGTAACTTTAGTGGTAATAGACACTGCTTTCATGTAACATTAGTGGTAATAGGCACTGCTTTCATGTAACTTTAGTGGTAATAGGCACTGCTTTCATGTAACTTTAATGGTAATAGGCACTGCTTTCATGTAACTTTAGTGGTAATAGACACTGCTTTCATGTAACTTTAGTAGTAATAGGTACTGCTTTCATGTAACATTAGTGGTAATAGACACTGCTTTCATGTAACTTTAGTAGTGATAGACACTACTTTCATGTAACTTTAGTGGTAATAGACACTGCTTTCATGTAACTTTAGTGGTAATAGGCACTGCTTTCATGTAACTTTAGTGGTAATAGACACTGCTTTCATGTAACTTTAGTGGTAATAGACACTGCTTTCATGTAACATTAGTAGTGATAGGCACTGCTTTCATGTAACTTTAGTAGTAATAGGTACTACTTTCATGTAACTTTAGTGGTAATAGGCACTGCTTTCATGTAACTTTAGTGGTAATAGGCACTGCTTTCATGTAACTTTAGTGGTAATAGACACTGCTTTCATGTAACTTTAGTAGTGATAGACACTACTTTCATGTAACTTTAGTGGTAATAGACACTGCTTTCATGTAACATTAGTGGTAATAGGCACTGCTTTCATGTAACTTTAGTGGTAATAGACACTGCTTTCATGTAACTTTAGTGGTAATAGGCACTGCTTTCATGTAACTTTAGTAGTAATAGACACTGCTTTCATGTAACATTAGTGGTAATAGACACTGCTTTCATGTAACTTTAGTAGTAATAGACACTGCTTTCATGTAACTTTAGTGGTAATAGGCACTGCTTTCATGTAACTTTAGTAGTAATAGACACTGCTTTCATGTAACTTTAGTGGTAATAGGCACTGCTTTCATGTAACTTTAGTGGTAATAGACACTGCTTTCATGTAACTTTAGTAGTAATAGACACTGCTTTCGTGTAACATTAGTGGTAAAAGGCACTGCTTTCATGTAACATTAGTGGTAATAGGCACTGCTTTCATGTAACTTTAGTGGTAATAGACACTGCTTTCATGTAACTTTAGTGGTAATAGACACTGCTTTCATGTAACATTAGTGGTAATAGACACTGCTTTCATGTAACTTTAGTAGTAATAGACACTGCTTTCATGTAACTTTAGTAGTAATAGACACTGCTTTCATGTAACTTTAGTAGTAATAGGCACTGCTTTCATGTAACATTAGTGGTAATAGACACTGCTTTCATGTAACTTTAGTGGTAATAGGCACTGCTTCCATGTAACTTTAGTGGTAATAGGCACTGCTTTCATGTAACTTTAGTGGTAATAGGCACTGCTTTCATGTAACTTTAGTGGTAATAGACACTGCTTTCATGTAACTTTAGTAGTAATAGGTACTGCTTTCATGTAACTTTAGTGGTAATAGGCACTGCTTTCATGTAACTTTAGTGGTAATAGGCACTGCTTTCATGTAACTTTAGTGGTAATAGGCACTGCTTTCATGTAACTTTAGTGGTAATAGACACTGCTTTCATGTAACTTTAGTAGTAATAGACACTGCTTTCATGTAACTTTAGTGGTAATAGACACTGCTTTCATGTAACATTAGTGGTAATAGGCACTGCTTTCATGTAACTTTAGTGGTAATAGGCACTGCTTTCATGTAACTTTAGTGGTAATAGGCACTGCTTTCATGTAATTTTAGTGGTAATAGACACTGCTTTCATGTAACTTTAGTAGTAATAGGTACTGCTTTCATGTAACATTAGTGGTAATAGACACTGCTTTCATGTAACTTTAGTAGTGATAGACACTACTTTCATGTAACTTTAGTGGTAATAGACACTGCTTTCATGTAACTTTAGTGGTAATAGGCACTGCTTTCATGTAACTTTAGTGGTAATAGACACTGCTTTCATGTAACTTTAGTGGTAATAGACACTGCTTTCATGTAACATTAGTAGTGATAGGCACTGCTTTCATGTAACTTTAGTAGTAATAGGTACTACTTTCATGTAACTTTAGTGGTAATAGACACTGCTTTCATGTAACTTTAGTGGTAATAGGCACTGCTTTCATGTAACTTTAGTGGTAATAGGCACTGCTTTCATGTAACTTTAGTGGTAATAGACACTGCTTTCATGTAACTTTAGTAGTGATAGACACTACTTTCATGTAACTTTAGTGGTAATAGACACTACTTTCATGTAACTTTAGTGGTAATAGACACTGCTTTCATGTAACATTAGTGGTAATAGGCACTGCTTTCATGTAACTTTAGTGGTAATAGACACTGCTTTCATGTAACTTTAGTGGTAATAGGCACTGCTTTCATGTAACTTTAGTAGTAATAGACACTGCTTTCATGTAACATTAGTGGTAATAGACACTGCTTTCATGTAACTTTAGTAGTAATAGACACTGCTTTCATGTAACTTTAGTGGTAATAGGCACTGCTTTCATGTAACTTTAGTAGTAATAGACACTGCTTTCATGTAACTTTAGTGGTAATAGACACTGCTTTCATGTAACTTTAGTGGTAATAGACACTGCTTTCATGTAACTTTAGTAGTAATAGACACTGCTTTCGTGTAACATTAGTGGTAATAGGCACTGCTTTCATGTAACTTTAGTGGTAATAGGCACTGCTTTCATGTAACTTTAGTGGTAATAGACACTGCTTTCATGTAACTTTAGTGGTAATAGACACTGCTTTCATGTAACATTAGTGGTAATAGACACTGCTTTCATGTAACTTTAGTAGTAATAGACACTGCTTTCATGTAACTTTAGTAGTAATAGACACTGCTTTCATGTAACTTTAGTAGTAATAGGCACTGCTTTCATGTAACATTAGTGGTAATAGACACTGCTTTCATGTAACTTTAGTGGTAATAGGCACTGCTTCCATGTAACTTTAGTGGTAATAGGCACTGCTTTCATGTAACTTTAGTGGTAATAGACACTGCTTTCATGTAACATTAGTGGTAATAGACACTGCTTTCATGTAACATTAGTGGTAATAGACACTGCTTTCATGTAACTTTAGTGGTAATAGACACTGCTTTCATGTAACATTAGTAGTAATAGACACTGCTTTCATGTAACTTTAGTGGTAATAGGCACTGCTTTCATGTAACTTTAGTGGTAATAGACACTGCTTTCATGTAACTTTAGTAGTAATAGACACTGCTTTCATGTAACTTTAGTAGTAATAGACACTGCTTTCATGTAACTTTAGTAGTAATAGGCACTGCTTTCATGTAACATTAGTGGTAATAGACACTGCTTTCATGTAACTTTAGTGGTAATAGGCACTGCTTCCATGTAACTTTAGTGGTAATAGGCACTGCTTTCATGTAACTTTAGTAGTAATAGACACTGCTTTCATGTAACTTTAGTAGTAATAGACACTGCTTTCATGTAACTTTAGTAGTAATAGGCACTGCTTTCATGTAACATTAGTGGTAATAGACACTGCTTTCATGTAACTTTAGTGGTAATAGGCACTGCTTTCATGTAACTTTAGTGGTAATAGGCACTGCTTTCATGTAACTTTAGTGGTAATAGGCACTGCTTTCATGTAACTTTAGTGGTAATAGGCACTGCTTTCATGTAACATTAGTGGTAATAGGCACTGCTTTCATGTAACATTAGTGGTAATAGACACTGCTTTCATGTAACTTTAGTAGTGATAGGCACTGCTTTCATGTAACTTTAGTGGTAATAGGCACTGCTTTCATGTAACTTTAGTGGTAATAGGCACTGCTTTCATGTAACATTAGTGGTAATAGACACTGCTTTCATGTAACTTTAGTGGTAATAGGCACTGCTTTCATGTAACTTTAGTGGTAATAGGCACTGCTTTCATGTAACATTAGTGGTAATAGGCACTGCTTCCATGTAACTTTAGTGGTAATAGACACTGCTTTCATGTAACTTTAATGGTAATAGGCACTGCTTTCATGTAACTTTAGTGGTAATAGACACTGCTTTCATGTAACTTTAGCGGTAATATCAACTGCTTTCGTGGGCAGGTTGATCTAAATTCATCTACATTACAATCACGCTTGGCAGATAAACATTGTGTTCAAAAAATAAATCACTATGCCCATGCAATGTCCCCCAAGATTGCATAGAAAATTGTATATTAAAATAATAATACCAGTAATATATACTTTAAACTGTGCTTATTCTACCGTATAACTTACCAGAATATACTGACAGGGAGAATACACATACTATCAGTGATATAACAATCACCATCAATAACAATATTATAAAATAAGATGAGAACACTGTACTTAAGGAATCTGTAAAGATAAACAATAGTAACCAATCAAAATTGTTATTCTGTTTAACCAAGAAGTATAAAAGTAACCTTAAATATGTCAATGTAAGTGAGTGGGTCATTGTTGTTTAACGCCAACTCAGCAATTTTTCAGCTATATCATGGAGAGAACAAGTTAATTTTCAATGAAATGATGATGAGGTCCGCTTTGTACTAGACCAACATGCTTTGTTGGATTTTTATAGTGCTAGCTCACTGAAACAACAGTCTGCGGATAGACATGTCGCCCCACTCAGACACATTATCCCGATTCCGAACCAACCAGTCTTTGATCTCTCTCCTTAATGCTGCATGCTTAGCGGAGAAGCAACAAATACCAGTTTCATAGTCTATTGTTTGACCTGATTTGTACAGAATGTAAATGTGTGCCTCATGTTTGGAGAACCCCTAACTCCTTTAAGCTTGCACATAAGACACCCTGCAGCAGTTAATTACTTATATATCAGCTACAGCTTTAAGGAGTGGGCCTGTTGTTAAGACACCCTGCAGCAGTTAAATACTTATATATCAGCTACAGCTTTAAGGAGTGGGCCTGTTGTTAAGCAATCTTTAAGGAGTGGGCCTGTTGTTAGGCAATCTTTAAGGAGTGGGCCTGTTGTTAAGCAATCTTTAAGGAGTGGGCCTGTTGTTAAGCAATCTTTAAGGAGTGGGCCTGTTGTTAAGCAATCTTTAAGGAGTGGGCCTGTTGTTAAGCAATCTTTAAGGAGTGGGCCTGTTGTTAAGCAATCTTTAAGGAGTGGGCCTGTTGTTAAGCAATCTTTCTTACCTTACTCAAATATCTCTCCTGACAAAAATTACAATATTCTGAATATCTTCCAAATTTACAAAGACTAAGTGTTTTCAGAAGCGATCGTCATCAGCAGTCTGAGGGGATATTATAGTCAGAAAAGAGTGAGGGTTAGGAATATGGTGTTTAAAGCAATTTATATCGTTATATCAGTTATATCGTTGCAGTTAGTTACATTGTATATTGGTGGATGAACCAGAATACCCAGAGAAAACAACCGACCTGATAGATAAAAACTAACGGGACAAAATTTATAGTGATGCTATATAACTTAAGTAACCATTCTTTTTGTTCCATTTTTGAGAAACACATTTGCTTGGCCCAAATAGGATGAACCAAATGATCAAATATTTTTATCATATTTGTACAAAGATTACCCAACAATAGCTGCACACACCAGCTTTATTACTGGATCAAATGCCTTTCATCTAAATCAGCTGACAAAATGAATTAATCAGAAAGTATATTTGGTTTGTGGGAAAGTGAATTTTTGGTATGCAGACAAATCCTAGAACACTGATGTTTGTTGAAGTTAAGTGAGTTAGTGATTGTTGTTTAAGGCCAAGTAAGCAGTTTATCAGTTATGTGTGCATGGTGAGAACAAGTTACATTAGATGAGAAGATGATTTCTACTTTGTATTAGATCAACCAGCTGCTTCGTTGGATTTTTATGGTACTAGCTCACTGAAACAACCATCCACATCACGACCACATTTAGACATGTTGTTTAATTCTTGGAGCCAACCAGTCTGTGCTCTTACTCCTTGATGCTGCATGCTTAGTTGAGAAGCAGCAAATATCTACCGCACTCAAGCCAATCATATTATGTTTGCTGAAGCTGAGAGTAAGTGCTGTCCCATATTACTGGTCATAATAACATTTCTGTTTCTATTAGTATTATCATATTATAAGACATTGTTTTATTCAAGACAAATTACATTTACCTGTGATCCATGATAAAGGATGAAAAACATACAGGTGGGCTAGTACAGTATAAACAGTAAACACAGCAGGAAGTGATATCACAGTCCAACCAATTCCTGCTCCAGCTCTCCAACTGTGTACCTATCATTATACAATGTAAATATATAAGGTCTGATGACATATTTTCTGTATAAAGTACCATTTTATAAGTTTCAATAATAAAATGGGTCTAATATTAAGCTTCAATAATTTGTGTATGCCACAATCAGTATTCCTTGTCAAACGGCTGTATAATGTTATCAGTACACTATTCTTATGGGTGCTCAGCTACATACAGTACATGTACCTTGTATGTGTCACATTTTCCCAAAAATATAACAAATGCCTGATAATAACATTAATTGTGCTGTGATCACGAGTACAACATTGCCATGTACAATGTAATGCATATACATTGTAGTTACAGTAGTGCCCTTCAAGGTAGTTTGGAAGTAAAAGATTTATTTGTTAGACAGTTAGCAACTATTGTCTATGGATGGAATACACTTCACTGTGAATATGAATTCTGCAACATAAACTCAAGGGCCACACAAACAAAGGAACTAAATATGGTTCCAATTGTATGCTCCTTCCATTCCATTCCAGTTGTTAAATGTTTGATGCTGAACTGTCTAGGCATTATATACCGTATACATGTACTTCCATTGGATACAAGTTACAACCAGCATGCCCAAAGCTTTTTTCAAATGAGGGTACATGTACCCCCACCTCCACCATTTCGGGGGTACAGGAAATTTTTGGAGGGTACAGTTGTACACTCAAAGATTTCTGTTAAGGGTACAATAATATTGGTGCATGGAAAATGGGACATGTGCTATTGCCTCAACCATATCACTCTTTATATTATTAAGAAATAATTCTCTCATGTCATGCTTTATGCTCATTTTAACATGGGGAGGCATTATATTTGTCGATATTTTACACAGAGCGAAAGCGAGATGTAAAATTTAGACAAATATAATGCCTAACCATGTTAAAATGAGCATAAAACATGACATGGGATAATTAATTCGATTCTAATAAGGCATTTACAGTAATTTATGTAAATCAATGCTGCCTTATGGATACTGAAATATTTGGCTATTCCAATTACCTCCTCGAATGAAAATTGCGCATTTTATGATGAATTACAGAAAAGTAATATAATGACTAAATTAAACGAATATAATGTTACCTATGTTATACAAAATATGACTTCCATGAATTATTTCAATTCTAGCAGGGAAAATTTAACTTATATATATGGAAGTCAGTAATAATGGAAATGCATGTAATAACAAATCCACTAACCTTCATGTTTACAGTAGTTTTTCTACTTTGATAACTAGACGTTGATCTAATTAAGTTACTGATATTTTCCAATTTGATGGCATTTTGCATTTAGCTACTTAAACAAGTAAAATGCCCACAAAATCGTAAAATAAATCAGTAACCATATGTCAAGAAACAATTCGAGAATTTTTATGTTTGTATGCACCACGGTCCTGTATCATCTACAGGGCCAATAGGAGAAGACTCAACAACATGTGCTTTTTCAAGGGGGTGTTGTGAAGTTAACGGAACAACCATAAAAGCCGTTAGGCCAAAAAAATATATGTGTGTTTCCGATTGCATGGTCTTCAAAATTAGGGTCGGTAGGTCTGGATTTTTTTTTTTTGAAACCTACAAGTGTGCTCCTTCCTCTAAAATCACACAAATTTGTTTGTTTCTTTCTTACTACAGCTTATTAATTATTTGACATGCAGTACAATGTTTTTGGTTCCAAACATCGATCAAATGTACAAGGAAATGAAGAAAATTGTTGAAGTCAGAAACAAACACGAAAACGGAGACGAATTTCTGGATTTTGCCGATCTATTTTTTTCTTTGGCATAAAAAATGTTAGGGTCGGCGGTAAAATTTTACGGTCTGTCGGTCGATCGGAAACACACATATTTTTTTTTTGGCCTTAGTGGAGAACCGCCTCATTCAAGAAAATATTACTTTTTAAACATGGTTAAGACAAATATTCCATTGAAATTAATGCAAAGAAAACCTTATTAATTTCTATTTTTATTACTTTAATTGCTGGTTTACACGATCAGATAGTGAAAAACACCGGAAAACACTGATAGGACTCCGCGCATATCCTAAAAATAATTGTGCTATTTAGAGAATAGGTTTGTTTACAAAGCGAAAGCAGCACACAATATTAGAATGTCTAATAAAACATTGCTTAAAACACTGTGTGTGTTTATCAGGTGGCCATTTCCCAGAAACTATCAAAGATTGTTTGTTTATATCAGGTGGACATTCCCCATGGTGTTCCGTAAATAATTCTGTGTTATTATCTCAAAATTGACAGAGTGAGACTTGTACATGTTATAACAGATAATAAAAAAAAATAAATAAATATCAAAATTGTTGCCATTTTTATTTTTGGTTTAGTTTCATTGTGCCTCCTTTTTGGCCGATTTGCCAATGAAGAAATCATTTATAGATCGTTGCATTTCTCATGTTTTACACAGTGACTGCTAAGGACACATAACGATTAAAGAACGCATCCTCCGATTGGACAATGGTGTAAATAACATACAATGAAAACATTGATATCATTAGAAATATACTTCATATGTAAACACAGATATTTGGAAAATCAGCGAGAAGTACATGCGTATCCGCACGTAACAGTAATACGATTAACGATTACATTTCTTATGTTTCCAGTTCAGTCATTTGTACGTGCATGCTCGTAATGGTCTTGAAAATTATACGTGCATTATAGTTTTTGTACATGAATGGGCATGCTGTACAACAATGGAACTAGTGTATATAAAGATCCAGTAATCCCTTTTGGGATTCGAAGCCAGAGTTGTTTTCTGATATTGCCTGCCTCCGAATCCCTTATCAACCATGCATAGTTCTATTCGGGAATTTTTTTTCAGGTGCCCCCACCTCGAACCGGCGCTGGAGTATTGAAAAGTAGACATATTTTGCTGCATAAATATGTAAATAGAATCATGATCACCTACCTATGACGCCAGATACAGCTCATCATTCCCAGCCGCCGCTTCAGATCCATCGCCGTTTTGACTTGTTTTGAAAGTATGTCACGTGATCGCTTTTTCCATTATGTGGTATAGTCTATTCCATACATCTGATTTATTGGTATTGAAGCATTCTTTTCTTTTTACACGAGGAACTTCTTCTGTTAATATTTAAATAACTAGTTAGTCAAGTTGACAAATGACAGATATAGATATTGTATTAAACCAACTCAACTGTAGAACATAACATCGACAGTTTAATACCGATTGAACAAGAAGTATGGAATAGACTATACCACGTAATTTGTGGAAAAAGCGATCACATGACATACTTTCAAAACAAGTCAAAATGACGACATTCAATGGATCTGAAGTGGTGGCTGGGAATGATGAGCTGTATCTGGCATTATAGGTAGGTGATCATGATTCTATTTACATATTTATGCAGCAAAATATGTCTACTTTTGAATACTCCAGCACCGGTTGGCACAACATTGAGGTGCAGGCGTAATTCATGCCGGTTCGAGGCGGGGGTACCTGAAAAAAAATTCCCGAATAGAACTATTCATGGTTGATAAGGGATTCGGAGGCAGGCAATATCAGAAAACAACTCTGGCTTCAAATCCCAAAAGGGATTAAAAGGTCAAGATGAACAGCACCTGCCTTCTCGTCTATATGGATTCAATCTTGGCACCTTTCAACGTTGGGGCCATCGTGGTCGTGATCATATGGTAGTTGGATTTACAACTACATATGCAATCAGTGGGCTCTAATTTTGCGAAAATTGAAAAAAGCAAAATTACAAATTTTACGATTTCAGCTTTATCTTAAGCCATTCAAATAAAGGCATCAAACATTCTAAAGATTTTGATAAATAAAATTCAAACGTGAATACCTGGGTCGTATTATAGATAATGTTGATTTTTTTCATGAGCAGTCATGTGTACATTTTATTTTCATCAAGTCATGTGTGGATTTTATTTTTCATCAACAGTCGCTTGACTATTATTGATTGGTAATAATACTAATGTGATTTCTATATGATAAAGTTTGTCAGTGACTTGCGGCAGGTCGGTGGTTTTTTCAGGGAACTCCGGTTTCCTCCATCAATAAAACAGGCCGAATAAAACTGGCTGTCACGAAACAAGAAGTGTACTGTTTCATTTCAACGGTAATACAAGCTATTTAACAACCTCTACACTAAATACAAAATATATTTGGGCGGTGTTGATTAAATTACATGATAGTGCTACATATGATAATAGAAGAAAAGCATATGAATGGTTAAAGCACCAAGCATTAAAATGCAACTTATCTCTTTGAAGGTTTACTTTTTAAGGAATCAATCTTATCGGGACAAATCCGCGAATCAGAAGCAATAATTAAACTATTGAACTTTCTTGCATAAGGTTCTTGAAATCCGGACACGTATTATACGAGTGATTTTCGTTGTTTAACGTCAATTCAGCAATTTTTCAGCTATATCATGGCGAGAACAAGTTAATTTTCAATGAGATGATGATGAGGTCCGCTTTGTACTAGACCAACACACTGAGTTGGATTTGTATAGTGCTAGCTCACTAAAACAAGTCCGCGGATAGACATGTCGCCCCACTCGGATACATTATCCTGATTCCGAGCCGACCAGTCTTTGCTCTTTTTCCTTAATGCTGTGTGCTTACCAGAGAAGCAAAAATATCAATTTGTATAGTCTTTGGTATGACCCGACCGGGGCTCGAACCCACGATCTACCGCACTCGAGGCGAGCACTCTAACCATTACGCCACCGATGCGGTTCGTATTATACGAAGCTGCATGGACGCAGCCGAGACACACATTCATGTCATTAAGGGGACGACCATTTAACTTTTAGGATATTTTTTACTGAAAAAAAAAATATATTAATTATGTGGTGAAATTTTAAAGAAACAAAATAAATTGACACGAAAGATGCAAAAATATCATTAATCCGGCCCTACAGTTCTCAACGAGAAATTTATGAAAAAAATTTGAAGGGAAATTACTGATTTTTTATTATGTCCAAAAAATAAAAATCTGATTTTTGTTTCCTGTGAAAAAATATATCGCTGTGGGGGAAATGATAGTTTTCTGTGTAGTGTTTTGTAGATCAGTGATTGCCCTTTTTCTTTTGGCCATTGTATTGCCTGCCCTTGCGCTTGGGGATCTTAAAACTCTTCTTGCATTGTTTTTGAAGCAAAAGCGAGTACGCAAATTTACATGGTTAGACCCTATACAGTGTGAAAAAAATATGTGTACAAATTTCAATCGGGTTCAATTTAGTCTGAAAACTTGTGTGCAATTTTATGTCATTAGACAACAAATGAAGCAAAAAAAAACTTGTGTGCAATTTTACGTCATTAGACACCAAATGAAGTAAAAAAAAAAAAACCACGTACATGCAATTTTACATTGCCATTGCAGGCATTGGGCCCTATATAGGCTATGATTGTTACCGGTCACTGTGAAATAAACGAGAAAAAAAGGTATTGGAAATATCAAATTAAAATCTATTATGTTCACTTCCGTCCTCTCTATAGGCCGTGCCTACCGTCATATTACGCAACGCTTCAGATCAAGGACACCGCGTAGGTAATGATATTGCCATTTGATTACATTGGTTACAAGCGTTTATCGGAAAACAAACGTTTTCCTAACCACCGTTGGTACAGCGACGCCACTTGGGGGGAAAATGGGTGAATGGTCTCCATTGTTATGTCCAACTCACAGAAACAAGTCCATCATCCATGGGTTGACAACTCTCACACCAATCTTGTCGAGATTTGGCTGTCAAAGCTATTTTTGCGAACGTCGATTATTCATGTAATGTAAAAGAAGGTGCATAATTTTACATTACATGGATAGTCAACTTTCCCATTAAATCGGAGCTCTCCCCCATTTTTGTTTTAATCACGTGTTTGATCATATCTCAATTGTGACGAAATTGTGTGTATATAATACCCAATGATATTATCTGTATTATGAAATTGGCTATTCAAGCGATTAGTTGTTTTCGAATAGACGTCATACCTCTCGCTTAAACCATGTATCAATCGTCTCCATTGTAAACATGCTAGTGTTTCGAAATAGCCGCCATTTTACATTTGGAACCTTTCTAGACTTTACTTGTTCTAGTATTAATAACATTTATCATTCCGATGATTCATTGACGTTTTAATTTTATAGATTCTTCAAATCAATCTGCTTAAGACGTATCATTTCATTGTGAATACATGGAATAATTCTTATTAAATCTAATGTCAGTTACTTGTATTTTTCTAAACTGGTTATTTCATCTGTTCTCCCCTTTCATTCACGAAATGGTCCAAGGACCAGTCAGCAAGCACCTGTTGATATTTTTACACTAAAACATGGCGGGCCATACAGCTGGTGATCCCCTGGAATGTTACAGTGTAAGCTTAAATTATGATGTTCTTTATTCAAAATACACAGGTACCTCAAGCAATATTATATAACCCATATTTCTGTGTTAGTGTTGTCAACGGTTAAGATGTCATGGAAGTAAACATATGCCATGAAGTGTCGAGTAATAAAAATATCGTCTGCTTTTAAATCGTGAAATAGTTTCAGAATGACTGTCCGTAATACGTTATACCGAAACTTTTGTGAAACTACACATTTACTATATAATATATCCCCCAGTACCTTTTTAAAAAATTATTTCAATCTACAAAAACATCCATGTATCTCGTAAGATCACAAAAACACATTCTCCATGAGGATAACATTGTAGATCAGTGGAATGGATTATCAAACTCTAGTCCGTAAATGCCTTCAAATCTGCTTTAAATGCTGAAGACTGGAACCCATATAAATTCACATGTTCATGTTAATGGCAGTCTATATATATTTTTTTATTTTTAATATGTGTTAATGCACAAACCTTTATTATTTGCGATATGTCAATTCATATGTCCAAACCATCATGAGAGGAGGAAATTAACACCAGACTATGATGATGAGGGGTCTTTAGAAGCCAATGGCTTACATTCTGACCCGAAGAAAAGGTACAAACATGTACATGTAGGCTGTAGATATGATTGAATGCCCCAATACTAGTTCGTTCATCAGATTGTCTTGTGGTTCAAAGATCACCCATCACAAAGTTTTGTTGAAGAAAACATGATAATTGCACTTATGAATTTACACATCTTTCCGTCTTCTTATGATGCGATCCAATGAATATTATAAAAATCTTCTGACTACCTTTAATTTAAGCAATATTTATTTAGAAAATAATCAGAATACATGTATACAGTATATCAAACATAGTAAATACAGACAGGATTCAGAAACAAGCAATTATTGTTTTTATAAATCTGTCTCATATGACTACCCTTACTTGGAGTGAGTGATTGTTGTTTAACACTAACTCAGCAATTTTTCAGCTATAGCATGGCGAGAACAAGTTATTTTTCAATGAGGTGATGATTAGGTCCACTTTGTACTAAATCAACATGCTCAGTTGGATTATTATAGTGCAAGCTCACTGAAACAACGGTCCGCAGGTAGACATGTCGCCCCACTTGGACACTTTATCCCGATTCCGAGCTAATCGGTCTTTGCTCTTTCTCCTTAATTATACGTGCTTAGCGGAGAAACCACAAATACCAATTTTATAGTCTTTGGTTGGACCCGATCAAGGGTCGAATCCACGATCTACCGCACTCGAGGCGAGCACACTAACCATTACACCACAGATGTGGTTAGCCCTACTTGGATTTCCATAAACTTTGTAACAATTTTAATATTAATAAATAAAATGCAGAACATGTACACTACCAAATGTTTGATGCATAATATAGGACTGAGTGCAAAATTTCATTTCATGTGATTTTAAAAGATTATGCAGTTTATTTCACAAATTTAGAATAGAGAATTTAGCCAGAATCACTAGCATTTTACAAAACCAGAGACTCGAAAGTTTGACAGCTGTCAAAGGTTTGTTAAAAGATTTGTCGGACACTCGGGACTTCAGATTATAGGTTGGATCCCGTAATTTTAACTGGTTTATGTCCAATATATACACTGTACTCTATTGTGCTTTAAGTGGAACTGTGTGAAAGAATGATTACTGTAAAAGTATTATTTTTCAGATTACAATATTCTGGTTTACAGACGTATTCGTGGGTTCTTTTTTTTAGTGTTTTTTAAATTGTATAATAAAATCGTTTTGGTATTGTTTTTCACGAATAACAATAAGACAAACATTACTTAGCAGAATCTAAACACGCAATTATCAAACAGACTATAACTACGTCATGTTCTTATAATTAATCGAAAGAGCAGTTTGAATTCTACTCACTATCTCAATATAAATGTATGGTGATATTTCAAAGTACCGGTATAATTAAATACGTTAATATTTCTGATATTTCTTTAGGATTGTACCCATAAAACAAAATTTAATTAACACAATGTCTCATATCTGAAATGTGTGGAGTTACTCTAATGGGGATTAATAGTAAGTAAACAAATAATTCAATGGAGACTTGCCATTTACAGGCTTGGACGGACTCAGTGACAAAGTTTAAGTAACTGTAATAATTGTTATGTATTATCCATTATTATTTGAAGGTAATTAGATACTGATGTAATTATTTCATTACAGTTTTCATTACTTATACTAATGTAAAATATTAAAAAAAAGAACAATAAACTTGATTATTTTTCTTCAGATTTTTTAATATCGTATTGGCACATTTAAAATAAAAGGAACATACAGGATAATTAATCTTTATCAAAATTACATTTCTTGTTTTTGTTTTCCAGTCTTGAGTAGGTTCATATTTGTGGAGAGCTTTTCACAGTTATTGCTTTTTTCAGTTTCTTACTGATCTCGAAAATAGCAAAAAATAAAAACACAGCAGATATTAATACTTTTATAGTATAATCACATGTATTTTAGTTATCTCAAGATAAATGGCACTATGATTCAAGGAATTATCCATAAAATTGCAACTTCACGATCCATGATCAAACCCCATACCTTCTGCACCAAAGACAACAGCTTTACAAACTGAGCTAAAAGAGATCTTCATCAGATCAACTAGTAGAGGGTATTTGAGTATATGATACCTGAATGGCCTGGCTATTTCTTTTGTTGCATAACCTCCTATATCCATTTCAAGCCCCATTCCAGGACTTAAGCATTTTTAACACATGGGTGCCTGACTTGATGAAGCGTCCAAACTCATGAAGACCTGACAAACACTTGAGGTTCAGGCCACCTTTGCAATGTCCTAAATTAAGATTGAACTCTGTACCTTCCTCACTAAAGGCAACCCCTCTACCAGCTGAACTAAAGGAGATCCCCACTATACTCTGTCGTCCAGTTTCAAGACAGTTGAAACAGTCGGAAATGAAAATTGCTTACCTTGTTTCATCAAACTAAAGTCTATGTGAAAGATAAACATATTCGCAACTTGTCGGTAACTCCACAATGACATCAAGAGTGTGGAAGTATTGAAATTTTCTGCTTATCTTCAGGGAAAGTTATCTGGGAAAAGTGATTTGTCTACACAATTGTGCTTGTCCTGTTGTTGTTTTTTTTAAATCGTTCATCTTGAATTAGAGGGTTTTGATTTCATAAGATAATAGTATCTATAATTTTAATGGGTAAAAGTGAGTGAGTGATTGTTGTTTAATGCCAATTGGGAGCAATTTTTCAGCTATATCATGGGGAAAACAAGTTACATGTACATGCAATGAAATGATGATGTCCGCTTTGTACTAGACCAACATGCTTAATTTGATCTTTATAGTGCTATCTCAATGACATAACAGTCTGTGTGTAGACATGTCGCTCCTCATGCTTAGTGAAGAAACAACAAATACCAATTTTATAGTCTTTGGTTTGACCCGACCAGAGCTTGAACTCGTGATTTACCACACTTGAGGCGAGAGCACCAACCATTACACCTGTGTGGGTCAATGCGGTTATATTGGTTAGATGCATTTAGAACAAAAGAAAGGTCATCAGTAAAGAAACTTGTTTGTTGTATATCTTTATTATTCAAAACTTTATTACTCCAGGAATACTGCTTTGTGAAGCTTGCTGATTTGTGTCTTTTAGATTTTACAGGTTGTTCTTTGACACCAGAACCTTTCCCAGTCATTTTGAAGATGTATTTGTTGCATTTCCATGATAGCAAACATGATTGGAAAACAACTACTGTAGTATGTTATTTGTTTTATACAATATCCAAAAACTAGGCAGGGAAATTTCACTTTCGAAAATGCATAAAAACTTGTGATATTACTGAGAATATACATTAGAATTATCATTGTAAACCTCAACTAAGAGCCCTACCATTCTGTGTAGTTTTAGCTGCTTTTGAAACACCTATGACGCAACCATTTCACAATCTAAAAAAACGCAAAACAGAGTTTTAATTGAACAAGGACCATATTTACTTCCTTGAATCATAAATATTTCTGATAAAATTTAAGAAACAACCTCGTTCCATTCTTATGATTTTTTGTTTTCTTGCTTGTCCCAGGGCAAGTTAGAAGGTAAAATTTACTTGTCAGACAGGTTCTTTATACAGATTGGACGAGTCGAGCATTGTAATTCCACACCCCTGGACATATCCTTCAACTGGATCGTTTTGAATGTGCTTGCTTATTTGCATGCAAGTCTTCACACTAACCCACTTGCCCGAAGCCTGGGACAAGTAAAACTGCATTTGGACATTATGAAAGAATTTGTTTTAATAAATAGAAAATTTTTCTAAATTTGGCTTTCGGGCAAGTAGGTGAAAAAAATTAAGGCAAAGGCTGTGCATGTCATAGAAAACTTTTCTGCCATTGTTTATATACTGTAAGTGTAACCTGGATGTATTTGGTCAGATATCCTCGGAATTCTTTATTCGGTTAAAGGAAGACAACATTGGAAGACGAAGTAAGCCAATATTGTCATAGTTAACTCGCAAACAAACCTCAGATATATACAGACATATACAAAAATTTGCTATTTAAAATGTGAAGGCAAAATTAACCAAAGATGGCAACCATGTTTTTGATGTGACACAGAGAGAGGCTATTTAAATCTATGATACCTGAATGTTTTGATGTGACACAGAAAGGGGATATTTAAATCTATGATACCTGAATGGTTTGATGTGTCACAGAGAGGGGATATTTAAATCTATGATACCTGAATGGTTTGATGTGTCACAGAGAGATGATATTTAAATCTATGATACCTGAATGGTTTGATGTGACACAGAAAAGGGATATTTAAATCTATGTCTGATGAGACCTGAATGGTTTGATGTGACACAGAGAGAGGATATTTAAATCTATGAGACCTGAATGGTTTGATGTGACACAGAGAGAGGATATTTAAATCTATGAGACCTGAATGGTTTGATGTGACACAGAGAGGGGATATTTAAACCTATGATACCTAAATGGTTTGATGTGACACAGAGAGAGGATATTTTAATCTATGATACCTGAATGGTTTGATGTGACACAGAGAGGGGATATTTAAACCTATGATACCTGAATGTATTGATGTGACACAGAGAGGGAATAATTAAATCTATGATACCTGAATGGTTTGATGTGACACAGAGAGAGAATATCTAAATCTATGATACCTGAATGGTTTGATATGACACAGAAGGGGGATATTTAAATCTATGATACTTGAAGGGATTGATGTGACACAGAGAGAGAATATTTAATTCTATGAGACCTGAATGGTTTTATGTGACACAGAGAGGGGATATTTAAACCTATGATACCTGAATGTATTGATGTGACACAGAGAGGGAATATTTAAATATATGAGACCTGAATGGTTTGATGTGACACAGAAAGGAGATATTTAAACCAATGATACCTGAATGGTTTGATGTGACACAGAGAGGGGATATTTAAATGTATGATACCTGAAGGGTTTGATGTGACACAGAAAGAGGATATTTTAATCTATGATTCCTGAATGGTTTGATATGACACAGAAAGGGAATATTTAAATCTGATACCTGAATGGTTTCATGTGACACAGAGAAGGGATATTTAAATCTATGATACCTGAATGGTTTGATGTGACACAGAGAGAGGATAGTTAAATCTATGATACCTGAATGGTTTGATGTGACACAGAGAGGGAATATTTAAATCTATGGTACCTGAATGGTTTGATGTGATGCAGAGAGAGGATATTTAAATCTATGATACCTGAATGGTTTGATGTGACACAGAGAGAGGATATTTTAATCTATGATACCTGAATGGTTTGATGTGACACAGAGAGGGGATATTTAAATCTATGATACCTGAATGATTTGATGTGACACAGAGAGAGAATATTTAAATCTATGATACCTGAATGGTTTGATGTGACACAGAGAGGGGATATTTAAACCTATGATACCTGAATGTATTGATGTGACACAGAGAGGGAATAATTAAATCTATGATACCTGAATGGTTTGATATGACACAGAAAGTGGATATTTAAACCTATGATACCTGAATGTATTGATGTGACAGAGAGGGAATATTTAAATCTATGATACCTGAATGGTTTGATATGACACAGAAGGGGGATATTTAAATCTATGATACCTGAATGCTTTGATGTGACACAGAGAGGGGATATTTAAATGTATGATACCTGAATGTATTGATGTGACACAGAGAGAGGATATTTTAATCTATGATACCTGAATGATTTGATGTGACACAGAAAGTGGATATTTAAACCTATGATACCTGAATGTATTGATGTGACAGAGAGGGAATATTTAAATCTATGATACCTGAATGGTTTGCTATGACACAGAAGGGGGATATTTAAATCTATGATACCTGAATGCTTTGATGTGACACAGAGAGGGGATATTTAAATGTATGATACCTGAATGGTTTGATGTGACACAGAGAGAGGATATTTAAATGTATGATACCTGAATGTATTGATGTGACACAGAGAGAGGATATTTTAATCTATGATACCTGAATGGTTTGATGTGACACAGAGAGGGGATATTTAAATGTATGATACCTGAATGGTTTGATGTGACACAGAGGGGATATTTAAATGTATGATACCTGAATGGTTTGATGTGACACAGAGAGAGGATATTTTAATCTATGATACCTGAATGGTTTGATGTGACACAGAAAGGGGAT
Source organism: Bathymodiolus septemdierum (assembly GCA_963383655.1). NCBI lineage: Eukaryota > Metazoa > Mollusca > Bivalvia > Mytilida > Modiolidae > Bathymodiolus > Bathymodiolus septemdierum. Next base: position 71,243,550 of record OY726518.1, on the reverse strand, counting down.
ATTTAAATCTATGATAGTTGAATGGACAGGTGATTAACCTAATTTTGTTACAGTATTTTGTCATGAAAATGCTCCTTCTGACTGATTTGGTCAATGCATCATCATTCATGTAGCCTAGGTAAATGGAAATTTAAACACATGCTAAAAACAATTCATGTGGTTTTAATAAACTATCTCAAAATCTTGAAAATATGTTTCTTTTTGGCAAAATTTTCAACAGAATGGAAAATTGTGAAATATACAGTGTCCAATAACTGTAAGGATGTTCTTGACTTGCATTTCAATAAAACTGTTGGCATGAAAGAGAATTTATTGTCAGAGTTATGGTGTTTTCAATTCAATCTGTCAAAAAACTATTGTTTGATGAAACACTCAAGAGTAATTACCATTTCTCAGTCATTTTGAGTGACTTTTAAAAGGGTGTCAGACAAAGAGTATAGTTGTCTTTAGTTCAATGCCATATTTTTAGTTTGAATGTAGTCATAGGTAGTGCAAAGACATATTTTGTTAGTGTTTTGTCAATCATCACATTTGTTCCGTAAATGATCTGTGTTTAGTAGTTTCCATTAATTTGCCAGAAAATCCCTCTTTGTTTAAAAACTGTTCGTGGGTACAATTCAAAATGTTTTAAAATGGCCTATGAAGAATTCATGACTGAGGATTTGTCTGTCAGTTGACCCAAAGCCACCCACAATTCTGGAGAGAAATATGAGCAAGATCTGGTATGGCTTACAGAAGATGACCCCTTTAGTATCTTCATACTTTTCTCACTGTACCTGATCTGATGTCATGCACTATATTTTGTTTTCTAAAAACAAAAAGACACTTGATAACAAGAGATTTTTATTTCTCTATCATCAGTTATCATTTTTAGCTCACCTGACCCAATGGGTTACAATCAACCATCAGATCCTATGACGTAAAAATAAATATGATAATTTTTCTTTAATTCTAGACTTCATTGAACACAAACTGCATATGAATAATCAGGTGAGCGATACACACTCAGGTGAGCCTCTAGTATAGATGACAATGTACCTTTGGCATTATCATATGCCATTTACATTTCTCAGTTGGTTTGTTTTGCCTGTGTTTGTAAATAATGTTTCACTTTAATTTGCCATTTATTTAGTGATGACAGAAAAACTTTAGTTACATTCTGTTGTTGTATTATTTCTTTTTAGATTCCATTAGTATTAAATAAAGATCCTGAGCAAGATGACCTGGGAAATCCAATAATTGGACAAGATGGGAAACACAAATATAGATGTGGGTTTAGAATTGGTGGAGGAATTGACCAAGATAATTCAAAGAGCCCACAAGGATATCCTGATAAGGTAAATGACAGAACTGTAACAGAACACTTTAAGGTTGTCTGATCAGAAAGTTTAACACTTTCTGGTTGTCTGATCAGAACTTTTAACACTTTATGATTGTCTGGTCAGAATGTTTAACACTTTAAAGCTATCTGGTTAGAAAGTTTAACACTTTAAGGTTGTCTGGTTAGAAAGTTTAACACTTTAAGGTTATCTGGTTAGAAAGTTTAACACTTTAAGGTTGTCTGGTCAGAAAGTTTAACACTTTAAGGTTGTCTGGTCAGAAAGTTTAACACTTTAAGGTTGTCTGGTTAGAAAGTTTAACACTTTAAGATTGTCTGGTCAGAAAGTTTAACACTTTATGGTTGTTTGGTCAGAAAGTTTAACACTGAGGTTATCTGATTAGAAAGTTTAACACTTTAAGGTTGTCTGGTTAGAAAGTTTAACACTGAGGTTATCTGGTTAGAAAGTCTAACACTTTAAGGTTGTCTGGTTTGAAAGTTTATCACTTTAAGGTTGTCTGGTTAGAAAGTTTATCACTTTAAGGTTGTCTGGTTAGAAAGTTTATCACTTTAAGGTTATCTGGTTAGAAAATTTATCACTTTAAGGTTGTCTGGTTAGAAAGTTTAACAATTTAAGGTTGTCTGGTTGGAAAGTTTATCACTTTAAGGTTGTCTGGTTAGAAAGTTTAACACTTTAAGGTTGTCTGGTTAGAAAGTTTATCACTTTAAGGTTGTCTGGTTAGAAAGTTTATCACTTTAAGGTTGTCTGGTTAGAAAATTTATCACTTTAAGGTCGTCTGGTTAGAAAGTTTAACACTTTAAGGTTGTCTTGTTGGAAAGTTTATCACTTTAAGGTTGTCTGGTTAGAAAGTTTAACACTTTAAGGTTGTCTGGTTAGAAAGTTTATCACTTTAAGGTTGTCTGGTTAGAAAGTTTATCACTTTAAGGTTGTCTGGTCAGAAAGTTTATCACTTTAAGGTTGTCTGGTTAGTAATTTATCACTTTAAGGTTGTCTGGTTAGAAAGTTTATCACTTTAAGGTTTTTTAGTTAGAAAGTTTATCACTTTAAGGTTGTCTGGTTAGAAAGTTTAACACTTTAAGGTTGTCTGGTTAGAAAGTTTATCACTTTAAGGTTGTCTGGTTAGAAAGTTTAACACTTTAAGGTTGTCTGGTTGGAAAGTTTATCACTTTAAGGTTATCTGGTCAGAAAGTTTATCACTTTAAGGTTGTCTGGTCAGAAAGTTTATCAATTTAAGGTTGTCTGGTTAGAATGTTTATCACTTTGAGGTTGTCTGGTTAGAAAATTTTAACACTTTATGGTTGTCTGGTTAGAAAGTATATCACTTTAAGGTTGTCTGGTTAGAAAGTTTATCACTTTAAGGTTGTCTGGTTAGTAAGTTTATCACTTTAAGGTTGTCTGGTTAGAAAGTTTATCACTTTAAGGTTGTCTGGTTAGAAAGTTTATCACTTTAAGGTTGTCTGGTTAGTAAGTTTATCACTTTAAGGTTATCTGGTTAGAAAGTTTATCACTTTAAGGTTGTCTGGTTAGAAAGTTTAATACTTTAAGGTTGTCTGGTCAGAAAGTTTATCACTTTAAGGTTGTCTGGTTAGAAAGTTTATCACTTTAAGGTTTTCTGGTTAGAAAGTTTATCACTTTAAGGTTGTCTGGTTAGAAAGTTTAATACTTTAAGGTTTTCTGGTTAGAAAGTTTATCACTTTAAGGTTGTCTGGTTAAAAAGTTTATCACTTTAAGGTTGTCTGGTTAGAAAGTTTATCACTTTAGGGTTGTCTGGTCAGAAAGTTTATCACTTTAAGGTTGTCTGGTTAGAAAGTTTATCACTTTAAGGTTGTCTGGTTAGAAAGTTTATCACTTTAGGGTTGTCTGGTTAGAAAGTTTAACACTTTAAGGCTGTCTGGTCAGAAAGTTTATCACTTTAAGGTTGTCTGGTTAGAAAGTTTATCACTTTAAGGTTGTCTGGTTAGAAAGTTTATCACTTTAAGGTTGTCTGGTTAGAAAGTTTATCACTTTAAGGTTGTCTGGTCAGAAAGTTTATCACTTTAAGGTTGTCTGGTTAGAAAGTTTATCACTTTAAGGTTGTCTGGTTAGAAAGTTTATCACTTTAAGGTTGTCTGGTTAGAAAGTTTATCACTTTAAGGTTGTCTGGTTAGAAAATTTATCACTTTAAGGTCGTCTGGTTAGAAAGTTTAACACTTTAAGGTTGTCTTGTTGGAAAGTTTATCACTTTAAGGTTGTCTGGTTAGAAAGTTTAACACTTTAAGGTTGTCTGGTTAGAAAGTTTATCACTTTAAGGTTGTCTGGTTAGAAAGTTTATCACTTTAAGGTTGTCTGGTCAGAAAGTTTATCACTTTAAGGTTGTCTGGTTAGTAATTTATCACTTTAAGGTTGTCTGGTTAGAAAGTTTATCACTTTAAGGTTTTTTAGTTAGAAAGTTTATCACTTTAAGGTTGTCTGGTTAGAAAGTTTAACACTTTAAGGTTGTCTGGTTAGAAAGTTTATCACTTTAAGGTTGTCTGGTTAGAAAGTTTAACACTTTAAGGTTGTCTGGTTGGAAAGTTTATCACTTTAAGGTTATCTGGTCAGAAAGTTTATCACTTTAAGGTTGTCTGGTCAGAAAGTTTATCAATTTAAGGTTGTCTGGTTAGAATGTTTATCACTTTGAGGTTGTCTGGTTAGAAAATTTTAACACTTTATGGTTGTCTGGTTAGAAAGTATATCACTTTAAGGTTGTCTGGTTAGAAAGTTTATCACTTTAAGGTTGTCTGGTTAGTAAGTTTATCACTTTAAGGTTGTCTGGTTAGAAAGTTTATCACTTTAAAGTTGTCTGGTTAGAAAGTTTATCACTTTAAGGTTGTCTGGTTAGTAAGTTTATCACTTTAAGGTTATCTGGTTAGAAAGTTTATCACTTTAAGGTTGTCTGGTTAGAAAGTTTAATACTTTAAGGTTGTCTGGTCAGAAAGTTTATCACTTTAAGGTTGTCTGGTTAGAAAGTTTATCACTTTAAGGTTTTCTGGTTAGAAAGTTTATCACTTTAAGGTTGTCTGGTTAGAAAGTTTAATACTTTTAAGGTTTTCTGGTTAGAAAGTTTATCACTTTAAGGTTGTCTGGTTAAAAAGTTTATCACTTTAAGGTTGTCTGGTTAGAAAGTTTATCACTTTAGGGTTGTCTGGTCAGAAAGTTTATCACTTTAAGGTTGTCTGGTTAGAAAGTTTATCACTTTAAGGTTGTCTGGTTAGAAAGTTTATCACTTTAGGGTTGTCTGGTTAGAAAGTTTAACACTTTAAGGCTGTCTGGTCAGAAAGTTTATCACTTTAAGGTTGTCTGGTTAGAAAGTTTATCACTTTAAGGTTGTCTGGTTAGAAAGTTTATCACTTTAAGGTTGTCTGGTTAGAAAGTTTATCACTTTAAGGTTGTCTGGTCAGAAAGTTTATCACTTTAAGGTTGTCTGGTTAGAAAGTTTATCACTTTAAGGTTGTCTGGTTAGAAAGTTTATCACTTTAAGGTTGTCTGGTTAGAAAGTTTATCACTTTAAGGTTGTCTGGTTAGAAAGTTTATCACTTTAAGGTTGTCTGGTTAGAAAGTTTATCACTTTAAGGTTGTCTGGTTAGAAAGGTTATCACTTTAAGGTTGTCTGGTTAGAAAGTTTATCACTTTAAGGTTGTCTGGTCAGAAAGTTTAACACTTTAAGGTTGTCTGTTTAGAAAGTTTATCACTTTAAGGTTGTCTTTTAGAAAGTTTATCACTTTAAGGTTGTCTGGTTAGAAAGTTTAACACTTTAAGGTTGTCTGGTCAGAAAGTTTATCACTTTAAGGTTGTCTGGTCAGAAAGTTTAACACTTTAAGGTTGTCTGGTTAGAAAGTTTAACACTTTAAGGTTGTCTTGTTAGAAAGTTTATCACTTTAGGGTTGTCTGGTCAGAAAGTTTATCACTTTAAGGTTATCTGGTTAGAAAGTTTATCACTTTAAGGTTGTCTGGTTAGAAAATTTATCACTTTAAGGTTGTGTGGTTAGACAGTTTATCACTTTAAAGCTGTCTGGTCAGAAAGTTTATCACTTTAAGGTTGTCTGGTTAGAAAGTTTATCACTTTATGGTTGTCTGTTTAGAAAGTTTATCACTTTAAGGTTGTCTGGTTAGAAAGTTTAACACTTTAAGGTTGTCTGGTTAGAAAGTTTATCACTTTAAGGTTGTGTGGTTAGACAGTTTATCACTTTAAGGTTGTCTGGTCAGAAAGTTTATCACTTTAAGGTTATCTGGTTAGAAAGTTTATCACTTTAAGGTTGTCTGGTTAGAAAGTTTATCACTTTAAGGTTGTCTGGTTAGAAAGTTTATCACTTTAAGGTTGTCTGGTCAGAAAGTTTATCACTTTAAGGTTATATGGTTAGAAAGTTTATCACTTTAAGGTTGTCTGGTTAGAAAGTTTATCACTTTAAGGTTGTCTGGTTAGAAAGTTTAACACTTTAAGGTTGTCTGGTTAGAAAGTTTATCACTTTAAGGTTGTGTGGTTAGACAGTTTATCACTTTAAGGTTGTCTGGTCAGAAAGTTTATCACTTTAAGGTTATCTGGTTAGAAAGTTTATCACTTTAAGGTTGTCTGGTTAGAAAGTTTATCACTTTAAGGTTGTCTGGTTAGAAAGTTTATCACTTTAAGGTTGTCTGGTCAGAAAGTTTATCACTTTAAGGTTATATGGTTAGAAAGTTTATCACTTTAAGGTTGTCTGGTTAGAAAGTTTATCACTTTAAGGTTGTCTGGTTAGAAAGTTTATCACTTTAAGGTTGTCTGGTCAGAAAGTTTAACACTTTAAGGTTGTCTGGTTAGAAAGTTTATCACTTTAAGGTTGTCTGGTTAGAAAGTTTAACACTTTAAGGTTGTCTGGTTAGAAAGTTTATCACTTTAAGGTTGTCTGGTTAGAAAGTTTAACACTTTAAGGTTGTCTGGTTAGAAGGTTTATCATTTTAAGGTTGTCTGGTTAGAAAGTTTATCACTTTAAGGTTGTCTGGTTAGAAAGTTTAACACTTTGGGTTATCTGGTCAGAAAGTTTATCACTTTAAGGTTTTCTGGTCAGAAAGTTTATCACTTTAAGGTTATCTGGTTAGAAAGTTTATCACTTTAATGTTGTCTGGTTAGAAAGTTTATCACTTTAAAGTTTTCTGGTTAGAAAGTTTAACACTTTAGGTTGTCTGGTTAGAAAGTTTATCACTTTAAGGTTGTCTGGTTAGAAAGTTTATCACTTTAAGGTTGTCTGGTTAGAAAGTTTAACACTTTAAGGTTGTCTGGTTAGAAAGTTTATCACTTTAAGGTTGTCTGGTTAGAAAGTTTATCACTTTAAGGTTGTCTGGTTAGAAATTTATCACTTTAAGGTTGTCTGGTTAGAAAGTTTATCACTTTAAGGTTTTCTAGTTAGAAAGTTTATCACTTTAAGGTTGTCTGGTTAGAAAGTTTAACACTTTAAGGTTGTCTGGTTAGAAAGTTTATCACTTTAAGGTTGTCTGGTTAGAAAGTTTATCACTTTAAGGTTGTCTGGTCAGAAAGTTTATCACTTTAAGGTTGTCTGGGTAGAAAGTTTATCACTTTAAGGTTATCTGGTTAGAAAATTTATCACTTTAAGGTTGTCTGGTTAGAAAGTTTAACACATTAAGGTTGTCTGGTTGGAAAGTTTATCACTTTAAGGTTGTCTGGTTAGAAAGTTTATCACTTTAAGGTTGTCTGGTTAGAAAGTTTATCACTTTAAGGTGGTCTGGTTAGAAAATTTATCACTTTAAGGTCGTCTGGTTAGAAAGTTTATCACTTTAAGGTTGTCTGGTTAGAAAGTTTAACACTTTAAGGTTGTCTGGTTGGAAAGTTTATCACTTTAAGGTTGTCTGGTTAGAAAGTTTAACACTTTAAGGTTGTCTGGTTGGAAAGTTTATCACTTTAAGGTTATCTGGTCAGAAAGTTTATCACTTTAAGGTTGTCTGGTCAGAAAGTTTATCAATTTAAAGTTGTTTGGTTAGAAAGTTTATCACTTTGAGGTTGTCTGATTAGAAAATTTTAACACTTTATGGTTGTCTGGTTAGAAAGTATATCACTTTAAGGTTGTCTGGTTAGAAAGTTTATCACTTTAAGGTTGTCTGGTTAGTAAGTTTATCACTTTAAGGTTGTCTGGTTAGAAAGTTTATCACTTTAAGGTTGTCTGGTTAGAAAGTTTATCACTTTAAGGTTGTCTGGTTAGTAAGTTTATCACTTTAAGGTTATCTGGTTAGAAAGTTTATCACTTTAAGGTTGTCTGGTTAGAAAGTTTAATACTTTAAGGTTGTCTGGTCAGAAAGTTTATCACTTTAAGGTTGTCTGGTTAGAAAGTTTATCACTTTAAGGTTTTCTGGTTAGAAAGTTTATCACTTTAAGGTTGTCTGGTTAGAAAGTTTAATACTTTAAGGTTTTCTGGTTATAAAGTTTATCACTTTAAGGTTGTCTGGTTAGAAAGTTTATCACTTTAAGGTTGTCTGGTTAGAAAGTTTATCACTTTAGGGTTGTCTGGTCAGAAAGTTTATCACTTTAAGATTGTCTGGTTAGAAAGTTTATCATTTTAAGGTTGTCTGGTTAGAAAGTTTATCACTTTAGGGTTGTCTGGTTAGAAAGTTTAACACTTTAAGGCTGTCTGGTCAGAAAGTTTATCACTTTAAGGTTGTCTGGTTAGAAAGTTTATCACTTTAAGGTTGTCTGGTTAGAAAGTTTATCACTTTAAGGTTGTCTGGTTAGAAAGTTTATCACTTTAAGGTTGTATGGTCAGAAAGTTTATCACTTTAAGGTTGTCTGGTTAGAAAGTTTATCACTTTAAGGTTGTCTGGTTAGAAAGTTTATCACTTTAAGGTTGTCTGGTTAGAAAGTTTATCACTTTAGGGTTGTCTGGTCAGAAAGTTTATCACTTTAAGGTTGTCTGGTTAGAAAGTTTATCACTTTAAGGTTGTCTGGTTAGAAAGTTTATCACTTTAGGGTTGTCTGGTTAGAAAGTTTAACACTTTAAGGCTGTCTGGTCAGAAAGTTTATCACTTTAAGGTTGTCTGGTTAGAAAGTTTATCACTTTAAGGTTGTCTGGTTAGAAAGTTTATCACTTTAAGGTTGTCTGGTTAGAAAGTTTATCACTTTAAGGTTGTCTGGTCAGAAAGTTTATCACTTTAAGGTTGTCTGGTTAGAAAGTTTATCACTTTAAGGTTGTCTGGTTAGAAAGTTTATCACTTTAAGGTTTTCTGGTTAGAAAGTTTATCACTTTAAGGTTGTCTGGTTAGAAAGTTTATCACTTTAAGGTTGTCTGGTTAGAAAGGTTATCACTTTTAGGTTGTCTGGTTAGAAAGTTTATCACTTTAAGGTTGTCTGGTCAGAAAGTTTAACACTTTAAGGTTGTTTGTTTAGAAAGTTTATCACTTTAAGGTTGTCTTTTAGAAAGTTTATCACTTGAAGGTTGTCTGATTAGAAAGTTTAACACTTTAAGGTTGTCTGGTTAGAAAGTTTATCACTTTGAGGTTGTCTGGTTAGAAAGTTTAACACTTTAAGGTTGTCTGGTTAGAAAGTTTAACACTTTGGGTTATCTGGTCAGAAAGTTTATCACTTTAAGGTTTTCTGGTCAGAAAGTTTATCACGTTAAGGTTATCTGGTTAGAAAGTTTATCACTTTAATGTTGTCTGGTTAGAAAGTTTATCACTTTAAGGTTTTCTGGTTAGAAAGTTTAACACTTTAAGGTTGTCTGGTTAGAAAGTTTAACACTTTAAGGTTGTCTGGTTAGAAAGTTTAACACTTTAAGGTTGTCTGGTTAGAAAGTTTAACACTTTAAGGTTGTCTGGTTAGAAAGTTTATCACTTTAAGGTTGTCTGTTTAGAAAGTTTATCACTTTAAGGTTGTCTGGTTAGAAAGTTTAACACTTTAAGGTTGTCTGGTTAGAAAGTTTATCACTTTAAGGTTGTCTGGTTAGAAAGTTTATCACTTTAAGGTTGTCTGGTTAGAAAGTTTATCACTTTAGGGTTGTCTGGTCAGAAAGTTTATCACTTTAAGGTTGTCTGGTTAGAAAGTTTATCACTTTAAGGTTGTCTGGTTAGAAAGTTTATCACTTTAAGGTTGTCTGGTTAGAAAGTTTATCACTTTAAGGTTGTCTGGTTAGAAAGTTTATCACTTTAAGGTTGTCTGGTTAGAAAGTTTAACACTTTAAGGTTGTCTGGTTAGAAAATTTAACACTTTAAGGTTGTCTGGTTAGAAAGTTTATCACTTTAAGGTTGTCTGGTTAGAAATTTTATCACTTTAAGGTTGTCTGGTTAGAAAGTTTAACACTTTAAGGTTGTCTTGTTAGAAAATTTATCACTTTAAGGTTGTCTGGTTAGAAAGTTTAACACTTTAAGGTTGTCTGGTCAGAAAGTTTATCACTTTAAGGTTGTCTGGTCAGAAAGTTTAACACTTTAAGGTTGTCTGGTTAGAAAGTTTAACACTTTAAGGTTGTCTTGTTAGAAAGTTTATTACTTTAGGGTTGTCTGGTCAGAAAGTTTATCACTTTAAGGTTATCTGGTTAGAAAGTTTATCACTTTAAGGTTGTCTGGTTAGAAAATTTATCACTTTAAGGTTGTGTGGTTAGACAGTTTATCACTTTAAGGCTGTCTGGTCAGAAAGTTTATCACCTTAAGGTTGTCTGGTTAGAAAGTTTATCACTTTATGGTTGTCTGTTTAGAAAGTTTATCACTTTAAGGTTGTCTGATTAGAAAGTTTATCACTTTAAGGTTGTGTGGTTAGACAGTTTATCACTTTAAGGTTGTCTGGTCAGAAAGTTTATCACTTTAAGATTATCTGGTTAGAAAGTTTATCACTTTAAGGTTGTCTGGTTAGAAAGTTTATCACTTTAAGGTTGTCTGGTTAGAAAGTTTATCACTTTAAGGTTGTCTGGTCAGAAAGTTTATCACTTTAAGGTTATATGGTTAGAAAGTTTATCACTTTAAGGTTGTCTGGTTAGAAAGTTTATCACTTTAAGGTTGTCTGGTTAGAAAGTTTATCACTTGAAGGTTGTCTGGTCAGAAAGTTTAACACTTTAAGGTTGTCTGGTTAGAAAGTTTATCACTTTAAGTTTGTCTGTTTAGAAAGTTTATCACTTTAAGGTTGTCTGGTTAGAAAGTTTAACACTTTAAGGTTGTCTGGTTAGAAAGTTTATCACTTTAAGGTTGTCTGGTTAGAAAGTTTAACACTTTAAGGTTGTCTGGTTAGAAGGTTTATCATTTTAAGGTTGTCTGGTTAGAAAGTTTATCACTTTAAGGTTGTCTGGTTAGAAAGTTTAACACTTTGGGTTATCTGGTCAGAAAGTTTATCACTTTAAGGTTTTCTGGTCAGAAAGTTTATCACTTTAAGGTTATCTGGTTAGAAAGTTTATCACTTTAATGTTGTCTGGTTAGAAAGTTTATCACTTTAAAGTTTTCTGTTTAGAAAGTTTAACACTTTAAGGTTGTCTGGTTAGAAAGTTTATCACTTTAAGGTTGTCTGGTTAGAAAGTTTATCACTTTAAGGTTGTCTGGTTAGAAATTTATCACTTTAAGGTTGTCTGGTTAGAAAGTTTATCACTTTAAGGTTTTCTAGTTAGAAAGTTTATCACTTTAAGGTTGTCTGGTTAGAAAGTTTAACACTTTAAGGTTGTCTGGTTAGAAAGTTTATCACTTTAAGGTTGTCTGGTTAGAAAGTTTATCACTTTAAGGTTGTCTGGTCAGAAAGTTTATCACTTTAAGGTTGTCTGGTTAGAAAGTTTATCACTTTAAGGTTATCTGGTTAGAAAATTTATCACTTTAAGGTTGTCTGGTTAGAAAGTTTAACAATTTAAGGTTGTCTGGTTGGAAAGTTTATCACTTTAAGGTTGTCTGGTTAGAAAGTTTAACACTTTAAGGTTGTCTGGTTAGAAAGTTTATCACTTTAAGGTTGTCTGGTTAGAAAGTTTATCACTTTAAGGTTGTCTGGTTAGAAAGTTTATCACTTTAAGGTTGTCTGGTTAGAAAGTTTATCACTTTAAGGTTGTCTGGTTAGAAAGTTTATCACTTTAGGGTTGTCTGGTCAGAAAGTTTATCACTTTAAGGTTGTCTGGTTAGAAAGTTTATCACTTTAAGGTTGTCTGGTTAGAAAGTTTATCACTTTAAGGTTGTCTGGTTAGAAAGTTTATCACTTTAAGGTTGTCTGGTTAGAAAGTTTATCACTTTAAGGTTGTCTGGTTAGAAAGTTTAACACTTTAAGGTTGTCTGGTTAGAAAATTTAACACTTTAAGGTTGTCTGGTTAGAAAGTTTATCACTTTAAGGTTGTCTGGTTAGAAATTTTATCACTTTAAGGTTGTCTGGTTAGAAAGTTTAACACTTTAAGGTTGTCTTGTTAGAAAATTTATCACTTTAAGGTTGTCTGGTTAGAAAGTTTAACACTTTAAGGTTGTCTGGTCAGAAAGTTTATCACTTTAAGGTTGTCTGGTCAGAAAGTTTAACACTTTAAGGTTGTCTGGTTAGAAAGTTTAACACTTTAAGGTTGTCTTGTTAGAAAGTTTATTACTTTAGGGTTGTCTGGTCAGAAAGTTTATCACTTTAAGGTTATCTGGTTAGAAAGTTTATCACTTTAAGGTTGTCTGTTTAGAAAGTTTATCACTTTAAGGTTGTCTGGTTAGAAAGTTTAACACTTTAAGGTTGTCTGGTTAGAAAGTTTATCACTTTAAGGTTGTCTGGTTAGAAAGTTTATCACTTTAAGGTTGTCTGGTTAGAAAGTTTATCACTTTAAGGTTGTCTGGTTAGAAAGTTTATCACTTTAAGGTTGTCTGGTTAGAAAGTTTATCACTTTAAGGTTGTCTGGTTAGAAAGTTTAACACTTTGGGTTATCTGGTCAGAAAGTTTATCACTTTAAGGTTTTCTGGTCAGAAAGTTTATCACTTTAAGGTTATCTGGTTAGAAAGTTTATCACTTTAATGTTGTCTGGTTAGAAAGTTTATCACTTTAAAGTTTTCTGGTTAGAAAGTTTAACACTTTAAGGTTGTCTGGTTAGAAAGTTTATCACTTTAAGGTTGTCTGGTTAGAAAGTTTATCACTTTAAGGTTGTCTGGTTAGAAATTTATCACTTTAAGGTTGTCTGGTTAGAAAGTTTATCACTTTAAGGTTTTCTAGTTAGAAAGTTTATCACTTTAAGGTTGTCTGGTTAGAAAGTTTAACACTTTATGGTTGTCTGGTTAGAAAGTATATCACTTTAAGGTTGTCTGGTTAGAAAGTTTATCACTTTAAGGTTGTCTGGTTAGTAAGTTTATCACTTTAAGGTTGTCTGGTTAGAAAGTTTATCACTTTAAAGTTGTCTGGTTAGAAAGTTTATCACTTTAAGGTTGTCTGGTTAGTAAGTTTATCACTTTAAGGTTATCTGGTTAGAAAGTTTATCACTTTAAGGTTGTCTGGTTAGAAAGTTTAATACTTTAAGGTTGTCTGGTCAGAAAGTTTATCACTTTAAGGTTGTCTGGTTAGAAAGTTTATCACTTTAAGGTTTTCTGGTTAGAAAGTTTATCACTTTAAGGTTGTCTGGTTAGAAAGTTTAATACTTTTAAGGTTTTCTGGTTAGAAAGTTTATCACTTTAAGGTTGTCTGGTTAAAAAGTTTATCACTTTAAGGTTGTCTGGTTAGAAAGTTTATCACTTTAGGGTTGTCTGGTCAGAAAGTTTATCACTTTAAGGTTGTCTGGTTAGAAAGTTTATCACTTTAAGGTTGTCTGGTTAGAAAGTTTATCACTTTAGGGTTGTCTGGTTAGAAAGTTTAACACTTTAAGGCTGTCTGGTCAGAAAGTTTATCACTTTAAGGTTGTCTGGTTAGAAAGTTTATCACTTTAAGGTTGTCTGGTTAGAAAGTTTATCACTTTAAGGTTGTCTGGTTAGAAAGTTTATCACTTTAAGGTTGTCTGGTCAGAAAGTTTATCACTTTAAGGTTGTCTGGTTAGAAAGTTTATCACTTTAAGGTTGTCTGGTTAGAAAGTTTATCACTTTAAGGTTGTCTGGTTAGAAAGTTTATCACTTTAAGGTTGTCTGGTTAGAAAGTTTATCACTTTAAGGTTGTCTGGTTAGAAAGTTTATCACTTTAAGGTTGTCTGGTTAGAAAGGTTATCACTTTAAGGTTGTCTGGTTAGAAAGTTTATCACTTTAAGGTTGTCTGGTCAGAAAGTTTAACACTTTAAGGTTGTCTGTTTAGAAAGTTTATCACTTTAAGGTTGTCTTTTAGAAAGTTTATCACTTTAAGGTTGTCTGGTTAGAAAGTTTAACACTTTAAGGTTGTCTGGTCAGAAAGTTTATCACTTTAAGGTTGTCTGGTCAGAAAGTTTAACACTTTAAGGTTGTCTGGTTAGAAAGTTTAACACTTTAAGGTTGTCTTGTTAGAAAGTTTATCACTTTAGGGTTGTCTGGTCAGAAAGTTTATCACTTTAAGGTTATCTGGTTAGAAAGTTTATCACTTTAAGGTTGTCTGGTTAGAAAATTTATCACTTTAAGGTTGTGTGGTTAGACAGTTTATCACTTTAAAGCTGTCTGGTCAGAAAGTTTATCACTTTAAGGTTGTCTGGTTAGAAAGTTTATCACTTTATGGTTGTCTGTTTAGAAAGTTTATCACTTTAAGGTTGTCTGGTTAGAAAGTTTAACACTTTAAGGTTGTCTGGTTAGAAAGTTTATCACTTTAAGGTTGTGTGGTTAGACAGTTTATCACTTTAAGGTTGTCTGGTCAGAAAGTTTATCACTTTAAGGTTATCTGGTTAGAAAGTTTATCACTTTAAGGTTGTCTGGTTAGAAAGTTTATCACTTTAAGGTTGTCTGGTTAGAAAGTTTATCACTTTAAGGTTGTCTGGTCAGAAAGTTTATCACTTTAAGGTTATATGGTTAGAAAGTTTATCACTTTAAGGTTGTCTGGTTAGAAAGTTTATCACTTTAAGGTTGTCTGGTTAGAAAGTTTAACACTTTAAGGTTGTCTGGTTAGAAAGTTTATCACTTTAAGGTTGTGTGGTTAGACAGTTTATCACTTTAAGGTTGTCTGGTCAGAAAGTTTATCACTTTAAGGTTATCTGGTTAGAAAGTTTATCACTTTAAGGTTGTCTGGTTAGAAAGTTTATCACTTTAAGGTTGTCTGGTTAGAAAGTTTATCACTTTAAGGTTGTCTGGTCAGAAAGTTTATCACTTTAAGGTTATATGGTTAGAAAGTTTATCACTTTAAGGTTGTCTGGTTAGAAAGTTTATCACTTTAAGGTTGTCTGGTTAGAAAGTTTATCACTTTAAGGTTGTCTGGTCAGAAAGTTTAACACTTTAAGGTTGTCTGGTTAGAAAGTTTATCACTTTAAGGTTGTCTGGTTAGAAAGTTTAACACTTTAAGGTTGTCTGGTTAGAAAGTTTATCACTTTAAGGTTGTCTGGTTAGAAAGTTTAACACTTTAAGGTTGTCTGGTTAGAAGGTTTATCATTTTAAGGTTGTCTGGTTAGAAAGTTTATCACTTTAAGGTTGTCTGGTTAGAAAGTTTAACACTTTGGGTTATCTGGTCAGAAAGTTTATCACTTTAAGGTTTTCTGGTCAGAAAGTTTATCACTTTAAGGTTATCTGGTTAGAAAGTTTATCACTTTAATGTTGTCTGGTTAGAAAGTTTATCACTTTAAAGTTTTCTGGTTAGAAAGTTTAACACTTTAGGTTGTCTGGTTAGAAAGTTTATCACTTTAAGGTTGTCTGGTTAGAAAGTTTATCACTTTAAGGTTGTCTGGTTAGAAAGTTTAACACTTTAAGGTTGTCTGGTTAGAAAGTTTATCACTTTAAGGTTGTCTGGTTAGAAAGTTTATCACTTTAAGGTTGTCTGGTTAGAAATTTATCACTTTAAGGTTGTCTGGTTAGAAAGTTTATCACTTTAAGGTTTTCTAGTTAGAAAGTTTATCACTTTAAGGTTGTCTGGTTAGAAAGTTTAACACTTTAAGGTTGTCTGGTTAGAAAGTTTATCACTTTAAGGTTGTCTGGTTAGAAAGTTTATCACTTTAAGGTTGTCTGGTCAGAAAGTTTATCACTTTAAGGTTGTCTGGGTAGAAAGTTTATCACTTTAAGGTTATCTGGTTAGAAAATTTATCACTTTAAGGTTGTCTGGTTAGAAAGTTTAACACATTAAGGTTGTCTGGTTGGAAAGTTTATCACTTTAAGGTTGTCTGGTTAGAAAGTTTATCACTTTAAGGTTGTCTGGTTAGAAAGTTTATCACTTTAAGGTGGTCTGGTTAGAAAATTTATCACTTTAAGGTCGTCTGGTTAGAAAGTTTATCACTTTAAGGTTTTCTAGTTAGAAAGTTTATCACTTTAAGGTTGTCTGGTTAGAAAGTTTAACACTTTAAGGTTGTCTGGTTGGAAAGTTTATCACTTTAAGGTTGTCTGGTTAGAAAGTTTAACACTTTAAGGTTGTCTGGTTGGAAAGTTTATCACTTTAAGGTTATCTGGTCAGAAAGTTTATCACTTTAAGGTTGTCTGGTCAGAAAGTTTATCAATTTAAAGTTGTTTGGTTAGAAAGTTTATCACTTTGAGGTTGTCTGATTAGAAAATTTTAACACTTTATGGTTGTCTGGTTAGAAAGTATATCACTTTAAGGTTGTCTGGTTAGAAAGTTTATCACTTTAAGGTTGTCTGGTTAGTAAGTTTATCACTTTAAGGTTGTCTGGTTAGAAAGTTTATCACTTTAAGGTTGTCTGGTTAGAAAGTTTATCACTTTAAGGTTGTCTGGTTAGTAAGTTTATCACTTTAAGGTTATCTGGTTAGAAAGTTTATCACTTTAAGGTTGTCTGGTTAGAAAGTTTAATACTTTAAGGTTGTCTGGTCAGAAAGTTTATCACTTTAAGGTTGTCTGGTTAGAAAGTTTATCACTTTAAGGTTTTCTGGTTAGAAAGTTTATCACTTTAAGGTTGTCTGGTTAGAAAGTTTAATACTTTAAGGTTTTCTGGTTATAAAGTTTATCACTTTAAGGTTGTCTGGTTAGAAAGTTTATCACTTTAAGGTTGTCTGGTTAGAAAGTTTATCACTTTAGGGTTGTCTGGTCAGAAAGTTTATCACTTTAAGATTGTCTGGTTAGAAAGTTTATCATTTTAAGGTTGTCTGGTTAGAAAGTTTATCACTTTAGGGTTGTCTGGTTAGAAAGTTTAACACTTTAAGGCTGTCTGGTCAGAAAGTTTATCACTTTAAGGTTGTCTGGTTAGAAAGTTTATCACTTTAAGGTTGTCTGGTTAGAAAGTTTATCACTTTAAGGTTGTCTGGTTAGAAAGTTTATCACTTTAAGGTTGTATGGTCAGAAAGTTTATCACTTTAAGGTTGTCTGGTTAGAAAGTTTATCACTTTAAGGTTGTCTGGTTAGAAAGTTTATCACTTTAAGGTTGTCTGGTTAGAAAGTTTATCACTTTAGGGTTGTCTGGTCAGAAAGTTTATCACTTTAAGGTTGTCTGGTTAGAAAGTTTATCACTTTAAGGTTGTCTGGTTAGAAAGTTTATCACTTTAGGGTTGTCTGGTTAGAAAGTTTAACACTTTAAGGCTGTCTGGTCAGAAAGTTTATCACTTTAAGGTTGTCTGGTTAGAAAGTTTATCACTTTAAGGTTGTCTGGTTAGAAAGTTTATCACTTTAAGGTTGTCTGGTTAGAAAGTTTATCACTTTAAGGTTGTCTGGTCAGAAAGTTTATCACTTTAAGGTTGTCTGGTTAGAAAGTTTATCACTTTAAGGTTGTCTGGTTAGAAAGTTTATCACTTTAAGGTTTTCTGGTTAGAAAGTTTATCACTTTAAGGTTGTCTGGTTAGAAAGTTTATCACTTTAAGGTTGTCTGGTTAGAAAGGTTATCACTTTTAGGTTGTCTGGTTAGAAAGTTTATCACTTTAAGGTTGTCTGGTCAGAAAGTTTAACACTTTAAGGTTGTTTGTTTAGAAAGTTTATCACTTTAAGGTTGTCTTTTAGAAAGTTTATCACTTGAAGGTTGTCTGATTAGAAAGTTTAACACTTTAAGGTTGTCTGGTTAGAAAGTTTATCACTTTGAGGTTGTCTGGTTAGAAAGTTTAACACTTTAAGGTTGTCTGGTTAGAAAGTTTAACACTTTGGGTTATCTGGTCAGAAAGTTTATCACTTTAAGGTTTTCTGGTCAGAAAGTTTATCACGTTAAGGTTATCTGGTTAGAAAGTTTATCACTTTAATGTTGTCTGGTTAGAAAGTTTATCACTTTAAGGTTTTCTGGTTAGAAAGTTTAACACTTTAAGGTTGTCTGGTTAGAAAGTTTAACACTTTAAGGTTGTCTGGTTAGAAAGTTTAACACTTTAAGGTTGTCTGGTTAGAAAGTTTAACACTTTAAGGTTGTCTGGTTAGAAAGTTTATCACTTTAAGGTTGTCTGTTTAGAAAGTTTATCACTTTAAGGTTGTCTGGTTAGAAAGTTTAACACTTTAAGGTTGTCTGGTTAGAAAGTTTATCACTTTAAGGTTGTCTGGTTAGAAAGTTTATCACTTTAAGGTTGTCTGGTTAGAAAGTTTATCACTTTAGGGTTGTCTGGTCAGAAAGTTTATCACTTTAAGGTTGTCTGGTTAGAAAGTTTATCACTTTAAGGTTGTCTGGTTAGAAAGTTTATCACTTTAAGGTTGTCTGGTTAGAAAGTTTATCACTTTAAGGTTGTCTGGTTAGAAAGTTTATCACTTTAAGGTTGTCTGGTTAGAAAGTTTAACACTTTAAGGTTGTCTGGTTAGAAAATTTAACACTTTAAGGTTGTCTGGTTAGAAAGTTTATCACTTTAAGGTTGTCTGGTTAGAAATTTTATCACTTTAAGGTTGTCTGGTTAGAAAGTTTAACACTTTAAGGTTGTCTTGTTAGAAAATTTATCACTTTAAGGTTGTCTGGTTAGAAAGTTTAACACTTTAAGGTTGTCTGGTCAGAAAGTTTATCACTTTAAGGTTGTCTGGTCAGAAAGTTTAACACTTTAAGGTTGTCTGGTTAGAAAGTTTAACACTTTAAGGTTGTCTTGTTAGAAAGTTTATTACTTTAGGGTTGTCTGGTCAGAAAGTTTATCACTTTAAGGTTATCTGGTTAGAAAGTTTATCACTTTAAGGTTGTCTGGTTAGAAAATTTATCACTTTAAGGTTGTGTGGTTAGACAGTTTATCACTTTAAGGCTGTCTGGTCAGAAAGTTTATCACCTTAAGGTTGTCTGGTTAGAAAGTTTATCACTTTATGGTTGTCTGTTTAGAAAGTTTATCACTTTAAGGTTGTCTGATTAGAAAGTTTATCACTTTAAGGTTGTGTGGTTAGACAGTTTATCACTTTAAGGTTGTCTGGTCAGAAAGTTTATCACTTTAAGATTATCTGGTTAGAAAGTTTATCACTTTAAGGTTGTCTGGTTAGAAAGTTTATCACTTTAAGGTTGTCTGGTTAGAAAGTTTATCACTTTAAGGTTGTCTGGTCAGAAAGTTTATCACTTTAAGGTTATATGGTTAGAAAGTTTATCACTTTAAGGTTGTCTGGTTAGAAAGTTTATCACTTTAAGGTTGTCTGGTTAGAAAGTTTATCACTTGAAGGTTGTCTGGTCAGAAAGTTTAACACTTTAAGGTTGTCTGGTTAGAAAGTTTATCACTTTAAGTTTGTCTGTTTAGAAAGTTTATCACTTTAAGGTTGTCTGGTTAGAAAGTTTAACACTTTAAGGTTGTCTGGTTAGAAAGTTTATCACTTTAAGGTTGTCTGGTTAGAAAGTTTAACACTTTAAGGTTGTCTGGTTAGAAGGTTTATCATTTTAAGGTTGTCTGGTTAGAAAGTTTATCACTTTAAGGTTGTCTGGTTAGAAAGTTTAACACTTTGGGTTATCTGGTCAGAAAGTTTATCACTTTAAGGTTTTCTGGTCAGAAAGTTTATCACTTTAAGGTTATCTGGTTAGAAAGTTTATCACTTTAATGTTGTCTGGTTAGAAAGTTTATCACTTTAAAGTTTTCTGTTTAGAAAGTTTAACACTTTAAGGTTGTCTGGTTAGAAAGTTTATCACTTTAAGGTTGTCTGGTTAGAAAGTTTATCACTTTAAGGTTGTCTGGTTAGAAATTTATCACTTTAAGGTTGTCTGGTTAGAAAGTTTATCACTTTAAGGTTTTCTAGTTAGAAAGTTTATCACTTTAAGGTTGTCTGGTTAGAAAGTTTAACACTTTAAGGTTGTCTGGTTAGAAAGTTTATCACTTTAAGGTTGTCTGGTTAGAAAGTTTATCACTTTAAGGTTGTCTGGTCAGAAAGTTTATCACTTTAAGGTTGTCTGGTTAGAAAGTTTATCACTTTAAGGTTATCTGGTTAGAAAATTTATCACTTTAAGGTTGTCTGGTTAGAAAGTTTAACAATTTAAGGTTGTCTGGTTGGAAAGTTTATCACTTTAAGGTTGTCTGGTTAGAAAGTTTAACACTTTAAGGTTGTCTGGTTAGAAAGTTTATCACTTTAAGGTTGTCTGGTTAGAAAGTTTATCACTTTAAGGTTGTCTGGTTAGAAAGTTTATCACTTTAAGGTTGTCTGGTTAGAAAGTTTATCACTTTAAGGTTGTCTGGTTAGAAAGTTTATCACTTTAGGGTTGTCTGGTCAGAAAGTTTATCACTTTAAGGTTGTCTGGTTAGAAAGTTTATCACTTTAAGGTTGTCTGGTTAGAAAGTTTATCACTTTAAGGTTGTCTGGTTAGAAAGTTTATCACTTTAAGGTTGTCTGGTTAGAAAGTTTATCACTTTAAGGTTGTCTGGTTAGAAAGTTTAACACTTTAAGGTTGTCTGGTTAGAAAATTTAACACTTTAAGGTTGTCTGGTTAGAAAGTTTATCACTTTAAGGTTGTCTGGTTAGAAATTTTATCACTTTAAGGTTGTCTGGTTAGAAAGTTTAACACTTTAAGGTTGTCTTGTTAGAAAATTTATCACTTTAAGGTTGTCTGGTTAGAAAGTTTAACACTTTAAGGTTGTCTGGTCAGAAAGTTTATCACTTTAAGGTTGTCTGGTCAGAAAGTTTAACACTTTAAGGTTGTCTGGTTAGAAAGTTTAACACTTTAAGGTTGTCTTGTTAGAAAGTTTATTACTTTAGGGTTGTCTGGTCAGAAAGTTTATCACTTTAAGGTTATCTGGTTAGAAAGTTTATCACTTTAAGGTTGTCTGTTTAGAAAGTTTATCACTTTAAGGTTGTCTGGTTAGAAAGTTTAACACTTTAAGGTTGTCTGGTTAGAAAGTTTATCACTTTAAGGTTGTCTGGTTAGAAAGTTTATCACTTTAAGGTTGTCTGGTTAGAAAGTTTATCACTTTAAGGTTGTCTGGTTAGAAAGTTTATCACTTTAAGGTTGTCTGGTTAGAAAGTTTATCACTTTAAGGTTGTCTGGTTAGAAAGTTTAACACTTTGGGTTATCTGGTCAGAAAGTTTATCACTTTAAGGTTTTCTGGTCAGAAAGTTTATCACTTTAAGGTTATCTGGTTAGAAAGTTTATCACTTTAATGTTGTCTGGTTAGAAAGTTTATCACTTTAAAGTTTTCTGGTTAGAAAGTTTAACACTTTAAGGTTGTCTGGTTAGAAAGTTTATCACTTTAAGGTTGTCTGGTTAGAAAGTTTATCACTTTAAGGTTGTCTGGTTAGAAATTTATCACTTTAAGGTTGTCTGGTTAGAAAGTTTATCACTTTAAGGTTTTCTAGTTAGAAAGTTTATCACTTTAAGGTTGTCTGGTTAGAAAGTTTAACACTTTAAGGTTGTCTGGTTAGAAAGTTTATCACTTTAAGGTTGTCTGGTTAGAAAGTTTATCACTTTAAGGTTGTCTGGTCAGAAAGTTTATCACTTTAAGGTTGTCTGGTTAGAAAGTTTATCACTTTAAGGTTATCTGGTTAGAAAATTTATCACTTTAAGGTTGTCTGGTTAGAAAGTTTAACAATTTAAGGTTGTCTGGTTGGAAAGTTTATCACTTTAAGGTTGTCTGGTTAGAAAGTTTAACACTTTAAGGTTGTCTGGTTAGAAAGTTTATCACTTTAAGGTTGTCTGGTTAGAAAGTTTATCACTTTAAGGTTGTCTGGTTAGAAAATTTATCACTTTAAGGTCGTCTGGTTAGAAAGTTTAACACTTTAAGGTTGTCTTGTTGGAAAGTTTATCACTTTAAGGTTGTCTGGTTAGAAAGTTTAACACTTTAAGGTTGTCTGGTTAGAAAGTTTATCACTTTAAGGTTGTCTGGTTAGAAAGTTTATCACTTTAAGGTTGTCTGGTCAGAAAGTTTATCACTTTAAGGTTGTCTGGTTAGTAATTTATCACTTTAAGGTTGTCTGGTTAGAAAGTTTATCACTTTAAGGTTTTTTAGTTAGAAAGTTTATCACTTTAAGGTTGTCTGGTTAGAAAGTTTAACACTTTAAGGTTGTCTGGTTAGAAAGTTTATCACTTTAAGGTTGTCTGGTTAGAAAGTTTATCACTTTAAGGTTGTCTGGTCAGAAAGTTTATCACTTTAAGGTTGTCTGGTTAGAAAGTTTATCACTTTAAGGTTATCTGGTTAGAAAATTTATCACTTTAAGGTTGTCTGGTTAGAAAGTTTAACAATTTAAGGTTGTCTGGTTGGAAAGTTTATCACTTTAAGGTTGTCTGGTTAGAAAGTTTAACACTTTAAGGTTGTCTGGTTAGAAAGTTTATCACTTTAAGGTTGTCTGGTTAGAAAGTTTATCACTTTAAGGTTGTCTGGTTAGAAAATTTATCACTTTAAGGTCGTCTGGTTAGAAAGTTTAACACTTTAAGGATGTCTTGTTGGAAAGTTTATCACTTTAAGGTTGTCTGGTTAGAAAGTTTAACACTTTAAGGTTGTCTGGTTAGAAAGTTTATCACTTTAAGGTTGTCTGGTTAGAAAGTTTATCACTTTAAGGTTGTCTGGTCAGAAAGTTTATCACTTTAAGGTTGTCTGGTTAGTAATTTATCACTTTAAGGTTGTCTGGTTAGAAAGTTTATCACTTTAAGGTTTTTTAGTTAGAAAGTTTATCACTTTAAGGTTGTCTGGTTAGAAAGTTTAACACTTTAAGGTTGTCTGGTTAGAAAGTTTATCACTTGAAGGTTGTCTGATTTGAAATTTATCACTTTAAGGTTGTCTGGTTAGAAAGTTTATCACTTTAAGGTTTTCTAGTTAGAAAGTTTATCACTTTAAGGTTGTCTGGTTAGAAAGTTTAACACTTTAAGGTTGTCTGGTTAGAAAGTTTATCACTTTAAGGTTGTCTGGTTAGAAAGTTTATCACTTTAAGGTTGTCTGATTAGAAATTTATCACTTTAAGGTTGTCTGGTTAGAAAGTTTATCACTTTAAGGTTTTCTAGTTAGAAAGTTTATCACTTTAAGGTTGTCTGGTTAGAAAGTTTAACACTTTAAGGTTGTCTGGTTGGAAAGTTTATCACTTTAAGGTTGTCTGGTTAGAAAGTTTAACACTTTAAGGTTGTCTGGTTGGAAAGTTTATCACTTTAAGGTTATCTGGTCAGAAAGTTTATCACTTTAAGGTTGTCTGGTCAGAAAGTTTATCAATTTAAAGTTGTTTGGTTAGAAAGTTTATCACTTTGAGATTGTCTGGTTAGAAAATTTTAACACTTTATGGTTGTCTGGTTAGAAAGTATATCACTTTAAGGTTGTCTGGTTAGAAAGTTTATCACTTTAAGGTTGTCTGGTTAGTAAGTTTATCACTTTAGGGTTGTCTGGTTAGAAAGTTTATCACTTTAAGGTTGTCTGGTTAGAAAGTTTATCACTTTAAGGTTGTCTGGTTAGTAAGTTTATCACTTTAAGGTTATCTGGTTAGAAAGTTTATCACTTTAAGGTTGTCTGGTTAGAAAGTTTAATACTTTAAGGTTGTCTGGTCAGAACGTTTATCACTTTTAGGTTGTCTGGTTAGAAAGTTTATCACTTTAAGGTTTTCTGGTTAGAAAGTTTATCACTTTAAGGTTGTCTGGTTAGAAAGTTTAATACATTAAGGTTTTCTGGTTAGAAAGTTTATCACTTTAAGGTTGTCTGGTTAGAAAGTTTATCACTTTAAGGTTGTCTGGTTAGAAAGTTTATCACTTTAGGGTTGTCTGGTCAGAAAGTTTATCACTTTAAGGTTGTCTGGTTAGAAAGTTTATCACTTTAAGGTTGTCTGGTTAGAAAGTTTATCACTTTAGGGTTGTCTGGTTAGAAAGTTTAACACTTTAAGGCTGTCTGGTCAGAAAGTTTATCACTTTAAGGTTGTCTGGTTAGAAAGTGTATCACTTTAAGGTTGTCTGGTTAGAAAGTTTATCACTTTAAGGTTGTCTGGTTAGAAAGTTTATCACTTTAAGGTTGTCTGGTCAGAAAGTTTATCACTTTAAGGTTGTCTGGTTAGAAAGTTTATCACTTTAAGGTTGTCTGGTTAGAAAGTTTATCACTTTAAGGTTGTCTGGTTAGAAAGTTTATCACTTTAAGGTTGTCTGGTTAGAAAGTTTATCACTTTAAGGTTGTCTGGTCAGAAAGTTTATCACTTTAAGGTTGTCTGGTTAGAAAGTTTATCACTTTAAGGTTGTCTGGTTAGAAAGTTTATCACTTTAAGGTTGTCTGGTTAGAAAGTTTATCACTTTAAGGTTGTCTGGTTAGAAAGTTTATCACTTTAAGGTTGTCTGGTTAGAAAGGTTATCACTTTAAGGTTGTCTGGTTAGAAAGTTTATCACTTTAAGGTTGTCTGGTCAGAAAGCTTAACACTTTAAGGTTGTTTGTTTAGAAAGTTTATCACTTTAAGGTTGTCTTTTAGAAAGTTTATCACTTTAAGGTTGTCTGATTAGAAAGTTTAACACTTTAAGGTTGTCTGGTTAGAAAGTTTATCACTTTAAGGTTGTCTGGTTAGAAAGTTTATCACTTTAAGGTTGTCTTATTAGAAACTTTATCACTTTAAGGTTGTCTGGTCAGAAAGTTTATCAATTTAAGGTTGTCTGGTTAGAAAGTTTATCACTTTAAGGTTGTCTGGTTAGAAAGTTTAACACTTTAAGGTTGTCTGGTTAGAAAATTTAACACTTTAAGGTTGTCTGGTTAGAAAGTTTATCACTTTAAGGTTGTCTGGTTAGAAATTTTATCACTTTAAGGTTGTCTGGTTAGAAAGTTTAACACTTTAAGGTTGTCTTGTTAGAAAATTTATCACTTTAAGGTTGTCTGGTTAGAAAGTTTAACACTTTAAGGTTGTCTGGTCAGAAAGTTTATCACTTTAAGGTTGTCTGGTCAGAAAGTTTAACACTTTAAGGTTGTCTGGTTAGAAAGTTTAACACTTTAAGGTTGTCTTGTTAGAAAGTTTATCACTTTAGGGTTGTCTGGTCAGAAAGTTTATCACTTTAAGGTTATCTGGTTAGAAAGTTTATCACTTTAAGGTTGTCTGGTTAGAAAATTTATCACTTTAAGGTTGTGTGGTTAGACAGTTTATCACTTTAAGGCTGTCTGGTCAGAAAGTTTATCACCTTAAGGTTGTCTGGTTAGAAAGTTTATCACTTTATGGTTGTCTGTTTAGAAAGTTTATCACTTTAAGGTTGTCTGATTAGAAAGTTTATCACTTTAAGGTTGTGTGGTTAGACAGTTTATCACTTTAAGGTTGTCTGGTCAGAAAGTTTATCACTTTAAGATTATCTGGTTAGAAAGTTTATCACTTTAAGGTTGTCTGGTTAGAAAGTTTATCACTTTAAGGTTGTCTGGTTAGAAAGTTTATCACTTTAAGGTTGTCTGGTCAGAAAGTTTATCACTTTAAGGTTATATGGTTAGAAAGTTTATCACTTTAAGGTTGTCTGGTTAGAAAGTTTATCACTTTAAGGTTGTCTGGTTAGAAAGTTTATCACTTGAAGGTTGTCTGGTCAGAAAGTTTAACACTTTAAGGTTGTCTGGTTAGAAAGTTTATCACTTTAAGTTTGTCTGTTTAGAAAGTTTATCACTTTAAGGTTGTCTGGTTAGAAAGTTTAACACTTTAAGGTTGTCTGGTTAGAAAGTTTATCACTTTAAGGTTGTCTGGTTAGAAAGTTTAACACTTTAAGGTTGTCTGGTTAGAAGGTTTATCATTTTAAGGTTGTCTGGTTAGAAAGTTTATCACTTTAAGGTTGTCTGGTTAGAAAGTTTAACACTTTGGGTTATCTGGTCAGAAAGTTTATCACTTTAAGGTTTTCTGGTCAGAAAGTTTATCACTTTAAGGTTATCTGGTTAGAAAGTTTATCACTTTAATGTTGTCTGGTTAGAAAGTTTATCACTTTAAAGTTTTCTGGTTAGAAAGTTTAACACTTTAAGGTTGTCTGGTTAGAAAGTTTATCACTTTAAGGTTGTCTGGTTAGAAAGTTTATCACTTTAAGGTTGTCTGGTTAGAAATTTATCACTTTAAGGTTGTCTGGTTAGAAAGTTTATCACTTTAAGGTTTTCTAGTTAGAAAGTTTATCACTTTAAGGTTGTCTGGTTAGAAAATTTAACACTTTAAGGTTGTCTGGTTAGAAAGTTTATCACTTTAAGGTTGTCTGGTTAGAAAGTTTATCACTTTAAGGTTGTCTGGTCAGAAAGTTTATCACTTTAAGGTTGTCTGGTTAGAAAGTTTATCACTTTAAGGTTATCTGGTTAGAAAATTTATCACTTTAAGGTTGTCTGGTTAGAAAGTTTAACAATTTAAGGTTGTCTGGTTGGAAAGTTTATCACTTTAAGGTTGTCTGGTTAGAAAGTTTAACACTTTAAGGTTGTCTGGTTAGAAAGTTTATCACTTTAAGGTTGTCTGGTTAGAAAGTTTATCACTTTAAGGTTGTCTGGTTAGAAAATTTATCACTTTAAGGTCGTCTGGTTAGAAAGTTTAACACTTTAAGGTTGTCTTGTTGGAAAGTTTATCACTTTAAGGTTGTCTGGTTAGAAAGTTTAACACTTTAAGGTTGTCTGGTTAGAAAGTTTATCACTTTAAGGTTGTCTGGTTAGAAAGTTTATCACTTTAAGGTTGTCTGGTCAGAAAGTTTATCACTTTAAGGTTGTCTGGTTAGTAATTTATCACTTTAAGGTTGTCTGGTTAGAAAGTTTATCACTTTAAGGTTTTTTAGTTAGAAAGTTTATCACTTTAAGGTTGTCTGGTTAGAAAGTTTAACACTTTAAGGTTGTCTGGTTAGAAAGTTTATCACTTTAAGGTTGTCTGATTAGAAATTTATCACTTTAAGGTTGTCTGGTTAGAAAGTTTATCACTTTAAGGTTTTCTAGTTAGAAAGTTTATCACTTTAAGGTTGTCTGGTTAGAAAGTTTAACACTTTAAGGTTGTCTGGTTAGAAAGTTTATCACTTTAAGGTTGTCTGGTTAGAAAGTTTATCACTTTAAGGTTGTCTGATTAGAAATTTATCACTTTAAGGTTGTCTGGTTAGAAAGTTTAACACTTTAAGGTTGTCTGGTTAGAAAGTTTATCACTTTAAGGTTGTCTGGTTAGAAAGTTTATCACTTTAAGATTATCTGGTTAGAAAGTTTATCACTTTAAGGTTGTCTGGTTAGAAAGTTTATCACTTTAAGGTTGTCTGGTCAGAAAGTTTATCACTTTAAGGTTGTCTGGTCAGAAAGTTTATCACTTTAAGGTTATATGGTTAGAAAGTTTATCACTTTAAGGTTGTCTGGTTAGAAAGTTTATCACTTTAAGGTTGTCTGGTTAGAAAGTTTATCACTTGAAGGTTGTCTGGTCAGAAAGTTTAACACTTTAAGGTTGTCTGGTTAGAAAGTTTATCACTTTAAGTTTGTCTGTTTAGAAAGTTTATCACTTTAAGGTTGTCTGGTTAGAAAGTTTAACACTTTAAGGTTGTCTGGTTAGAAAGTTTATCACTTTAAGGTTGTCTGGTTAGAAAGTTTAACACTTTAAGGTTGTCTGGTTAGAAGGTTTATCATTTTAAGGTTGTCTGGTTAGAAAGTTTATCACTTTAAGGTTGTCTGGTTAGAAAGTTTAACACTTTGGGTTATCTGGTCAGAAAGTTTATCACTTTAAGGTTTTCTGGTCAGAAAGTTTATCACTTTAAGGTTATCTGGTTAGAAAGTTTATCACTTTAATGTTGTCTGGTTAGAAAGTTTATCACTTTAAAGTTTTCTGGTTAGAAAGTTTAACACTTTAAGGTTGTCTGGTTAGAAAGTTTATCACTTTAAGGTTGTCTGGTTAGAAAGTTTATCACTTTAAGGTTGTCTGGTTAGAAATTTATCACTTTAAGGTTGTCTGGTTAGAAAGTTTATCACTTTAAGGTTTTCTAGTTAGAAAGTTTATCACTTTAAGGTTGTCTGGTTAGAAAGTTTAACACTTTAAGGTTGTCTGGTTAGAAAGTTTATCACTTTAAGGTTGTCTGGTTAGAAAGTTTATCACTTTAAGGTTGTCTGGTCAGAAAGTTTATCACTTTAAGGTTGTCTGGTTAGAAAGTTTATCACTTTAAGGTTATCTGGTTAGAAAATTTATCACTTTAAGGTTGTCTGGTTAGAAAGTTTAACAATTTAAGGTTGTCTGGTTGGAAAGTTTATCACTTTAAGGTTGTCTGGTTAGAAAGTTTAACACTTTAAGGTTGTCTGGTTAGAAAGTTTATCACTTTAAGGTTGTCTGGTTAGAAAGTTTATCACTTTAAGGTTGTCTGGTTAGAAAATTTATCACTTTAAGGTCGTCTGGTTAGAAAGTTTAACACTTTAAGGTTGTCTTGTTGGAAAGTTTATCACTTTAAGGTTGTCTGGTTAGAAAGTTTAACACTTTAAGGTTGTCTGGTTAGAAAGTTTATCACTTTAAGGTTGTCTGGTTAGAAAGTTTATCACTTTAAGGTTGTCTGGTCAGAAAGTTTATCACTTTAAGGTTGTCTGGTTAGTAATTTATCACTTTAAGGTTGTCTGGTTAGAAAGTTTATCACTTTAAGGTTTTTTAGTTAGAAAGTTTATCACTTTAAGGTTGTCTGGTTAGAAAGTTTAACACTTTAAGGTTGTCTGGTTAGAAAGTTTATCACTTTAAGGTTTTCTAGTTAGAAAGTTTATCACTTTAAGGTTGTCTGGTTAGAAAGTTTAACACTTTAAGGTTGTCTGGTTAGAAAGTTTATCACTTTAAGGTTGTCTGGTTAGAAAGTTTATCACTTTAAGGTTGTCTGATTAGAAATTTATCACTTTAAGGTTGTCTGGTTAGAAAGTTTATCACTTTAAGGTTTTCTAGTTAGAAAGTTTATCACTTTAAGGTTGTCTGGTTAGAAAGTTTAACACTTTAAGGTTGTCTGGTTGGAAAGTTTATCACTTTAAGGTTGTCTGATTAGAAAGTTTAACACTTTAAGGTTGTCTGGTTGGAAAGTTTATCACTTTAAGGTTATCTGGTCAGAAAGTTTATCACTTTAAGGTTGTCTGGTCAGAAAGTTTATCAATTTAAAGTTGTTTGGTTAGAAAGTTTATCACTTTGAGGTTGTCTGGTTAGAAAATTTTAACACTTTATGGTTGTCTGGTTAGAAAGTATATCACTTTAAGGTTGTCTGGTTAGAAAGTTTATCACTTTAAGGTTGTCTGGTTAGTAAGTTTATCACTTTAGGGTTGTCTGGTTAGAAAGTTTATCACTTTAAGGTTGGCTGGTTAGAAAGTTTATCACTTTAAGGTTGTCTGGTTAGTAAGTTTATCACTTTAAGGTTATCTGGTTAGAAAGTTTAATACTTTAAGGTTGTCTGGTCAGAAAGTTTATCACTTTAAGGTTGTCTGGTTAGAAAGTTTATCACTTTAAGGTTTTCTGGTTAGAAAGTTTATCACTTTAAGGTTGTCTGGTTAGAAAGTTTAATACATTAAGGTTTTCTGGTTAGAAAGTTTATCACTTTAAGGTTGTCTGGTTAGAAAGTTTATCACTTTAAGGTTGTCTGGTTAGAAAGTTTATCACTTTAGGGTTGTCTGGTCAGAAAGTTTATCACTTTAAGGTTGTCTGGTTAGAAAGTTTATCACTTTAAGGTTGTCTGGTTAGAAAGTTTATCACTTTAGGGTTGTCTGGTTAGAAAGTTTAACACTTTAAGGCTGTCTGGTCAGAAAGTTTATCACTTTAAGGTTGTCTGGTTAGAAAGTGTATCACTTTAAGGTTGTCTGGTTAGAAAGTTTATCACTTTAAGGTTGTCTGGTTAGAAAGTTTATCACTTTAAGGTTGTCTGGTCAGAAAGTTTATCACTTTAAGGTTGTCTGGTTAGAAAGTTTATCACTTTAAGGTTGTCTGGTTAGAAAGTTTATCACTTTAAGGTTGTCTGGTTAGAAAGTTTATCACTTTAGGGTTGTCTGGTCAGAAAGTTTATCACTTTAAGGTTGTCTGGTTAGAAAGTTTATCACTTTAAGGTTGTCTGGTTAGAAAGTTTATCACTTTAGGGTTGTCTGGTTAGAAAGTTTAACACTTTAAGGCTGTCTGGTCAGAAAGTTTATCACTTTAAGGTTGTCTGGTTAGAAAGTTTATCACTTTAAGGTTGTCTGGTTAGAAAGTTTATCACTTTAAGGTTGTCTGGTTAGAAAGTTTATCACTTTAAGGTTGTCTGGTCAGAAAGTTTATCACTTTAAGGTTGTCTGGTTAGAAAGTTTATCACTTTAAGGTTGTCTGGTTAGAAAGTTTATCACTTTAAGGTTGTCTGGTTAGAAAGTTTATCACTTTAAGGTTGTCTGGTTAGAAAGTTTATCACTTTAAGGTTGTCTGGTTAGAAAGGTTATCACTTTAAGGTTGTCTGGTTAGAAAGTTTATCACTTTAAGATTGTCTGGTCAGAAAGTTTAACACTTTAAGGTTGTTTGTTTAGAAAGTTTATCACTTTAAGGTTGTCTTTTAGAAAGTTTATCACTTTAAGGTTGTCTGATTAGAAAGTTTAACACTTTAAGGTTGTCTGGTTAGAAAGTTTATCACTTTGAGGTTGTCTGGTTAGAAAGTTTAACACTTTAAGGTTGTCTGGTGAGAAGGTTTATCATTTTAAGGTTGTCTGGTTAGAAAGTTTATCACTTTAAGGTTGTCTGGTTAGAAAGTTTAACACTTTCGGTTATCTGGTCAGAAAGTTTATCACTTTAAGGTTTTCTGGTCAGAAAGTTTATCACTTTAAGGTTATCTGGTTAGAAAGTTTATCACTTTAATGTTGTCTGGTTAGAAAGTTTATCACTTTAAGGTTTTCTGGTTAGAAAGTTTAACACTTTAAGGTTGTCTGGTTAGAAAGTTTAACACTTTAAGGTTGTCTGGTTAGAAAGTTTAACACTTTAAGGTTGTCTGGTTAGAAAGTTTAACACTTTAAGGTTGTCTGGTTAGAAAGTTTATCACTTTAAGGTTGTCTGTTTAGAAAGTTTATCACTTTAAGGTTGTCTGGTTAGAAAGTTTAACACTTTAAGGTTGTCTGGTTAGAAAGTTTATCACTTTAAGGTTGTCTGGTTAGAAAGTTTATCACTTTAGGGTTGTCTGGTCAGAAAGTTTATCACTTTAAGGTTGTTTGGTTAGAAAGTTTATCACTTTAAGGTTGTCTGGTTAGAAAGTTTATCACTTTAGGGTTGTCTGGTTAGAAAGTTTAACACTTTAAGGCTGTCTGGTCAGAAAGTTTATCACTTTAAGGTTGTCTGGTTAGAAAGTTTATCACTTTAAGGTTGTCTGGTTAGAAAGTTTATCACTTTAAGGTTGTCTGGTTAGAAAGTTTATCACTTTAAGGTTGTCTGGTCAGAAAGTTTATCACTTTAAGGTTGTCTGGTTAGAAAGTTTATCACTTTAAGGTTGTCTGGTTAGAAAGTTTATCACTTTAAGGTTGTCTGGTTAGAAAGTTTATCACTTTAAGGTTGTCTGGTTAGAAAGTTTATCACTTTAAGGTTGTCTGGTTAGAAAGTTTATCACTTTAAGGTTGTCTGGTTAGAAAGGTTATCACTTTAAGGTTGTCTGGTTAGAAAGTTTATCACTTTAAGGTTGTCTGGTCAGAAAGTTTAACACTTTAAGGTTGTTTGTTTAGAAAGTTTATCACTTTAAGGTTGTTTGTTTAGAAAGTTTATCACTTTAAGGTTGTCTTTTAGAAAGTTTATCACTTTAAGGTTGTCTGATTAGAAAGTTTAACACTTTAAGGTTGTCTGGTTAGAAAGTTTATCACTTTGAGGTTGTCTGGTTAGAAAGTTTAACACTTTAAGGTTGTCTGGTGAGAAGGTTTATCATTTTAAGGTTGTCTGGTTAGAAAGTTTATCACTTTAAGGTTGTCTGGTTAGAAAGTTTAACACTTTGGGTTATCTGGTCAGAAAGTTTATCACTTTAAGGTTTTCTGGTCAGAAAGTTTATCACTTTAAGGTTATCTGGTTAGAAAGTTTATCACTTTAATGTTGTCTGGTTAGAAAGTTTATCACTTTAAGGTTTTCTGGTTAGAAAGTTTAACACTTTAAGGTTGTCTGGTTAGAAAGTTTAACACTTTAAGGTTGTCTGGTTAGAAAGTTTAACACTTTAAGGTTGTCTGGTTAGAAAGTTTAACACTTTAAGGTTGTCTGGTTAGAAAGTTTATCACTTTAAGGTTGTCTGTTTAGAAAGTTTATCACTTTAAGGTTGTCTGGTTAGAAAGTTTAACACTTTAAGGTTGTCTGGTTAGAAAGTTTATCACTTTAAGGTTGTCTGGTTAGAAAGTTTAACACTTTAAGGTTGTCTGGTTAGAAGGTTTATCACTTTAAGGTTGTCTGGTTAGAAAGTTTATCACTTTAAGGTTATCTGGTTTGAAAGTTTATCACTTTAAGGTTGTCTGGTTAGAAAGTTTATCACTTTAAGGTTTTCTAGTTAGAAAGTTTATCACTTTAAGGTTGTCTAGTTTATCACTGTAAGGTTGTCTGGTTAGAAAGTTTAACACTTTAAGGTTGTCTGGTTAGAAAGTTTATCACTTTAAGGTTTTCTAGTTAGAAAGTTTATCACTTTAAGGTTGTCTGGTTAGAAAGTTTATCACTTTAGGTTGTCTGGTTAGAAAGTTTATCACTTTAAGGTTGTCTGGTTAGAAAGTTTAACACTTTAAGGTTGTCTGGTTAGAAAGGTTATCACTTTAAGGTTGTCTGGTTAGAAAGTTTATTTGTAGTACAGTAGTTCCCTCTTATAAGGCCACCTCTTCTGGAATGGTAAAAGTGGCATTATAAGAGGGGTGGTCTCTGGAGGTGAACCATTTACTATGTTTGTTCCTCTTAAACCTAGCCAGATAAGAGAGGTGACCTTTGGTGGACATGGCCTTATAATAGGGTGACTATTACATCTGTTCAAACAAATTGTAAGTCTTATGGGAATAATATATAAATAGTCTTGGGAATAATATATAAATAGTCTTCATCTTATAAGAAACCCAAGGAAGCGTTTGATCCCAAATTGTACATGCATGACCTTTGGCAACTTTTTAGCTCACATGAGACAGAAAAGTCTTTAACATGCAAGAAGCATAGCTCTTCCTCCAATCAGGACATCCACTATGGTTCATTATAAGAAGCATAGCACTCCCTCCAATCAGGACATCCACTATGGTTCATTATAAGAAGCATAGCTCTCCCTCCAATCAGGACATCCACTATGGTTCATTATAAGAAGCATAGCTCTCCCTCCAATCAGGACATCCACTATGGTTCATTATAAGAAGCATAGCTCTCCCTCCAATCAGGACATCCACTATGGTTCATTATAAGAAGCATATCTCTCCCTCCAATCAGGACATCCACTATGGTTCATTATAAGAAGCATAGCTCTCCCTCCAATCAGGACATCCACTATGGTTCATTATAAGAAGCATAGCTCTCCCTCCAATCAGGACATCCACTATGGTCCATTATAAGAAACATAGCTCTCCCTCCAATCAGGACATCCACTATGGTTCATTATAAGTAGCATAGCTCTCCCTCCAATCAGGACATCCACTATGGTTCATTATAAGAAGCATAGCTCTCCCTCCAATCAGGACATCCACTATGGTCCAATATAAGAAGCATATCTCTCCCTCCAATCAGGACATCCACTATGGTTCATTAGAAGAAGCATAGCTCTCCCTCCAATCAGGACATCCACTATGGTCCATTATAAGAAGCATAGCTCTCCCTCCAATCAGGATATCCACTATGGTTCATTATAAGTAGCATAGCTCTCCTTCCAATCAGGACATCCACTATGGTTCATTATAAGAAGCATAGCTCTCCCTCCAATCAGGACATCCACTATGGTCCATTATAAGAAACATAGCTCTCCCTCCAATCAGGACATCCACTATGGTTCATTATAAGTAGCATAGCTCTCCCTCCAATCAGGACATCCACTATGGTCCATTATAAGAAGCATAGCTCTCCCTCCAATCAGGACATCCACTATGGTTCATTATAAGAAGCATAGCTCTCCCTCCAATCAGGACATCCACTATGGTCCATTATAAGAAGCATAGCTCTCCCTCCAATCAGGACATCTACTATGGTTCATTATAAGAAGCATAGCTCTCCCTCCAATCAGGACATCCACTATGGTTCATTATAAGAAGCATAGCTCTCCCTCCAATCAGGACATCCACTATGGTTCATTATAAGAAGCAGAGCTCTCCCTCCAATCAGGACATCCACTATGGTCCATTATAAGAAGCAGAGCTCTCCCTCCAATCAGGACATCCACTATGGTTCATTATAAGAAGCAGAGCTCTCCCTCCAATCAGGACATTCACTATGGTCCATTATAAGAAGCATAGCTCTCCCTCCAATCAGGACATCCACTATGGTTCATTATAAGAAGCATAGCTCTCCCTCCAATCAGGACATCCACTATGGTTCATTATAAGAAGCATAGCTCTCCCTCCAATCAGGACATCCACTATGGTCCATTATAAGAAGCATAGCTCTCCCTCCAATCAGGACATCCACTATGGTTCATTATAAGAAGCATAGCTCTCCCTCCAATCAGGACATCCACTATAGTCCATTATAAGAAGCATAGCTCTCCCTCCAATCAGGACATCCACTATGGTTCATTATAAGTAGCATAGCTCTCCCTCCAATCAGGACATCCACTATGGTTCATTATAAGAAGCATAGCTCTCCCTCCAATCAGGACATCCACTATGGTTCATTATAAGAAGCATAGCTCTCCCTCCAATCAGGACATCCACTATGGTTCATTATAAGAAGCATAGCTCTCCCTCCAATCAGGACATCCACTATGGTTCATTATAAGAAGCATAGCTCTCCCTCCAATCAGGACATCCACTATGGTTCATTATAAGAAGCATAGCTCTCCCTCCAATCAGGACATCCACTATGGTCCATTATAAGAAGCATAGCTCTCCCTCCAATCAGGACATCCACTATGGTTCATTATAGGAAGCATAGCTCTCCCTCCAATCAGGACATCCACTATGGTTCATTATAAGTAGCATAGCTCTCCCTCCAATCAGGACATTCACCATGGTTCATTATAAGAAGCATAGCTCTCCCTCCAATCAGGACATCCACCATGGTTCATTATAAGAAGCATAGCTCTCCCTCCAATCAGGACATCCACCATGGTTCATTATAAGAAGCATAGCTCTCCCTCCAATCAGGACATCCACTAAGGTCCATTATAAGAAGCATAGCTCTCCCTCCAATCAGGACATCCACTATGGTCCATTATAAGAAGCATAGCTCTCCCTCCAATCAGGACATCCACTATGGTCCATTATAAGAAGCATAGCTCTCCCTCCAATCAGGACATCCACTATGGTTCATTATAAGAAGCATAGCTCTCCCTCCAATCAGGACATCCACCATGGTTCATTATAAGAAGCATAGCTCTCCCTCCAATCAGGACATCCACTATGGTTCATTATAAGAAGCATAGCTCTCCCTCCAATCAGGACATCCACTATGGTTCATTATAAGAAGCATAGCTCTCCCTCCAATCAGGACATCCACTATGGTCCATTATAAGAAGCATAGCTCTCCCTCCAATCAGGACATCCACTATAGTCCATTATAAGTAAGGCCTTTCGTTTATCCAAATTCAATATATCACAGTTAATGCTGTATACATAAGTACTAAAATTCAATTTATATCTTTTTGTTGCAGCAATTTTGTCATTTCTTTTACATTTAATTAAATGAATAGACTTATCATATTGAAGAGTTTTTACTTGTACTAATATGAATTGGTTATTTGGAGTTATTCCCCTTTGGATATGAATTTTAATGGAGTGGAATAGAACACAAATTATTTCAGTTGAAGACTTAAATTCAATGTACTACCAGTAAATCTTAATAATCACTTTGTTATGTTTTATATTTTTATGTTTTTGACTCAATTTTTTAAAAATGTTATAAAATGATTTCCTTTGAATTGACAAAATATGCAAATTACTATAAATTTATGTAAGACCAAGCAACAGGAATTTTAAATGTTGACAGAAGCCTGTTTCTGTTCTTATAGAAATAACTTGGCAAGAAGAACATACTTTATTCATAGGTCAATTCAACTTCAACTTTTAATGTGTACCATATATTACCATTCATCTTTCACTTCCTTTTTAGCTCACCTGGCCAAAGGCCAAGTGAGCTTTTGTCATCACTTGGCGTCCGTCGTATGTCATATACTTTTTCAAAAATCTTCTCCTCTGAAACTACTAGATTAATTGAAACCAAACTTGGTCTGAATCATCACTAGGGTGTCTAGTTTCAAAATTGTGTCCGATGATGCCCTGCACCAACCAACATGGCCACTGTTACTAAAAATATAACATATGGTAAAATTGCAGGTTTTTGGGTAATAACTCAAAAACCGTTAATAATATCAGAAATCTGACATAGGGTAAAAATTATCAGCACAGCAAGATCTGCATACCCTGCAATTATGAAGTAAATCTTATTACCCATGTTGGAGTTATTGCCCTTTTTTCATCAATTGTTTTAATTTTCATACTTTTCGTCTTATATTTCAAAAACTATAAGAGATAAAGGTTAAGTTTAAATTGCAAAAATGTGCAGCATGTCAAAATCTACATACCCTGCAATTTTGAAGTAAATCCCAATACCCATTTTAGAGTTATTGCCCTTTTTTCATCAATTTTTTTTTAAATTTTAATACTTTTTGTCTTATATTTCAAAAACTAAGTTTAAATTACAAAAATATGCAGCATGTCAAGATCTGCCTACACTGCAATTTTTAGCTCACCTTGCCAAAGGCAATGTGAACTTTTGCCATCACTTGGCGTCCATCGTCTGTCGTCCTTTAGCTTTTCACATTTTAATCTTCTCCTCTGAAACCCCTCAGCTATATGAACTGAAACTTGGTAGGAAGCATCTATGGAAGGTCCTCTATTAAGATTGCTAATTTTGTCCCGATCCATTAACAAACATAGCCACCACAGGCAATTCTTGTTTCTGATTGGCCTATTTTTAAAAATCTTCTCCTCTGAAACTGCTTAGCCAAATGAACCGAAACTTGGTAGGAAGCATCTATGGAAGGTCCTCTATAAAGATTGCTAATTTCATCTTGATCTGTTAACAAACATGGCCACCACAGGCGATTCTTGTTTCTGATTGATTGATATCTAAAAATTCAGTTTTACTGTTAAAAGGGAGATAACTCTAGTTTAAATATAGATACATTTTGTATCTATTCAAAATGCAGTGGAAGGTCCACCATAAAGATTGCTCATTTCGTCCCGATCCGTTAACGAACATGGCCTCCTATTATAAAAAACTTTGAAACCCCTGCATAAGGAGATGAACTTCTACTGTCGTACTGTTGTGGCCATGAACAGGATATTATAAGGGTATGTTATTGCCATAAACAACAATCCATCAATCATAGGGAGATGTACTTCTACTGTCGTACTATCATGGCCATGGACAGGATATTATAAGGGTATGTTATTGCCATCAACAACAATCCATCAATCATAGGGAGATGTACTTCTACTGTCATACTGTTGTGGCCATGGACAGGATATTATAAGGGTATGTTATTGCCATCAACAACAATCCATCAATCATATGAAGATGTACTTCTACTGTCGTACTATTGTGACCATGGACAGGATATTATAAGGGTATGTTATTGCCATCAACAACAATCCATCAATCATAGGGAGATGTACTTCTACTGTTGTACTATTGTGGCCATGGACAGGATATTATAAGGGTATGTTATTGCATAAACAACAATCCATCAATCATAGGAAGATGTACTTCTACTGTCGTACTATTGTGACCATGGACAGGATATTATAAGGGTATCTTATTGCCATCAACAACAATCCATCAATCATAGGGAGATGTACTTCTACTGTCGTACTATTGTGACCATGGACAGGATATTATAAGGGTATGTTATTGCCATCAACAACAATCCATCAATCATAGGAAGATGTACTTCTACTGTCGTACTATTGTGACCATGGACAGGATATTATAAGGGTATGTTATTGCCATCAACAACAATCCATCAATCATAGGAAGATGTACTTCTACTGTCGTACTATTGTGGCCATGGACAGGATATTATAAGGGTATGTTATTGCCATCAACAACAATCCATCAATCATAGGGAGATGTACTTCTACTGTCGTACTATTGTGACCATGGACAGGATATTATAAGGGTATGTTATTGCCATCAACAACAATCCATCAATCATAGGGAGATGTACTTCTACTGTCGTACTATTGTGACCATGGACAGGATATTATAAAAGTATGTTATTGCCATCAACAACAATCCATCAATCATAGGGAGATGTACTTCTACTGTCATACTATTGTGACCATGGACAGGATATTATAAGGGTATGTTATTGCCATAAACAACAATCCATCAATCATAGGGAGATGTACTTCTACTGTCGTACTATTGTGGCCATGGACAGGATATTATAAAAGTATGTTATTGCCATCAACAACAATCCATCAATCATAGGGAGATGTACTTCTACTGTCATACTATTGTGACCATGGACAGAATATTATAAGGGTATGTTATTGCCATCAACAACAATCCATCAATCATAGGGAGATGTACTACTGTCGTACTATTGTGACCATTGACAGGATATTATAAGGGTATGTTATTTCCATCAACAACAATCCATCAATCATAGGGAGATGTACTTCTACTGTCGTACTATCATGGCCATGGACAGGATATTATAAGGGTATGTTATTGACATCAACAACAATCCATCAATCATAGGGAGATATACTTCTACTGTCATACTGTTGTGACCATGGACAGGATATTATAAGGGTATGTTATTGCCATCAACAATAATCCATCAATCATAGGGAGATGTACTTCTACTGTCGTACTATTGTGACCATGGACAGGATATTATAAGGGTATGTTATTTCCATCAACAACAATCCATCAATCATAGGGAGATGTACTTCTACTTTCGTACTATCATGGCCATGGACAGGATATTATAAGGGTATGTTATTGACATCAACAACAATCCATCAATCATAGGGAGATATACTTCTACTGTCATACTGTTGTGACCATGGACAGGATATTATAAGGGTATGTTATTGCCATCAACAATAATCCATCAATCATAGGGAGATGTACTTCTACTGTCATACTGTTGTGGCCATGGACAGGATATTATAAGGGTATGTTATTGCCATCAGCAACAATCCATCAATCATAGGGAGATGTACATATACTGTCGTACTATTGTGACCATGGACAGGATATTATTGGGGTATGTTATTGCCATCAACAACAATCCATCAACCTTAGGAAGATGTACTTCTCCTGTCGTACTATTGTGGCCATGGACAGGATATTATAAGGGTATGTTATTGCCATCAACAACAATTCATCAATCATAGGAAGATGTACTTCTACTGTTGTACTATTGTGGCCATGGACAGGATATTATAAGGGTATGTTATTGCCATCAACAACAATCCATCAATCATATGAAGATGTACTTCTACTGCCGTACTGTTGTGGCTATGGACAGGATATTATTATAAGGGTATGTTATTGCCATCAACAACAATCCATCAATCATAGGGAGATGTACTTCTACTGTCGTACTGTTGTGGCCATGGACAGGATATTATAAGGGTATGTTATTGCCATCAACAACAATCCATCAATCATATGAAGATGTACTTCTACTGCCGTACTGTTGTGGCCATGGACAGGATATTATTATAAGGGTATGTTATTGCCATCAACAACAATCCATCAATCATAGGGAGATGTACTTATACTGTCGTACTGTTGTGGCCATGGACAGGATATTATAAGGGTATGTTATTGCCATCAACAACAATCCATCAATCATAGGAAGATGTACTTCTACTGTCATACTGTTGTGGCCATGGACAGGATATTATAAGGGTATGTTATTGCCATCAACAACAATCCATCAATCATAGGAAGATGTACTTCTACTGTCATACTGTTGTGGCCATGGACAGGATATTATTATAAGGGTATGTTATTGCCATCAACAACAATCCATCAATCATATGAAGATGTACTTCTACTGTCGTACTATTGTGACCATGGACAGGATATTATAAGGGTATGTTATTGCCATCAACAACAATCCATCAATCATAGGAAGATGTACTTCTACTGTCGTACTATTGTGACCATGGACAGGATATTATAAGGGTATGTTATTGCCATCAACAACAATCCATCAATCATAGGGAGATGTACTTCTACTGTTGTACTATTGTGGCCATGGACAGGATATTATAAGGGTATGTTATTGCCATAAACAACAATCCATCAATCATAGGAAGATGTACTTCTACTGTCGTACTATTGTGACCATGGACAGGATATTATAAGGGTATGTTATTGCCATCAACAACAATCCATCAATCATAGGAAGATGTACTTCTACTGTCGTACTATTGTGACCATGGACAGGATATTATAAGGGTATGTTATTGCCATCAACAACAATCCATCAATCATAGGGAGATGTACTTCTACCGTCGTACTATTGTGGCCATGGACAGGATATTATAAGGGTATGTTATTGCCATCAACAACAATCCATCAATCATAGGGAGATGTACTTCTACTGTCGTACTATTGTGGCCATGGACAGGATATTATAAGGGTATGTTATTGCCATCAACAACAATCCATTAATCATAGGGAGATGTACTTCTACTGTTGTACTATCATGACCATGGACAGGATATTATAAGGGTATGTTAGTGTTTATCATCACTTTCAGCAATTTTCAGCTATATCATGACTACCAGACTTATTTGGGGAAGAAATTCTGGACAGTTATAACAACCCGACAGTTGAAACCCTCAGCCTTGAATAGGTGTCTGGAAAACTTAACACTTGAGTGTCAGTATCAGATACAAACCCATGCCATGTCAGTGGTGTTAGACTTGTGGTCAGAAGTCAACCACTCGGCCACCCAGTCTCTGTAAAGGATAAGTGCTCCTGCAGTGTATATAAGATATGTTTATTACATCAACATTATAGTTAGATATCATAGCTCTACAGCTATTTTATGTTTATTACATCAGCAATAGTGGGAAAATAAAAGATATCACCTGTAGTATATGAACAGAGAAATTAAAAAAAAAAAAATATGAAAAGATACATTATTTCTAGCCTTAATATATAGACCATCTGTAATTATTGGTCTAAAAGAAACTCTTGTAAGCAGACTTTGGTCTACATGGTATTAATATGATGCACCAAAGATCCCAATATGATATTATACATATTAAACCTTGCAACTTATTTAATCATGACTTTGATCATAGTTTTTATTACTTACACAGTACATTAATTAAACTTACATTGCATGTCTTCAAAGTAATGTTTATAAATAAGAATAAGAGATTTATTGTTTGTTGTATATGTTTGAAAAGCTTGATTATATTAACATTATACAGAGGTTTTTAATATAGGAAGTGTACTATTAAATTTTAAATGATATGCTAATATGTTACACAAATGATTTTAAGAATTTGCATTTCAAATACCATTTGAATATCCAGTTTTTGGAAATGAATAAAGATAGGGCAATTAGTGCTGTCATTTTTAACACCAGAATTCTGTTAAATATAACTGCCATAGGATGAAGAACCACTATATTGAGAGTGTCTAGTGGTCTAAGTTACACACTACTATCCTTTCATAATGTGACGCAGGTTTGCACTTTTAGGGTGCTGTTTTATAGAAAACCGATACATCCAACTTGGAAAGTAAATAATAATTATGACAATTAATGTAATTATGACATAATTATAAAAAAAAATGTGTTATTTTATATATTATGTCGTTAATATGACAATTATATCATTATTACGACATAATCATTTCATTTTTAGCTCACCTTGCCAAAGCCAACGTGAGCTTTTTCCATCACTTGGCGTTCGTCATCCGTTAACTTTTCACATCTTAATCTTCTCCTCTGAAACCCCTCAGCCAAATGAAGTGAAACTTGGTAGGGAGCATCTATGGAAGATCCTCTCTAAAGTTTGCTCATTTTGTCCCGATCCATTAGCAAACATGGCCGCCATAGGCAATTCTTGTTTCTGATTGGCCGATTTTTTTTAATCTTCTCCTCTGAAACCGCTTGGCCAAATGAACTGAAACTTGGTAGGAAGCATCTATGGCATGTCCTCTATAAAAATTGCTCATTTCGTCCCGATCCGTTAACAAACATGGCCACCACAGGCAATTCTTGTTTCTGATTGGTTGATTTCTAAAAAAATCTTCTCCTATGAAACCGCTTGGCCAAATGAATCAAAACTTGGTAGGAAGCATCCTTGGAAGATCCTCTATAAAGATTGCTCATTTAGTTCCGATCCATATACAAACATGGCCGCCACAGACAATACTTGTTTCTGATTGATTGATTTCTAATAAATCTTCTCCTCTGAAACCGCTTTGCCAAATGAACCGAAACTTGGTAGGAAGCATCCTTGGAAGGTCCTCTATAAAGATTGCTCATATAGTTCCGATTCGTTAACAAACTTGGCCGCCACAGACAATACTTGTTTCTGATTGATTGATTTCTAATAAATCTTCTTCTCTGAAACCACTTGGCCAAATGAATCAAAATTTGGTAGGAATCATCCGTGAAAGGTCTTCTATAAAGATTGCTCATTTAGTTCCAATCCGTTTACAAACATGGTCGCCACAGGCAATTCTTTTTTCTGATTGGTTGATTTCTAAAAAAATCGTCTCCTCTGAAACCGTTTGGCCAAATGAATCGAAACTTGGTAGGAAGCATCCTTGGAAAGTTCTTTATAAAGATTGCTAATTTAGTTCCGATCCGTTGACAAACATTGCCGCCAAATGCAATTCTTGTTTCTGATTGGTTGATTTCTAAAAAAAATCGCCGATCCATCAGTAAACATGACCACCACAGGCCATTCTTGTTTCTGATTGGTCGATTTCTAAATATCTTCTTCTTTGTAACTGTTTAGCCAAATGACCAAAACTTGATGGGAAACACCTATGGGAGGTTCTGTGTTACGTTTCCTCAAAGCAGAATGAAAGGTGAGCGACACAGGCTCAGCCCACTGATCCTCTAGTTTATGTTATTAAGTCTCCCAAACAAAGCTTGGGAGACTTATTGTTTTTGCTCCGTTTCTTATTATTATTATTATTATTATTCTTCTCTTTATTCTCTTTCTCCTTTCTTTCTTTGGCACATGAACTTGTCCACGGCAGATCTCAGGAACTACTAGACAGAATTTCATGAAACTTGGTGGAGTTATAGATATATGTTTCTAGTTGGTCCCAAAGTCATATTTTGAGGGGTTCAAAGGGGGTGGGGGTTACTATAGAATCCTATGGGAAAGTTGAAATTTCATGCATTAATGTTGATAACTTCTAAATGGATAATGATTGAGACATAACATTTGACATAGTGATAGGACACCATTAGAGGAGCAATTCTGCGTTTTGAAAATTTTCGAGATGTCTGCCATTTTCAAAATGGCTGCCAAAACACGGCATAAAATATGGGCGGTAAAAATTCAACATTGTCCGATATCATCCAAATTTGATATGTGGGTAGATAATGATGTCCCGACATTGAAAACTTTCTACCAGTCGCCATTTTCAAAATGGCCACCACAATACCGCACAAATTCAACATTGTCCGATATCATCAAAATTTGATATATAGGTAGCTAATGATCACTGTCGTCAAAGAGCTCCGGTCGAAATTGTTCTGTCATCTTCTGGTACAAGTCAATTAGGCATGTTTGACATACAGGCGACGACAAAAAGTAAGTATTATGATCATATAGTATTATTTTATCTTGAATCCAGAAGATGTTGTTATCGGTCGATTATTTTTGTTTGTTTTTACCTATATGTTTCTGTGGTTAACTTAATAGATTACTCAGATATAGATAAAATGATGGACATAAACAATGAAAAATGCTAATAATGAGATTGAAATCATCAAATAAAGCTATAAAAAGTAGTCTATATGTGTAATTAAAGTACACAAACCCTTTGTAATGCTTATATACATGATAGTTTGCACTGGCGTGCCACCATGAATAGTTTTAGACTTACTACAGTAAAAAACACAATGCTTATTTACGTACATTCGTTCCGTCTCTGTCAGCCACTACTTTCCGGTTGGGTCCCAAAAATTTTTTTTCAGTAGAACCGATTTTGTCTGTAAAAAATTGAAAGAATAGCGAAAACAGCTCAATATCACAATTATGTTTCCTTTTTATAATTTATTTAAGGTTCATTATAATACTTGTCAAGGGTACATTGTATGTTCGACTTGCAAATTGATAAAAAGAAAAAACAAAAAAACTAAAAATTTTCTTCAATGAATAAAAGTTGTGGAAAAAAACAACAGCACATAGTCAAAATATTTTACATGTGGATGTTTTGTATAACATTAAAAGAAAGAAATACAAAACGGTTTGTGCAGAATTGGCATTCGC
The DNA here is from genome assembly GCA_963383655.1 of Bathymodiolus septemdierum. Lineage (NCBI taxonomy): Eukaryota > Metazoa > Mollusca > Bivalvia > Mytilida > Modiolidae > Bathymodiolus > Bathymodiolus septemdierum. Next base: position 71,199,421 of record OY726518.1, on the reverse strand, counting down.
CAAGTCACCTTCGACAGAATGGTCATGATTTTGTATAGAACTTATAATTCTTTTTCTTTATTTGCTATGCAGTTGGATTATTGCAATATTCAAAGAGTGTTTGAACAAAAGTAGGAACTCTCACTGTTTATATAGATATCAAGTAACTCTTATTGTTTTGGATTAATTTTTGTTTTCAAATAATATATTGAAGAACAATAAGAAATTTTGATTAAAAAAATAATAAAAATAAAATAAAAATAGGGAACCGCATCGGGAGCGTAATGGTTAGCGTGCTCGCCTCGAGTCCAACAGATTGTGGGTGCGAACTGCGGTCTTGTCAAACAAAAGAATATAAAATTGGTATTTGTTGCTTCTCCGCTAAGAACGCAGCATTAAGGAGAAAGAGCAAAGACTGGTTGGCTCGGAATCAGAATAATGTGTCCGAGTGGAGCGACATATCTACCCAATGACTTGTTATCTCACCTTGCCAAAGGCAATGTGAGCTTTTACCATCACTTGTCGTTCGTCGTCTGTCGTCCATTAACTATTCACATTTTATTCTTCTCTGAAACGACTCAACCAAATGAAGTGAAACTTAGTAGGAAGCATCTATGGAAGATCTTCTGCAACGATTACTCGTTTCGTCCCGATCCGTTAACAAACATGGTCGCCACAGGCGATTCTTGTTTCTGATTGGCAGATTTAAAAAAAAAATCTTCTCCTCTAAAACTTCTTAGCCAAATGAACCGAAACTTGGTATGAAGCAACTATGGAAGGTCTTCTATAAAGATTGTTCATATCATTTCGATCCGTTAGCAAACATGGTCTCCACAGACAATTCTTGTTTCTAATTGGCCGATTTTATAAAATCTTCTCCTCTCAAACTGCTTAGCCAAATGAATCGAAACTTGGTATGAAGCAACTATGGAAGTTCTTCTATAAAGATTGCACATTTCATCCCGATCCATTGACAAACATGGTCGCCACAGACAATTCTTGTTTCTGATTGGCCGATTTCTAACAATCTTCTTCTCTGAAACTGCTTAGCCAAATGAGCCGAACTTTGGTGGGAAGCACATATAGAAGGTTCTGTCTGTATTAAGTTTCCTCAAAGCAGAATGAAAGGTGAACTACATAGGCTCAGACCATTTTCAGTGAGCAAAGCACGAACATTTGTCGTATTACAACTTGTAACGAACGTTGCATTAATCGAGTACCCCTAACATTTTCTTTGTATACAAACTGCCAAAATCGTCCGTGTGGAAAGGAACTCAATACTACAGCCTTTGTTAATTTGCTTATCTGTAATGTTAATGTAAACATTTTACTGTGAAGAAACTTAAATATCGTATCCATGAAGTTATTTCCACAGAGTGACTTACTTCGTTATCAACGAGTATAGAATTAAAGTATTGCGTTATAAAAAGAATCTCCCACTACTCAATTGATGCGCCTGGACAGCTACTTAAAGTGAGTGTAGCATATTGAGCACCAACCGTGATGTCAGTGCCACAAAAAGCATAAAAAAATCAAGTGTTCGCGACAGTAGTAATTTAACATAGAAATAACGATTTTTTTTATTATACAAAGTAGCTGAAATTAGCACCCATGGCGAATATTCATACTATGGATCAGTATTTATCGCCTTTGAGATATTTCCTAATCATAACTATTGTTAAATTGCAATATAATGCTCAATAACAATAAGATCAGTGGTATTTACATACTGACAAACCCGGTTATTTATAAATGATCCAACCGGTTTGTATACATTCGGACCATGCCGGATTTCAAAAACATCTGTTGACATCATGTTTTAGGGTATAACTAGTTACTAATTGACTTTTCATCAACAAAATAGTATTTTTAAGTAAAATCAATCATTCATCAATATTTTTTTCTTTTTGGGCAACATTTAATTCATTCATAAATGCAAGATATAGCGATATTTCAGTTGATTGTAAAGATTTTTATGCCGGATTCCTTATAACTTATAGAAAAATCTAATTTTGCACTGCAAAAATAAATGATATTTGGACAAAAAATGAAATTAATAATAATAACAATCATAAAGCATCATAATTCAAAACATTATATACACAGTATATTTATAAATACTTACGATAATTATCCATGTCTGCTTAAAAAATACCGCTTTAAAATATCCCGGATGTTGACCAAACATTTTCGATCGGAGCTCTTTGACAACAGTGATGATGTCCCGACATTGACAAATTTCTACCGGTCGCCATTTTCAAAATGGCCACCACAATACTGCACAAATTCAACATTGTCCAATTTCAAAGCCATTTCATATGTGGGTAGATTATGATGCCCCAAATTGATTCCTGACATCGAAAAATTTCTGCCGGTCACCATTTTCAAAATGGCCACCACAATACCGCACAAATTCAACATTGTTCGATTTCAACGTCCTGAAATGATTCCCGACATCGAAAAATTTCTACCGATCTCAATTTTCAAAATGGCCGCCACAATACCGCAAAAATTCAACAATGTTCAATTTCAAAGGTAGCTTTTAATTTATTTTTTAAACCGGTTGTCAGTGGCCGGTTTGGGAGACTTCATAATCGTTAGATTATAATCATATCTTGTGTTATATGTTATGTCTTAATTATGATAATTATATACTACATAATTATTTAGTTTTTAGCTCACCCGGCCATAGGCAATGTGAGCTTTTGTCATGGGTAAGCGTCCGTCGTCCGTCTGTTAGCTTTTCACATTTAGCTCTTCTTCTCTGAAACCGCTGAACAGATTTCAGCCAAACTTGCCATAAATGTTCATTGGATGGTCCTCTACCAGATTTTTGTTTTTGGTGTAGATCGGAAATTCAACATGGCTGCCAGGGCCAATAACGTGTTCTGATTGGTTGAAACCTTGAAAATCTTCGTCAGAAACCACTAAACCAATTGAATTGTGACTTTGCAGGAATTATCATTGGGTGGTCATGTACTAAATTTGTGAATCGTTTGCCGATCGGAGATTCGAGATGGCCACCATGACTCGACTTAGTTTTAACATAGGACCCTATGGAAAAAATGTTTAAAAATCTTTAACTCTGAAACCAATAAATCAATTTAAAACAAACATGGCATGAATGGTCCTTAGGTTGTCAACTTTCAAAATTTTGTACAGTGACCCCGACCTGCATCCAAGATGGCTGCCATCAGCGAACATAGTTTTAACATATATGTAGGACCCTATGGGAAAAATGTTTAAATTTTTTTTCCTCTGAAACCAGTAAGCCAATTTAAAGCAAACATGGCATGAATGGTCCTTAAGTGGTCAATTTTCAAAATTGTGTCTGGTGACCCTGACCTCCATCCAAGATGGCCGCCTTCAGCAGACATATTTTTAACATAGGACCATATGGGAAAAAATGTGTTAAATTTGTTTTCCTCTGAACCAGAAAGCCAATATAGCAAACATGTCATCGATGGTCCTTAGGTGGTCAACTTCTAAAATTGTGTTCAGTGACCCCGATCTCGATCCAAAATAACCATCGTCAACGGACATAGTTTTAACATAGGACCCTATGGGAAAATTGTTTAAAAGTCTTCTCCTCTGAAAACTAGTCAGCCAATTTAAAGCAAACATGGCATGAATGGTTCTTGAGTAGTATACTTTCAAAATTGTGTCCAGTGACCACAACTTTCTTGGATTAATCTGTAGCAGACTTAAATCACATGTGGTACATTTTAATTTTGTGTTAATGATTTGCAATAAAGTATTTGTTTTGTCTAATTATCTTGTCGATTTTTCGTGATCTGTGATTTTCATTAATTTATCCTGATCCATGATGAGACCATTCCTCCTCCATCTTCAGGTATAGTTTTAACATAGGACTATATTCTTCTCTGAAACCACTAAACAGATTTGAACCAAACTTGCCATAGATGTTCATTGGATGGTCCTCTACCAGATTTATGTTTTTGGTGAAGATCGGAAATTCAACATGGCTGCCAGGGCCAATGATGTGTTCTGATTGGTTGACACTTTGAAAATCTTCTTGTCAGACACCACCAAACCAATTGAATTGTGACTTTGCAGGAATGATCATTGGGTGGTCCTGTACTAAACTTGTGAATCGTTTGCCGATCGGAAATTCAAGATGGCTGCCATGACTCGACTTAGTTTTAACATAGGATCCTATGGAATAAATGTTTAAAAGTCTTCTCCTCAGAAATCAGTAAGTCAGTTTAAAGCAAACATGGCATGAATGGTCCTTAGGTGGTAAACTTTCAAAATTATGTCCTGTGACCCCAACCTGCGTCCAAGATGGCCACCATCAGCAGACACAGTTTTAACATAGGACCCTATGGGGAAAATGTTTAAAAAAAAAATTCCTCTGAAACCAGTAAGCCAATTTAAAGCAAACATGGCATGAATGGTCCTTAAATGGTTAACTTTCAAAATTATATCCAGTAACCCCGATCTCCATGCAAAATGGCCGCCATCAGCAGACATAGTTTTAACGTAGGATCGTATGGGAAATATGTTTAAAATTCTTCACCTCTGAAATGAGTACGCCAATTTAAGGCAAACATGGCATGGATGGTCCTTAAATGGTCAATCTTCAAAATTGTGTCCGGTCACCCTGACCTCCATCCAATATGGCCACCTTCAGCGGACTTAAAAGTCATCTCCTCTGAGGCCAGTCAGCCAATTTAAAACATACAATGGCATGGACCTTGGATAGTATACTTTCAAAATTATGTTCGGTGACCACGACCTCCATCCAAGATGGCTGCCATGAGCAGACATAGTTTTAACATAGAAGCCTATGGGATTTGAATACTAACTTAGATGTATTCAGCATGCAGACATTCTTAAGAGGGCTTGTTTATATCAGGTGAGCGATACAGGCTCACTTGAGCCTCTAGTTTCATTGTTTTACCTATTATATCGTAATTATAACATAATTATTTCATTTATTTATTATATTTTCTGGCTCTAATATCCATTATCTCCGTTTTACCAATAAACCTATCCCAGTGGCAGTATCGCCTACATGTATTATAAACCTATTCCAGTATCACCTACATGTATTATAAACCTGTCCCAGTATTACCTACATGTATTATAAACCTATCCCAGTATCACCTAGACACCTACATGTATTATAAACCTATCCCAGTATCACCTACATGTATTATAAACCTATCCCAGTATCAGCAGGCCTCTACATTAACACATTTTTCAACTTGTCCCTTCGGACAACTAACTAAAAAAGTACTTGTCCGACTCAATCTTTTAGTTGTCCGAAAAAATTAATAAAAATTACAAAAACTAGAGAATAATTATCCAGGGCTCCCACTTCTTTCAGAGAGCTCACAGGGAGACAACAGAGAGAAGTGGGGAGACTTCTGGGAGAAGTCAATTGCGATTAATCGAAACATTGTTTCGCGACCCCTCTGACGTTACCCTGCCCAAATTTAGTAAATAGTTAAAGCTGCCTGAACTGATTTGTTCTGGGTATTTTTTATTCATAACTACCTTAAGGACTTATATTCAATGTCACATTTTTATTTCTGTCCACCTTGATTGGAGTCTTGCATACCAGTGATTTTTTTATGTAAATCCTTGTTTCTGGTAAAAAAAAATATACCTAGATACTATATATACCAGTATCTAGATATATTTTTTTTTACCAGAAACAAGTGCCTGTATCACAAATAAAGCAAAGTATTTTATTTAAATTTTAGTGGATCTTTTCAACCAGATCAGGAAAAAGCTTGTAATATTTGTTCATTTCAAAGATTTCAATATTTCCCAAAAGCCTAAATCAAATCCTCTATCGTATTTTGCACAAAAGAGGAGTTTAAATTTGGCGTCAAATTGATATCCGATAACTTTTACGTGTCCGTTCCGGAGTGATTCTTGTTCTTATATTTCAAATATTGATATTTCAGTTCATTAAAGGTTTCTGAGATTGCGACTTTAATTTTGTCAATGTCCTTGAATTTCATCAAAGCATGGAGGAACGATAAATGATACAATAAAAGAGTTTTGATCTGGGGTTTCACTTTAGTTTTAATCAAAATAAATTATGGACAAATTGGAGATAAAACAGGGCTCTTTTATACAATAAACCAGTGGAAATAGATTTGTCCGTCGTACCGGCACGTTTGGGAATCTGATTTTTTCACTTGTCCCGTCGGACAACCGTAATACAAGATCTACTTGTCCGACGTCAGTTTTCACTGGTATCGGACAAACGTTAATGTCGAGGCCTGATCAGCTACATGTATTATAAACCTATCCCAGTATCACCTACATGTATTATAAACCTATCCCAGTATCACCTACATGTATTATAAACCTATCCCAGTATCACCTACATGTATTATAGACCTATCCCAGTAGTACCTACATGTATTATAAACCTATCCCAGTATCACCTACATGTATTTTAAACCTATCCCAGTATCACCTACATGTATTTTAAACCTATCCTAGTATCACCTACATGTATTATAAACCTATCTCAGTATCACCTACATGTATTATAAACCTATCCCAGTATCACCTACATGTATTATAAACATATCTCAGTATCACCTACATGTATTATAAACCTATCCCAGTATCACCTACATGTATTATAAACATATCTCAGTATCACCTACATGTATTATAAACATATCTCAGTATCACCTACATGTATTATAAACATATCTCAGTATCACCTACATATATTATAAACCTTTCCAGTATCACCTACATGTATTATAAACATATCTCAGTATCACCTACATATATTATAAACCTATCCCAGTATCACCTACATGTATTATAAACATATCTCAGTAGTACCTACATGTATTATAAACCTTTCCAGTATCACCTACATGTATTATAAACATATCTCAGTATCACCTACATGTATTATAAACATATCTCAGTATCACCTACATGTATTATAAACCTATCCCAGTATCACCTACATGTATTATAAACATATCTCAGTATCACCTACATGTATTATAAACCTTTCCAGTATCACCTACATGTATTATAAACATATCTCAGTATCACCTACATGTATTATAAACATATCTCAGTATCACCTACATGTATTATAAACCTGTCCCAGTATTACCTACATGTATTATAAACCTATCCCAGTATCACCTACATGTATTATAAACATATCTCAGTATCACCTACATGTATTATAAACCTGTCCCAGTATCACCTACATGTATTATAAACATATCTCAGTATCACCTACATGTATTATAAACATATCTCAGTATCACCTACATGTATTATAAACATATCTCAGTATCACCTACATGTATTATAAACCTGTCCCAGTATTACCTACATGTATTATAAACCTATCCCAGTATCACCTACATGTATTATAAACATATCTCAGTATCACCTACATGTATTATAAACATATCTCAGTATCACCTACATGTATTATAAACATATCTCAGTATCACCTACATGTATTATAAACCTGTCCCAGTATTACCTACATGTATTATAAACCTATCCCAGTATCACCTACATGTATTATAAACATATCTCAGTATCACCTACATGTATTATAAACATATCTCAGTATCACCTATATACATGTATTATAAACCTATTCCAGTATCACCTACATGTATGATAAACCTATCTCAGTATCACCTACAAGTATTATAAACATATCTCGGTATCACCTACATGTATTATAAACCTATCCCAGTGTCACCTATATACATGTATTATAAACCTAGCCCAGTATCACCTACATGTATTATAAATCTATCCCAGTATCACCTACATGTATTATAAACATCTCATTCTCACCTACATGTATTATAAACCTATTTCAGTATCACCTACATGTATTATAAACCTATCCCAGTATCACCTACATGTATTATAAACCTATCCCAGTATCACCCACATGTATTTATCTATATATTATAGTGATTCTGTTTGAAAATCGGCTCATTTTACGATCAACAATTATCGATTTGGCCTTGTACATTGTATCTGTAATTTGTTACCTATGATCCAATAATACCTACCTGTCAAGACTTGGGACAATATCAAAAACTGAAATTTCCACTAATCAAATTGCCTAGTTTAATGAGTACACACATTTAAAAAGTTTGCAAATTTTCTTCAAGACAAAGAAATTGCTAATGAATGTCAGGTAAAAGTATATACTGCCTGTGTATCATTGATATACAAGTTTTAAATTATGTGCACTGTTATACCTATAGGTAGGTGTATGACTTTGCAAAAATATTTAATAAAGTATCCAATAAATCGTGACATTGATTTCATAGCCATCAATTTTATTTTTCTCTTGAGATGAAATAGATTTTCAAAATGCATTAAATGAGCTTTACTTTGCATACAAATGTAAACATTAGTGTGTACATTTCATCTCACTGTGGTCAGATATAAGTGTAGGTGCTTGGATATATCTATCACGGGACCAATGTGAATGTTCAATATCTTCATATTGGAGTCATATATGTCTGATAAAATCCAAATACAAAGCCTTACACTGAAATTTACAACTCTGTAAGCGCTTGACATGAAATGTTTTTATTTCATTATCAGTATACTTATGTTAAAATATTCCCCTTGTTATCTCTATTGAGCATCTTGACATTGTCTTTAACTTATGAAATAGAGCCAATTTTAAGTGTATGACTTCATAAATGTTATTGGTTGTAGTGTTCTACGGTCCAATATATACACAAAGAAAAAAGTTAAGCACCCCCTGATATATTAAAACATAATAAGTTACACTAAGTTTAGATTCTAATATTTATATTGATTATAGCAAGAACAATGTTCCATTAAAAAGATGTGCTCACACAGGTGTGACCATTATGTCTAATATCAGTATGTTCACGCTTCGAATTTGGGTATTTAAGTCCGGTGTTTTAAAAAATTTATTCATTCTCAGTAAGCATGGTACGAAGGCGAATATCAGAAGCACAAAGATGGCAAATAATCGGCATGCATACAACAGGGATGTCCTTCAAAGCTATTGGATGTCAGATGGGCTACCACTATTCTGTAGTCAGCCGACTGGTGAGAAAACACACACAAACCAACAATGTGAAAGACTTGCCAAGATCTGGCAGACCACGGGTAACATCTGATCGTGACGACAGGGCATTGCAGCGTTTCGTTAGACGGATGCCATTCGCAACCAGTCCTGTACTCAAAACAACACTGGTTGCCCTATAGACGTCTGTCAACAAGAACAGTTAGAAACCATCTGAAATCAGCGGGACTTAAGTCAAGGAGAGTCATTAAACGCTCTACTGTTGGCAGACTGACATCGACGAACACGTTTGGCATGGTGTTTAGCACGACGTGGTTGGAATTTAAGGACATGGCATAAGATCCATTGGCCAGACGATAGCCGGTTTTTGCTTCATGTAACCGATGGCCGGATGAGGGTTTGGAGACACAAAAATACAGCCTATACCCCAAGAAACATCCAGCCAACTGTCCCTTACGGTGGAGGCTCAGTAATGGTTTGGGGGTGTATCTTTCATGACTGCAAGCTGGATTTAGTCACCATACAAGGCAACCTAACTGGTGATCGGTACATCAGAGATGTCTTGCAACCAGTTGTCCCCCATTTCGACAACCACCCACTAGCTACAAGGCCTGTGTATATGGATGACAACGCCAAACCTCATCGTTCAAGAGCAGTAACCACCTACCTCCAAAGCGAAGTTGTGACTTCTGTTCCTTGGCCAGCCATGAGCCCGGATTTTAATCCTATAGAGCATATTTGGGACATGTTAGGCCGTCGTATACAGGCTCGGGAACCTCCTGTGCAAAACATTCGTCAGTTAGAAGCAGCATTGCATCGGGAATGGCAGCAGCTATCACCACAACAGGACATCCGACGTCTAACTGGAGGGATGGGACGCAGGGTTGAGGCCGTCATCCATGTACGTGGGGGTTCACCCCCCCCCCCCCCCCCCCCCCCCGTACTGAACTTTGAACAATAGATGTCGTCAAGTGATTCATAAGTGACGTTTTGAAAGTGAAATGACAATCTTATCGTGCTTTTTGAACTGTAAAGGTCAATACTTAAAATGGACATGTTTAACTGCAAAAACTGGCCTTGTGATACTGTGATTAAATATTCATTAAATTAACATTTTTCTTGATTTTTTTGTGGTTTCTTACAGCCAATGTAAAGTCCTAACAGGTCACCATTGCGTTCTTCAGATTATCTGGTCAGTAATCTTGTGATACTTGTATCATTTGTCATTTCAAAAAAACATGGGGGTGCTTAGCTTTTTTCTTTGTGTATATAAATCAGAACTTCCTTATACATGTACATAATACATGTTGTTTAAAATGCCAAATCTTAATTTATTTTATTTAATAAGGATATATTATCACTGATATAGTATATTTATCTATTATCACTGATATAGTATATTTATCATGTTATCACTGATATAGTATATTTATCATGTTTAGTGCTATGCAAAATTTAAGATCAAATTTAGTGTCCGTATTCATTATTAAAAGTTTTTAGAACAGACTTGGATTTTCTGTACTAAAGTGAAGGGGTGGAAATGGATAATAAAAATAAAAAACCAAAAATACCACACTGTTGGTACAGTTATAAAATCACAGAATCAGAGGCAAAATCTTTACCACTTACACACAGGTACACAGACAAAAAGTAACAATTAATATTTTGGGTAAAAAAAAATTATGTAATGATAAAATGTCACAATACACAACAATATACATTTTACTGTAGTAGGACAAAACAGTTAATACTTTTAATAACACAATATATTTATAAACACTTTATTACTTCTAAAATAGTACAAATTGTAGTAGTGGCCTTAAGTTGTCGAAAACAATAAATCATGTGTTAATTTTTAGTTTTTATTAGTCTGAGATATAGCTATATATAGCATCACCAAACAAAGGGCTTAATGAGATTGAACTTGTATCACTTCAGTGAGAAATTGTATCTGACTTACTACACTAATAAGGTCGAACAAAATATCACTGAAATATTGCTGAAATTGTCATGAAACAATCATTCAGTTTATCAATATTATAGATCAATTTGTTACTTGACGTACAGCCTCAAATATTTCATGCATATTCAGGATGAGAACAAGTTCAACAGTATATAGAAAATTAAATACAAATAAGGGAGGAATGGGACAACCAGGCCAGAGACATATGACTGCCACAGGCCTTTCAATAAGGGGTGGTACCAGGTACTTTTACTCACCTAAAATGGTCTTTGGTACCTCCTGCATTTAAAGAGTGTTGTATAAGACATTCATGAAAATTGTTCAAATTTTAATAAAAAAAGTGTAAATAGTTAAGTAATGGGAGACTTGAAAAATATTAAAGCCTGCTGCCACTTCAAAGTATGGAGAGTTGGGTAGGGAGGTAAAAAATTGACTCACTATAGATGCACATTAGGGTCTGCAAAAGTGGTCTTTAATGTGAAAAGAGTGTGCACTCTCCAAACTAGACACCACTATGTCCCAGGCTTTCCATATAACCTGACACAACCCTTGATGTGCTATACAGCTGCGTGGGTTGAACATCTGGAACCATCACCTGTACTCAGCAATAATTTTAGAACTGTTAACATATATGTTTTAGCAGATGTCTGTTTTTGTGTCTCCTGTGTAGCAAACCTGAGATAAAGATCACTGTTTGTCATACAATATAATAATATATCTCACTACTTTCAATAATTTATTGGTGTTGTCATTCATCACACTTTTGTTTTATCTTCAACTCCTTTTATAACCGAGCCTGATCGTATTGTACGTTATATTAGATTTATAACTACCTATGCAATCAGTGCCTATCACTACTTAAGGTATGAGTTCGATTCCACTCAGGTGGAGGGTGTACTCAATACAACATTATGTAATAAGGTCTGTCAGTCACTAGCGGCAGGTCTGTGGTTTTCTTCAGGTACTCCGGTTTCCTTCACCAATAAAACTGACCGCTTTTATATAACTGAAGTATTGTTGAAAGTGGCATTAAACACCATAACCCTAACCCTTTAACAACACTAGATGAAATTAAGCCAAATTTTTAACACATTCCTTCTCATAGCCTACTGATGTAGATTTACTGTTTTAATTTCCTTAAATTTTATTTTTAGCTTTTCATGTGCCATTCCAAGTTGCCATTAATTTACTATATTTTGTTTGTTGCTGAAAGTATTTGTGTGGTGTTAATTTTCTTCATACTTACAGGGGATATATGTGACATACATTCATGAAGATGGCCCAGCAGCTAGATGTGGATTAATGGTTCATGATAAAATTTTACAGGTATATTTTACCTTAAGACACTCACTTTAGCTAACTTGCCAGTTTTCTTGTAAAATTCTTGTATTAAATTAAGGTCAAATGAGAAAGACAGCATTACAATATCAGTTGGATTATTGTATAATACAGGGATTACTGTACATTATTGTCATTCACTCCATCATTATCGTTTACACACTTTGATAGCACTCTTCCTCACCCCGTCATAATCGTATACACACTATTGATAGCACTCCTCCTCACTCACCTACACTTTATGGAATTATTGAAACTTTACCACATTCATACTCATTGAAACTTTACCACATTCATACTCATCAAAACTTTACCATATTCATACTCATCGAAACTTTACCACATTCATACTCATCGAAGCTTTACCACATTCACTCATCGATGCTTTACCACATTCATACTCATTGAAACTTTACCACATTCATACTCATCAAAACTTTACCACATTCATACTCATCAAAACTTTACCACATTCATACTCATCAAAACTTTACTACATTCATACTCATTGAAACTTTACCACATTCATACTCATTGAAACTTTACCACATTCATACTCATTGAAACTTTACCACATTCATACTCATTTTCTATTGATTTTATTTCATTTTCATTGAAATTATGTCTTCCCTATATGGAAGACATATTGTTTTCATTCCATAACTCTATTTGAAAGAATTTGTTTAGAGGTTTTCTTATCACAAATTAATACTAGCAGTAAAATATAAGATTTGATGGTATTGTACTCACTATTTATTTATTTTTTTCTCATAGGTTAATGGCCATGATATGACAGTTGTAACACATCGAAAAGCTGTGGAATACATTCAAAGAAAACCTGTCTTAAATATGTTAGTTTATCGTAAAGGTGTTCCTAACTTACAGAAAAACCAACAGCAACCTCAGTTCCAAGCTTATAGTCAACAACAAGAGTACCCAATGCAGTATCAGTAGTCATAAGATGTATTATTGTTATATTTGTTAAAATGTCAATGTTATATATATATATATTATAGTTTTAATTAAACCTAAAAGACAAACAACAAAATATCTGACGGCCTATATATATATATATATATATATATATAAACGTCTAAAATGGTTTGTAAAACAACACCAAGTACACAAAACAAAGTGATAAAGAATTAAACATTTCTTTGAATGACAAAATTTTCGTCCCACCGAGGGACTTTATCAATGTCTAATTAAATAAAATCTCGAAACAATATAGCGACTTTTCAAATTTATTTTTAAATTATTATAAATTTACAAAAAGACTATAATTATAATTAAATCGACAGATATTTCGCTTGACCGACAAGCTTCATCAGCGTCTGTAATCTGATTTGAAAAATTGTCATGTGACCATCAGTTATCGTGACGTAAATTACTAAAAATCATAATCTTGAACTTTATACTTTATATTATGGACTAATTTATAAACAATATGAACAGAATGAGAAAATGTAATGATGAAGTTTACCAACTAGCTAAGGACCAGGCACTGGTTAAAAAGTTAAAAAACAAAAGATTTAGGCCTTTTTGTTTATGCCTTCTGGGTGTAATGTTTGTAACTCGCGGATCCAAAAACTCTCTTTTTTCTGTCTTTGATTTTCTTTCCAACTTGTGGTCAATGATATAAATTTTGGATCTGCCAAAGTCTTCCAATGAGTGCCCCGGCGACACAAAGTGTTGACTCGCGGGCAAGAGCGTCTTTTTCGTAAGGTCACTTCTGTGTCCATTCATTCTTTTGTTGAATGGTTGGACACTTTCTCCTACGTATTGCGACCCGCAGACGTGACAGTCAAGGAGGTAAACCACATTAGGTGTTTTGCAATTGACATTGCAAAATATCTTATACTCCTTTCCTGTCGTCTTGCTATGGAACACTTGTGTGTGTTGCAATTGGAGACAGCACTTGCAACACTTGTCACCACATGGTTTACACTGGCCAACCGTCGATGAAGGTCTGGATACCGCAGCTCTGACCAGTGTATCCTTAATACTTTTAGGTCGCCGGAACGCTACAATGGGTGGTTCAGGGAACAACTTATCCAGCGTTTCACTTTTTTCAATTTCTTTCCAATGATGACGGACAATGCCTGCAATTTTCTCTAAAGAAGGATGGTAAGTGAGAACAAGGGGAACCCGTTTGTTGATCTTTTTTTCTTTGTACTCCAGGAGGTCATTTCTGTTAATTTCACTGGCTTTTGAAAACCCACTCTCTATAACTTTGTCATTATATACCCGTTTCTTCAAATGATGGTGTAAATCTCCTAGTCTTTGCTTGGTGGTTTCAACAGTGGAGCATATTCGTTTTACCCTATTGGCTTGGCTGAATGGGATACTCTTAAAACAGTGCTTAGGATGGCAACTACTGGGTGAAAGGTATTGATGTTTGTCTGTGGGCTTAGAGTATAAATCAGTTGTTATGTTGCCCTCCTTGACTGTGGTGGTAGTATCAAGGAAGGACATTTTGGTTTTCGACACTTCGTGTGTGAATTTCATAGACGGATGGATACTGTTGGCATGTTCCAAAAATTCATCAAGCTCTTTATCGCCATGTGTCCACTTCATTGTCAGTGTCATCTATAAATCGGAACCATGAAAGAGGTTGTTTAAGTGATGAGAGGAGTAATCGTTCTTCTAGGTCCCCCATAAAAATGTTGGCATAGGAGGGTGCCATTTTGGTTCCCATAGCTGCCCCATTTATTTGAAGATAGTGATTTCCGTCAAAAGTAAAATTGTTGTTTTTTAGAACTAAACATTCTGTCAGAGGTTCTTGATCTGTTCGTTGTTCCCATATTTTTCTGCATGCGGCAATTCCGTCATCATGGGGAATGTTCGTGTAAAGGGAAGTTACATCCATGGTAACAAGCGTGGTATTTTCTGGAATGGTTAAATTTTCCATTTTCTTCAAGTAGTCGGTAGTATCTTTGATGTGTGATGGAAGGTTTTCAACGAATGGCCGAAGGTGAAAATCAATAAATTCCGATATCTTTTCAGTTGGGCGACCATATGCTGATACAATCAGTGACCTTACGAAAAAGACGCTCTTGCCCGTGAGTCAACACTTTGTGTAGCCGGGGCACTCATTGGAAGACTTTGGCAGATCCAAAATTTATATCATTGACCACAATCCAAGTTGGCAAGAAAATCAAAGACAGAAAAAAGAAAGTTTTTGGATCCGCGAGTTACAAACATTACACCCGGAAGGCATAAACAAAAAGGCCTAAATCTTTTGTTTTTTAATTTTTTAACCAGTGCCTGATCCTTAGCTAGTTGGTAAACTTCATCATTACATTTTCTCATTCTGTTCATATTGTTTATAAATTAGTGTGCAATATACTTGAATAATATAAAGTATAAAATTCAAGATTATGATTTTTAGTAATTTACGTCACGATAACTGATGGTCACGTGACAATTTTTCAAATCAGATTTCAGACGCTGATGAAGCTTGTCGGTCAAGCGAAATATCCGTCGATTTAATTATAATTATAGTCTTTTCGTAGACTTATAGTTAATTTTGTTACATTTTAACATCTTTTTTTGATATCGTTGTGCTAACATTTTAGACGTTTATATATATATATATAAAAGAAATTATTGAAAAAAGAACAAAACTGATTTTTCACAACATTCTTGTACTAACGTTTTCACTGCTGTTGCAGATCTTCAGATACAATGTTTATAAGTGTATATATATGACGTTAACAATAGTGTGACGTTAACAATATAAAGGGAGACTATGATGTTACGTTTTCGCGGTAAAATATATTACCTATAAAATTAATTAACATCTTTAAAGTTGTTATAAGATTAATAAAAATCTTTAAAGTCATTGTAAGATTAACAAAAATCTTTAAAGTCATTTATCATTTAACGAAGGTTTAAGAATTTATAAATTAATATTCTTAAACCTTCGTTAAATGTTAAATGTTAACGTCATATATATACACTTATAAACATTGTACCTGAAGATCTGCAACAGCAGTGAAAACGTTAGTACAGGAATGTTGTGAAAAATCAGTTTTGTTCTTTTTTTAATAATTTCTTTTATATGTACCAGCATACGGATTTCATTTGACTTTTTAATATATATATTAATATATATATATATATATATATTAAAAAGTCAAATGAAATCCGTATGCTGGTACATATAAAAGAAATTATTAAAAAAAGAACAAAACGGATTTTTCACAACATTCTTGTACTAACATTGTACCTGAAGATCTGCAACAGGAGTGAAAACGTTAGTACAAGAATGTTGTGAAAAATCCGTTTTGTTCTTTTTTTAATAATTTCTTTTATATATATATATATAGGCCGTCAGTCAGATATTTTGCTGTTTGTCTTTTAGGTTTAATTAAAACAATACCATTTCAGAAGCTAGTGCATGCTGGGACTTGCATTCAGATAATATCAATGTTCAAAAATGTTGTAAACAATGGACATTGACTAATGACATGATGTCATATCAAATTTGTGGTGTACAAAAGTTGTAAAATTTACCCAAGATTTGTAAAATGGCCAATTATTCAACCAGATTTTTTAAGGTGTTATTTTCTAGGTAATAAATATATTTCTACATTTATGTATTTTCTGCTGGCTTATAAAACCAATCCCAGTTATTTTAAGAGTAAAAAAAAGATTGATCTGAATTCTGTAAATTGTTAATATGATTATACAATACTATATTAGTGTCAAACTTTGAAAAGAACAAAAATGGAATTCTAATACAAATTTGACAAATCAGTATACAGATCTGCAGTATATATATTTGGGATCAAAAATATTTTATCAAGGATTCTTATTTCTTATGGAATCTCAATGTAAGTTATTCTCTGTAATATACATGTTTTTTTTTAGCTCACCCATAGTTCATGTGAGCTATTGGCAGCACTTGGTGTCCATCTTCTGTCAATCTGTAACTTAAAAAAAATGTTCTCCTCCGAAACCTTCCAGCAAATTTGAACCAAACTTAGTCGAGTCTTCTTTGGGGGTATTGACTTTCAAAATAATTCCTAATGATACTGCAAACCAACCAACATGGCTGCTGTTACTATTAATAGAAAATAGTGGTAAACCACCTCATATAGCCAAATCTTTTATATTTTAAGATGGAAGTGGCTGAAACGTAAACGATAAACATTTCTCTTACATGTTTCATGGGTTTTTCAGTGAAATTTATAGTTTTGCTTATTTATAATCATGTAAACATCTTCTTTGGCCAAATAAAACTACGATGTATATTTTACGGTACTGATCCTTTGGTTACTCGACTAGCCTTTATATATACTCTTCAAACACCAGACAATGAGCAACAATACAATTAGTTACAATAAATCTAAACATACCACTTATATTACAAAGATAGTAATTCCAAGAAGGGAACAAATATATTCCAATCGTTTGACATCAATCTTGACTGGATTATCCCTCGAACAAATTTCTGGGTTTTTAGTGTTGATTGGAAATCCAAGATGGCCACCATCACAGAACTTAGTTTATCACAAGACCTTACGTGAAGATGAATAAATTATTTTGTCTTAAAAAAAAACTAAATTTAATTGATTGAACACAAAATGTTTATGAATAACCAGGTGAGTGGTACAGGCTCCTACGAGCCTCTAGTTATTTTGTATTTTTTACCTCTTTTTTTTTTAGAAATATATCCAATGGTGCTCTTTGTTAAAATAAATAAACATGTGCTTATTTTTTTTTTAATTTGTTAAACCATTTTATTTACAAGATATAATGTACCTTAGTTAAATTTGTATCTCTCTTCGCTGGACAAGTGCTGTTGAAATCACTGGGGTAAAGCTGATGACCGTAACTGCAATTACGGTCATCCCAAGATGACGGACGTGGAATCGGGTAAGAATCTTTTTTGTCGATTAGATTGTTTCTATAATGTATTCTAAATGGCACATGCATTGGTAGGATAGTAATCTATGAACTTATCACAAGGAAATCACAAATTACGACTGAAAAATGTATATGAAAGAAAAAATCACTAAGATGACTGTAACTGATAACTGAGATTACAGTCATCTTTCAAAACAATTATGATCATCTTAGCGATTTTTTAAAACCAGATTTTCTCTTTCATGTACATTTTTCAGTTGTAATTTGCGATTTCCTTGTGGAAAGTTCATAGATTACTATCGTACTAATGCATGTGTCATTTAAAATACATTATAGAAACAATTTAAACAACAAAAAACATTCTTACCTGATTCCACGTCACCATCTTGGGATGACCGTAATTGCAGTTACGGTCATCAGCTTTACCCCAGTGGTTGAAATAACACCACAGACTATAGACTAAAATGTTAGAAACAGTGTTTGGTCATAATGATAAGATTTTAAAATTGATTGCAATCATGCTTGAAGATGTGTGGATACAATAAACATGTATATATTGGGATAAAATTAGAACATGCTCTAGTACTTAATTTTTTAAAATCCTGGATATTTACTTCATAATAAAGCCATGTCACTAATATTTCCTCAACAAACATTGTGTGATATCATTTAATTTGTAATTGGGACCACTTTTGAACTTGCAAGCTCTACAAGCATCCTAAAATTTAATCTTATATGACCAAATGTTGCTAATGATGTAGGTTACAGTACGATTTCTGTAATACTAGGGGTATAGCTTATTTAATTTGAAACTAAGTAATTATTGACTTTCTAAAATAAGGTCAGACAAATCTAGTTTTGTAGTAAAAAGAAGTTGAAGTAAATAAGGTATAGGATGATGTATTTAAGAATAATTGTGAATGCTGCTAAATTAATTTTTATCTGTCTTTTTAAGCTCACCTTGCCAAAGGCAATGTGAGCTTTTGCCATTTTTTGTCCGTCGTCCGTTAACTTTTCACATTTTAATCTTCTCCTCTGAAACCCCTCAGCCAAATGAAGTGAAACTTGGTAGGGAGCATCTATGGAAGGTCCTCTCTAAAGATTGCTCATTTTGTCCCGATCCATTAACAAACATTACCGCCATAGGCAATTCTTGTTTCTGATTGGCCAATTTTTTTAAATCTTCTCCTCTGAAACCGCTTGGCCAAATGAACTGAAACTTGGTAGGAAGCATCTATGGCATGTCCTCTATAAAGATTGCTTATTTCGTCCCGATCCGTTAACAAACATGGCCACCGCAGGCAATTCTTGTTTCTAATTGGTTGATTTCTGAAACTGCTTGGCCAAATTAGTCGAAACTTTGTAGGAAGCATCCTTGGAAGGTCCTCTATAAATATTGCTCATTTAGTTCCGATCCGTTTACAAACATGGCCACCACAGACAATTCTTGTTTCTGATTGGTTGATTTCTAAAAAATCTTCTCATCTGAAGCCGCTTTGCCAAATGATCCGAAACTTGGTAGGAAGCATCTATGGCAGGTACTCTATAAAGATTGCTCATTTCATCCCGATCCGTTATCAAACATGGCCACCACAGACAATTCTTGTTTCTGATTGATTGATTTCTAAAAAAATCTTCTCCTTTGTAACCGCCTGGCCAAATGAATCAAAATTTGGTAGGAAGCATCTGTGAAAGGTCCTCTATAAAGAGTGCTCATTTAGTTCCAATCTGTTAACATACAGGCAATTCTTGTTTCTGATTGGTTGATTTCTAAAAAATTGTCTCCTCTGAAACCACTTGGCCAAATGAATCGAAACTTGGTAGGAAGCATCCTTGGAAAATCCGTTATAAAGACTGCTAATTTAGTTCCGATCCATTGACAAACATGGCCATCAAAGGCAATTCTTGTTTCTGATTGGTTGATTTCTAAAAAATCTTCTTCTCTGAAACCGCTTTGCCAAATGAATCGAAACTTGGTAGGAAGCATCATTGGAAGGTCATCTATACAGATTGCTCATTTAGTTCCGATCCGCCAATAAACATGGCCGCCACAGGCCATTCTTGTTTCTGATTGGTCGATTTCTAAATATCTTCTTCTTTGTGACTGTTTAGCCAAATGACCAAAACTTTGTGGGAAGCACCTATGGGAGGTTCTGTATTAAGTTTCCTCAAAGCAGAATGAAAGGTGAGTGACACAGGCTCAGCCCACTGAGCCTCTAGTTACACAATCACATGAGTGTCAACATTTTGAAGCTTGAGATTAAACTTCCATTTTGACAACATTTGTGTATGCCAGCTGAAATGTACTAAAGAAACTGTATGTTAGCAAAAGAATGTACAAGTTTTATAGTCATTGCATTTACTTACCTATATTTAAACATTGTGTCATCCCCTCTAAAGGTATCCAGAAGTGAAAAATAAAAACTGCACAAATTCTCTTCAACTGAAGAATCCACACACACTTGGCAGGGTAGTAAATGCTTTCAGTTAGATCATAATTAGACGAGATGGTAGTCTGACCATAAAAAAATCACAATATATAAATTTATTTTGATATATACAGGGTGTTTGGTTACATTCAATTTAACAGATATACAGGGTGTTTGGTTACATTCAATTTAACAGATATACAGGGTGCTTGGTTACATTCAATTTAACAGAGTTGGTACAATTAAAGCAAACATGTTTATATATAATATTGTATGATATCTACTGAATGTAGGAAATCAAAGTTAGAAACATTATCTTTTTAATATTAAGAATAGACTAAAAGATTATGTTGATTGTATATATAGCTCTAACAGTTTAATTTTGACTACTCTCAAAATTTTATTGTTTGTGGTTATCATGATATGAAGATGTGCAAAGTAAATTTTCATTTTTATTGCGTGGGAATCGAATCGGGGGGACATTATGTTTGAAATTCTGGTAGTTGGGACAGATGTCGTTTGACTTCTTCCAAAAAAAAATGTGTCATTTTTTTATTGGGTGTGTTCAAATACAATTGTCAACTATGTTTTAAAGTATAAAATTGTTTTAATTTTACCAATTTTTTTTAGTAGGTTACAAAATCATTAATAAATGTCCATATATAATCAAAATTATAATCAATCAAATTCATTTTTTTGCCCACACTTTGCAACGAAACATTATTTGTTATATGAATGATTACGTCATGTTTATTTATAACAAGCTTGTCCTTGGTCCTCCGCTCACAACTATTGTGTTGTAGAAATACTGTGATAAGACAAATGTAGTGTTGTTATTTGTAATATTTAATAAAAAAATAAATAAAAAAAAGTCATTTTTTTTTACAGGTGAAGTATTTTTTATTTTGTAAATTTTTATATTAAACTTGTGTATTTGTTTTAATAAGAGACAAAAGTTTTGTATTTATCTGTGAAATTCATAAAGCAATTTACAGATTGTTTTACTATATAAAAAGTCCCATTTATCAACATATCATTTCAGACTTAGACTGTGTATTTAGTAGTATAAGAGGGGTGGCCTCTCATGAGGGGGGCAGTTTAGTAGTATAAGAAGGGGTGGCCTCTCATGATGGGGGCAGTTTATTAGTATGAGAGGGGTGGCCTCTCATGAAGGGGGCAGTTTAGTAGTATAAGAGGGGTGGCCTCTCATGAAGGGGGCAGTTTAGTAGTATAAGAAGGGGTGGCCTGTCATGAGGGGCCAGTTTAGTAGTATAGGAGGGGTGACCTCTTATGAGGAGGTGGGTTAGTAGTATATAAGAGGGGTGACCTCTCATGAGGGGGACAGTTTAGTAGTATAAGAGGGGGTGGCCTTTCATGAGGGGGACAGTTTAGTAGTATAAGACGTTTGGCTGCCCCATGTACACTCATACCATCCTTGACAGCAGCAAATGCATTATCCAGTGACTCATGGTCATACTGCTGGTAAGACCCTCTTTTGACTGAAAAGATCTGAAGAAGAAAAATTGACAGTTAAAGAAAAGCATTTGGTTATTGTTTTTTCATTATTAAATAATAATAAGCAATATACTGAGTGAAATTTCCAAAACCTTGAAAATTAAATTTTACTTCCATATTTTCATCAGAGACTATTCCATTTCATTTTATTTCATTTATTTAAAATCATATCAAATAATTTTCCAGAATTCTCTTTTCCGGACATCCGGGTATCTCGGTCAACGAATTATCTCCCTTGTCGTTAAGGAGGTGAAACATTCGCCATTTTGATTAGGTTAAAACAACATCGAGTACCCGTTAAATTTTAAATTACGTTGAATAAAGATCACTTACAGCATGCCTAAAACATGTTGTGCAGTTGGTAGTTAAAAAAGTTATCATTTCACAAGTTTCAGAAAGACGAAAACAGATGTGCATTCTGTCTCACCGCCCTAAATTTAATTTAAAACAGGGAGGTCGATGGTACTGTAGTCACCGATAACGTTATTATTTTCTGTCAGTGAAAAAACGATTTTTCACGTTTTTCATTTCATTAGAAAACCCCCTAAAAATTATTATTTCGTGAAAAAAATTGTATCAGATAAAAGTTTAAAACCTGCAATTCATATATTTGGTAATTAAAAGCAATAAAAATATGATTTGGTACCAACTACTGAGCGTTTGAAGTGAAGTGGTTCCGAGAAAATCGGATGCCATGTTGATTTATGTTCCATACTGCAAGTGTGTGCGCCCCTTGGTGAGGGCATTGACTATTCAGAAACGACAATGTATACGACTCTTTTCAAATTGTTTGCATTATTTATATTCTTCTGTAATATGTAATAAATATATGCTAGTAATTTACTTTCATGTGTGTTGTACTTGTAAAGGATTAGACAAACTTAAGGTACCCATGTTAAAGGAAATATTAAAAAAGGTTTTTAGGACAATCTGGATACACAACAGAACAGTGATATGGTTAGGGTTATAGTGTTTAACGCCACTATCAACAATAGTTCAGTTACAGGGCCCGGTGGCTCAATGAGTAAATCAGTTAGGTAGTTGGATTACCTAACAACTCATACAAGCCTATAACCAATACGGAGTGGGTTCGTGCCCGGTTTTGTAAATTACAAAAAAGGGGCACTCGATTTGCAGCCGCAAGTGATAAAGTTTACCAGTTGCTTGCCCATGGTCGGTGGTTCTCTCCGGGTACTCCGGCTTCTTCCACCACTAAAACTGGTCGCCATGATATAGCTGAAATATTGCTGAAAGTGGCGTTAAACACCAACAATCATCAATCATTATCAGTTATGTCGTGGCGCTCAGTTGTATTCAAGTATCTTGAGAAAACCACTGACCTGACAAACTTTATCACATAATGTATAGAATATACAACAATGATTAGGGTTATGGTACTTGATGCCACTTTCAACATGTTCAAATTTGAGCTCAGCAATAATGGTCAATTAAAGAATTTTCAATTTTCTTTTTCGTAACAGTGGCCATCTTCTGTGTGATTTTTTATTACCCGATAAAGGGTTTAGGGTTATGGTGTTTAATGCCACTTTCAATAATATTTCAGTTATATCCTGGTAGTCAGTTTTTTTTGAGTGGAGGATACGGGAGTACCCAGAGATATAACCACAGACCTACCGCAAGTCACTGACAAACTTTTATCATATATTGTTGTGTAGATTGCACCTGGACTCACATTAGTGATGATAAGCACTGATGGCATAGATAGTTGTAAATCAGACTACCATACGATCACAATCTCGACAGCCCCTTCAACGGCAATGGTACAAAAACATAGATGACAACAATCTGTTGGTACAACTAGTAGATTTAATTAATTAAATCAGGACATTTATATTTCATTCCATCTTATACTACCATTTTCTTGATTGCAATAAATATCTTCAAATTATGAGAAAATTTTACTTCACAATGTTCATCCTTGATTTTAAGTACAAAATAAAGATAAAGTTTTTCTTCACTGAAGGTTTATTTCTCAGCACATCATATATTTACATCATATCAATAATATAAAAAAAAAAACACTACAATACTCTTAAATCACTGGATAAGTGAAATAATAATAAAAACAACTTTTAACAACACTCTCAAGGATGGTGTGACATCAGCTTTGAGGATGATGTGTGTAGATATGCTGTGGGCTGTAGCTTTCTCTGGTGAATATACCTAAAATAAATGAGAAATTGTTACTCAATTTGTCCTTATATTATCTTCAGAAATATATTGCAAAAAAGGCTTCCCTTAATAATAGTAGTCAGTACACAAATAAGTAGAGTACCATACAGGCAATAGTATTAATTTGGGTAAACGGACAGAAAGTTACAGGACATAAAGTCACAATTTTATAGGACAAAAAGTCACAATTGATATTTTGGGTTAAATAATGTTATAACAATAAAATGTCATAATACACATTTAACATGATTGTATGTGGGACAATAAAAGTGACTTTTTTAAATTATTGTTAGCACAGGCACTTGTGGCACGGAATTACCATCCCCTTTCTGAGTAATTATTTATTTTCAATAAAATTTCTTTATTATTTCATTTCTTTTTCCTGAATTTATTGTGGAAGAGTATATATAGGGTCGACACATGTAACTTGCTGTTAACATAAGATTGTATAAATATGGATATGCACAAGTTAAATTAAGGAAAATGGGATGAAATAATAAAGAAATTTTATTGAAAATAAATATGTAAACAGAAAATTGATTAATTCATAAATTAAAATGATTTTTAATACAATTTATTAAAACATACCAATCACAATATCGTTATTTAGGTAAATACTTATTAGACAGATTTTTTTTTAAACTATTTTTGTCTTTTTAATTGATAACTGACCAAAGTTAGGCTAAATGAATGAAATGTGACTTAATGTGTTCATTAATTTTCATTTAAAAACATACATGACCTCTATAAATTTTAATTTCTTATCTAATTCTTATCTTATTATGTAACAATATGGTCAGCTTGTTATTTTCATTGAATGGTACCTCAAAATAGATGGCTTCACAGTAGGTGCTCTTCCTGTATAATCAGTAATTGGCTACATCCTGTATATTACAGGTGGGAGAATGTACGTCATAACGTAGGATGTCGGACCCGAAATCTGGACGCCATTTTTGCCACTTGAAGGTAAGTTTTTACTTATAGCATTAGTTATTGTATGGATAACATTGAATATGATAGTGTGTCAAATGTTCGATAAATAACGGTGTGTCCATCGTTCAAAAGCTTGTCAAACTAACACTTCGACATATGTTTTCGCAACAGGTGAAAATAATGTGGGATATCGGAGACAGTTTCACTAAAAACAGCCCGTTTTCCCTTATTTCACATATATAGACGAGAGAAACATATTACAGAGTGTTCGAAAATTGATTACAAATCCAGCTGACACAAAATGTCTGAAAAATTTGCAACAATTTTGTCTACTAGATAACAACGGCTCAAGGATTCTGCTGTTCAAATACAACACAACAAATAAGAACAGACTCCTCCAATGTCAATTGCCACAATTCTCTAGAGTTTAAAAATAATAATAATCTGCAATCTGTTCGACATATTTCTTGATTTTTTAAAAACAAACAAGTAACATCAGCGACCCAATAAGGAAACACATACGTTAAATTGGTAAAAACAGATATAGTTGTATATAATAAAATGTTCCATCTAAACAATTCTTTATTTAATCACAATTTTTCATAATTTTATTAAATGTGACATTGTTCTTTGTAGGACATACTTTTTGGAATATTTAAAAAAAAAAATTCAGTGATATATTGTCATGTAAATTTCTTTTTAATTATAATTTAAAAACAATATCAATATAAAAGCTATAATAGTTAATTACGAACATTCTACAGAATATAGTAACTATAACGACTACAGAGAACTCCCAAGTCCACCAGTTGCTTGCACATGGTCGGTGGTTCTCTGTGGGTACTCTGGCTTCTTCCACCACTAAAACTGGTCGCCATGATATAGCTGAAAGTGGCGTTAAAAACCCAAAATCAATCAATCAACATGTTGCTGCATACTTCAATTCAACATTTCGAAACATATATTGTTTTTCGTATTTTGTTTTAATATACACGTATTTTGCTTTACTTAAATTTTACTTTTGTCTTTCTTGATATTGTTTTCTGTAAAGATTTTCAAACGAACATTGATTTACTATGTTTTTTACGTTAGATCTTTTGCCTATCAAACATCAAGGTCAACTGTATATAACCTGGTGGAAAATGATGAAGTCAAGATTCCAGACAATGATACACCAGCAACAAATGCTAACATTTCTCCACGAATGGTGACATCAATACAATTAAGCAAGGTGTGTATTGTATGTGTCTTATAAACACAAAACAACCGAAAACATTAAAAACTTTGAAGGGGTGATGATTAAAAAATGTTATTATTGAGTGTCATTGTCCAATTTTCTTTTAGCCATGACTTTGTGTCACTTTTTGGTTTAAGGTTATTTTCTCGGTATTTTGTCATATTGACGTATAGAAAATTAATATTCTTTTTAGTAAATAGCTAAATGTCAACATAAGATATTGATGCACTGACTATATCAATCACAATAAATATCAAACTCAGAACTCAATAAGTTTGAAGTGAATAAGTGATTGTTGTTTAACGCCAAATAGTTTTTTTCGGCTATTTTATGGTGAGAACAAGTTACACTCGATGAAAGGATGATGGTATCTGCTCTGTACTAGATCAACACGCATAGTTGGAATTTTATAGTGCTAGCTCACTGAAACAACAGTCCATGTGTAGACATGTCGCTCCACTCGGACACATTATTCCGATTTCAAGCCAACCAGTCTTTGCTCTTACTTCTTTAAGTACGAACTTAGCGGAGATGCAGCAAATCCCAATTTTATAATCTTTGGTTCGACTCGACACGGACTTGAAACTACTATCTACAACATTTCAGACCAACATGCTAACCATTACACCACTGATACGGTTTAAAACTGCGTCAGCTAGACGGAAATATGTTTTTCTTTGCAATACAATATGCCATAATCTCATTTGAAATGTGTACAACAACTATTTTTGTTATGTTGGTTTGGAATAGTAGAATGTGTTTTACTTTAAGCTTGAATAGCTTGTGTTAGTATATATTCTTCAACATTTTAAATAGCCATTATTTATCTGAGTTTTTTTTCCGTAGGGATCATTTCTTTGATACTGAAAACAGGAAAAGAACAAGCGGAAAACAGCGCCTTGGTACAGTTTCGTTAAAAAGAAATGCAATTCAGAAAGGAGCTTTGGGTGTACACCTATGGTGGGAAAAAGCTCGAGTGAATGAGTCAAAAATGCTGCCTACTCGTAAAATGGGATTAGACGATGAAATTTGATTAACTAAATATGACAGAACTTTCGGATAATTGAAAATAAATAAATCGGACGGACGGATGGATGGATGGATTGATTTTCATATCATGTGCATTTACTCCATATTCTTTAATCTTGTGTTCTCATTATATATTATTAGATGATTGTATATTATAATAAATGTATCATAAGCATTTACCCCTGAGACTTTTATATTCATATAATAATTTCGTGCCATATGTATTTGTTCATGTCATTTGCATCAACTCCAATATCCTTGCATCTTGTGCTGGTTCTCATACACATACAATACATTTAATCTAATATTTTTTATAGATGCATTATAATAAATGTGTCATGTGCAATTCACTCCATATTCTTGCATATTCTTATAACTTATAAATACCTTTCTACAACTGGTGCATCTTCATTAATTTCAGCTGTCACTCGAAGGAGTTGTCTGCCAGCTCTTGATCTGCATGGTCTGCGGTGTCTGCTTCTGCATTGTCTGCTTCTGCGTTGTTGGCTTCTGCATTGTCTGCTTCTGTGTTGTCTGCTTCTGCATTGTCTGCTTCTGCGTTGTTGGCTTCTGCATTGTCTGCTTCTGTGTTGTCTGCTTCTGCGTTGTCTGCTTCTGCATTGTCTGCTTCTGTGTTGTCTGCTTCTGCGTTGACAGCAGCTTCAACCAATTCTGTATCTTGGTGTGGAGCATTCTGGAATAATGAAAATTATACATAAACAAAAATATCTTTATATTTTATTAGGCACACATGTTCACATCAATACGATCATACAATAATTGTTAATCGTTGTCAATCATCATTAAACATTCGGTCTGACACACTTTACGTTAATCCAATTAAGTCACATTAAGTCAATTAAGAAAAGTGTAAATAAATAACGTGACGAAAAGAATTAATACAGATAGATATACATATTCAATATCTTTTTTATCAATATTTTCATTTACAATTTAAATTTAAAATCGTCTCAAATGCACATAGATCGACAAAAAAAGATACGGGGAAAATGTCCATGATACAAATTTATCTATATAAAATTAATACACGTATTACTTATTTTCCGACTACGAGTACTTACCTCTGCAAATGATGCCTCGGATGCTTCTTCTCCAACTTCCACACCGTTGTTACAGTGAAACACATATGCATGGGTACCATTGGATATTAGTTCTAATAATAAAACCCTAAATGCTTGCTTACTCGCAAGGGTTATAACGGGATGCCATTACACGTAATGGAGCAGCCGCCGAGATTTTTTGCGCTCGCTTATAGAGTTTCTGACGCCTGCATTTATCAATAATAAGACATAACCTTTCCTTTTGTCCATTATTATAACAAGTTTTTATCCCCTACCAGTATTTTAGAATGTAATTCCCACATAATAAAAATCCATGTTTACTAAACTCTCTGAACATTTTGAATTTCGTCATTTCCGGCCTCACTATTTGGATGTCGATACCATATTTGGCGATTAAGGCGTGAATATTTACATCAGCAGTCGTAAACATCGTAGTAAAAAATACCATATTTCCGTAGTTTCCGGTTATGACAAACAATCGATAAATTTGAACAAGGTTGTTGCTACCTTTGAAAAGCATATATTTCTCAGCCAAACCGATTTAACAAGGACTGGGATCATCAGTAATAGTTATAATGAAATATTTGACGCGTAAATAGTGAGTTTTTACGTTTCAACTGCAAATTTTTGTTTGCTCCATTGTGACGAATGGGACCGCGTTGTAGCTCTGCCGAGACACAAATTTGTCACAGGAGCTACATTATTGCAGCTATTGGATATGGCCCTGTACAGCTGAAGGGAAATACCTGTGAAGAAAAAAAATTAATGACCGTCAATTGCATATCACAGTAATTTTCTTGAAAGTGTACTTGTATGAAATAACAGAGTACCGAAATTAATGTAACGAACACATATATATCTTTAATTCTCCAAAAAACAAATTACAATAGTA
The DNA here is from genome assembly GCA_963383655.1 of Bathymodiolus septemdierum. Lineage (NCBI taxonomy): Eukaryota > Metazoa > Mollusca > Bivalvia > Mytilida > Modiolidae > Bathymodiolus > Bathymodiolus septemdierum. The sequence continues at coordinate 71,169,893 of OY726518.1, read as the reverse complement.
TAGAGAATATGTCCAAATTAACAATAATACGATATGATAAAAAACGAATGTAACACATATATATTAAATAAGAATGTATATAAAGTGTATACACCGCAGATTTAAATACCAAAAAGTCTTTAAAGCTTAATTTTTTTTAGATTTGCACCATGGAATAATTATGTCTAAATACATTATCTGCCAAAGTTTCAAAAAATTTCACCGTGCCGTTTTCACCATAGCACATCCTAAATATAGCAATTTTGGGGGTATTCTTGACGCCAGATGGTACATTTGTAATATACTAGTTTCGGAAGATTCTAATAGATATGCACATTTATTTCTGATTGAAAGGGAATATTTTGGCTTTAATACACTTGAGAGTGTTGTTGTTGAATAGATATGAAATATCCTGTTTGGAGAAAATCACGTGCAAAACAGTGGAAACTGCAAAAAAGGGGGAAGCCCTGAGAACCACCTTGGTATTAAAAATCGGATTAAAAAAATTCCTGTCGATTTATTTCCACCAAAAAATGTCACACTGAAGAATAGACATATAGACATCATTGCACCAAATTTTACAAACTTTTACCGTCAGATTTTTAAAATATTTAAATTTGTTTTTCATGGATGGCACCCAGAAAAATTGTCCAGGAAAGTTATCACACACCCACCCTTTGCTAGTTTCTTTGTTTGTGAGATAAAAAATAACTAGTTACCAATAACAAAAAGCTTTTGAATTCTTATAATTGACACAGTGGATGCCCAAATTACCAAATGACTGCATTTGTCTTTTTTATTTTCAGGACGACTGGGGAGGGGTGGTTTGAGGGTGACTCTACTTGATTAATTCATTACACACACAAAAACACAGACAGCCACCCAGCTATAGTGTTAAATTCCTTCAAATTCTGTGCTCCAGTTGTATTCGTTTGATTCTGGTTATTCTTTAGTTGTCTTAGGAGAAGGGGGCGGTGGTATAAGAGAGGATCAGATATTACAATTTTTTTTCACAAACATAGCTTTCTATTTTTTTACTACCATAAAATGAATTTGCTCTATAGTTTCATAATATCTAAGATATAATTTGTTTTTGACAAATCCTTGAAATTCAATAGAAAAAGGTTGTCACACAAATTGTGTTACATTTCTGGCATTTTTGACAACATATTTCGATGAACATTTTTTCTGGAAAGAGATATTTCAATGATATTTTGTGGGCACCGGCATATAATAATAACACACTGCCTGACACTGGCATAAGCAGCAATAAGATATAAAAATGATCAAAAATAGCTATGGAAAGGTAAAAGGAAAAGGAGTCATTTTTTTTAACTGGTCATATCCAATGTAAACAATCTTTGTCACAAAGAAACTTGGAATTGAGGGGGAATTTTCAAACGCACAGATGATCATATATTTGAGAAGACACTGAAAATAGAGTTATTTCCCATACCTCAGGCCTACATCTTTAGGTCAATCGTAACTACTCGACCATTCTCGCTACCTAGACTGACAATTGCCTTTCTTCCGTTTTGATGCGTTTTCTATGCAAGACAAGCCATAAAGACAGCTGCGCGTGACCTTGTCTTACATGGCATTGTCAACCAATCAAATCGGCCGAGTATAATCAATGGAGTCCGCTTCTACGACTGCTGTAGTAATATAAATTGTCGTCTTAGTAGATCTAAAAAAGCTTCAAATATCACTTTTACCTGAATTTTAACTGATTTCCCCTAATAGATTTAATGTGGTTTTAAATAAGTGTGTATTTACTGCATTGCACGTGGCGTTGTAATATTTTGTGTAGTAAACATGACATTGACATGCGAATGAATGAATGAATGAAATCGACATACTTTGTTTATAAGTTGAAACGGAAGAAACAGGTACTTGCACTCGTCTTTATTGAAGATCTGGGATTTCCTCCACTTGTGAGAGAAATTCAGCGTCTTTCGGCCACTCGTTTCGCTACGCTCCACTCGTGTAAAGACGAAATTTCTCACACTCGTGGAAGAAATCCCAGATTTTCAATAGGGACTCGTGTAAGAACCTATTAGTCTCAATCTAATGGATATAGAGACAGAGAAAGACTAATTTGTCGTTGGCGTTCATTGGTTCTTACTTAGCTCTTTTTTGATTGGTAGAGCTATTTTGAGTTACAAATACTGGGAAAAGTCGTTTCCGGTATGCAGTGATCATCTCTGTTTGAATATTTCTCCCACTTGTTTACACCGGAAGTTCAATATTTATGCAAAAACGTTTTAATTTTATTTCATGATATTTATAGGAAAATATACTCTACCTTTAAAATACTCATTTGTATAAGTTAAAATAAGTTAAAGATAAAAAAAGATCAAGGTGATGACGTCACCTAAGTAGAAATTCCACTGCGACAGAGTAGTGTTTATCTGTTCCTTTAGTCGAGGTACGAGCCAGGGGACAGAACTCGTCAGTTTATCTCGCTACCCTACAAATAATCTCGTACGTAGATAGTAGAAATTCTTCTTAAATTGTTTGCCGGAAGTTAGGCCGCACGAAAATCCAATATGGAAGATATACTATAAAGTAAAATCTAATCATGCAAAACTAATTAAAACTTTAACTTTTATCCATGAAAATAATTAAAATATAGAAAATTGTTTAACATATAACTTTATCAAACTTTCATGTAACTGACATGTGAAAAGTAGCTGCTATAGAGCGATTTGTAGTGCGATTTATACGCCTAATGCATACGAGGTTATTTAGTTGGGATTCAATCAAGTTTCCAAAGTTCTGAGACTAATTTTAACATATTTTTCCCATTGGGTTCCATATGCTGACTTTGTCCTGTGGTGGTGGCCTTCTTGGATTCTGATTGACACAAAATTATAATATATACACAAAGACAAAAGTTAACTCTCCCTGATATATTAAAACATAACATGAAACCGGCACGGCCATGAATGCTCGCACATCTGAAAATTATCTGGCAATTTCACGCTCATCCAGTGCATCAAAAAGTGTCGAGATTTTTTGAGCCGAGATATATTGGGGACGACTTTTTGTTAGGGCCGAATCTAGTCTCATTCAATCGAGCTGTCGTTCCTTACGAAATCTCAAAAGTTAACTTCCGCGTAGAAACAAAAATTCTTGTCAGTATGTCAGAAGAGATTTGATAAATTAAAAAATATCAATATAAGTAAAACAAGCTAACAAAATGACTATTATTACACACAGGTTCCGGGCACAGGCACTTGTTTCATTCAAAAAATATATGCCCCCTCCTCTTCCTTACTTCAAGGTAAACATCTACCCTTTTCCCCTTCCCCACTTCGCCTCAATATATTTCGCTTATTTGTGATCCTTTCGCTGACCCAATTATATCGTTACACTCCCGAGATATTTCTCTTTTCGACTGCCACATTTAAATATACCTACCGGGAAGAGGAGGGAGCATATATTTTTGAATGAAACAAGTGTCTGTGGTTCCGGGTTTCAGTGGTATCGGACGTACGAGAGGGTACGAGATTTCAGGATCACCTTTGCGCTTTATGTTAAGAAGATCTTCATTAGTTGAGTGTTACACGGAACGTGTTTACAAAGCGTCGAAATTTTTTTTATTCGTCAGTGTGTGCAGCCATGTCTGTCAAAAAATCCTAAGTACACATTTTATACCATAAAGAGCTCGCTGACGCTCGCATAATAAGTTACACTAAGTTTAGATTCTAATATTTATATTGATTATAGCAAGAACAATGTTCCATTAAAAAGATGTGCTCACACAGGTGTGACCATTATGTCTAATATCGACTAGTCATGCACGTGAACCATGCCTCTCGCGCATTACTCAACATTTTGTATGATCACGCTTCGAACTTGGGTATTTAAGTCCGGTATTTTAAAAAATGTATTCATTGTCAGTAAACATGGTACGAAGGCGAATATCAGAAGCACAAAGATGGCAAATAATCGGCATGCATACAACAGGGATGTCCGACTGGTGAGAAAACACACACAAACCAACAATGTGAAAGACTTGCCAAGATCCGGCAGACCACGGTTAACATCTGATCTTGACGACAGGGCATTGCAGCGTTTGGTTAGACGGATGCCATTCGCAACCAGTCCCATACTCGAACAACACTGGCTGCCCAATAAACGTCTGTCAACAAGAACAGTTAGAAACCGTCTGAAATCAGCGGGATTTAAGTCAAGGAGAGTCATTAAACGTCCACTGTTGGTAGACCGACATCAACGATCACGTTTGGCATGGTGTTTAGCACGACGTGGTTGGAATTTAAGGACATGGCGCAAGACCCATTGGTCAGACGAGAGCCGGTTTCTGTTTCATGTAACCGACGGCCAGATGAGGGTTTGGAGACACAACAATACAGCCTATACCCCATGGAACATCCAGCCAACTGTCCCTTACGATGGAGGCTCAGTAATGGTTTGGGGGTGTATCTCTCATGGCTGCAAGCTGGATTTAGTCACTATACAAGGCAACCTAACTGGTGATCAGTACATTAAAGACGTCTTGCAACCAATTGTTGTCCCCCATTTCGACAACCACCCACTACCTACAAGGCCTGTGTATATGGATGACAACGCCAGGCCTCATCGTTCAAGAGCAGTAACCGCCTACCTCCAAAGCGAAGCCGTGACTTCTGTTCCTTGGCCAGCCATGAGCCCGGATTTGAATCCCATAGAGCATATTTGGGACATTTTAGGCCGTCGTATACAGACTCGGGAACCTCCTGTGCAAAACATTCGTCAGTTGGAAGCAACATTGCATCGGGAATGGCAGCAGCTATCACAACAGGACATCCGACGTCTAACTGGAGGGATGAGACGCAGGGTTGAGGCCGTCATCCAAGTACGTGGGGGTTACACCCGGTACTGAACTTTGAACAATAGATGTCGTCAAGTGATTCATAAGTGACGTTTTGGAAGTGAAATGACAATCTTATCGTGCCTTTTGAACTGTGAAGGTCAATACTTAAAATGGACATGTTTTACTGCAAAAACTGGCTTTGTGATATTGTGATTAAATATTCATTAAATTAACATTTTTCTTGATTTTTTTTGTGGTTTCTTACAGCCAATGTAATGTCCTAACAGGTCACCATTGCGTTCTTGAGATTATCTGGTCAGTAATCTCGTGATACGTGTCGCATCATTTGTCATTTCAAAAAAAACAACATGGGAGTGCTTAACTTTTTTCTTTGTGTATAGTTGGGTATCATCCAATGATTATTCATGTACAGTTTTGGTTCAATATATTTTCTACTTTCTAAAGAAAATTGTTCCCTATATTGGTATTTATTTATTTTCCCAAAGGATCTTCTATTAAAACTTTGTCACGTTTGTTTGTTTGTTTGATGCTTTTTAACACCACGTTCAACAATATTTCAGTTATATCGTGGCGGTCAGTTTTATTAGTGGAGCAGGAGGACCTGGAGAAAATCACCGACCTGTCACAAGTCACTGACAAACTTTATCACATAATGTATACCTCGCCCTGATCAAACTCACAACATCAGCGGTGATAGGCACTGATTGCATAGGTAGTTGTAAATCCAACTACCATACAATCACAGCCACAATGGCCCCACTTTGCTGTATGGTAGCGATTATCTTTGATTTCCAACATGAAAAATACACAATATGTAAAGAACCATTCAACCAATATTCTGGGAAATGCTGATCTTAAATGGGTCAGTGGTTTCAGAGAAGAATAATTTTATATATTTTTCACATAGAGGGTAGGTCACCATCACTATGTTAAAACTTTATCACAGTAGTGGTCATCTTGGATTTCCGGTCAACACAATAAAACTAGAGTCATCACAATATGAAATGCCAAAATCAGTATTTTCAGTTTTCTAAAAATTTCTGATCTATGTAAAGATTAAATATATAAAGAACGTAAACCATTCACTTTTTGAGAGCTACGATGTATAATTCAGGAGAAAACGTCATTTTATTCTGTCTTCGATAATTCTTGCTACCCGGACAATAACGCAAATCATATGCTATTGATCTCAGATTTGAACTCATTCGGTAGAGATTGTGCGCATGCTTCGTTATAGTCTTGACAGGTAACATCATTTTCGTTTCGATTTACATTCCATTATTTTCCATTCAATCCACGATTAAAAATAATTTTCCCTTAGCGAAACGTTAAACAAGGATCTCTTTACCTGGAAAATAAATATATATCACCATCTATGATCTAAACCGTCGTAAATGTCTTTTAACGGCATTATGTGTATAATCAAGAACGTATATAGAATCTTATATACGTCCTTGGTATAATTCAGCAAATTTCGCGGGGCCCAGTAAGGGGACACTGCATACGCAACTTGTAATTATGTTAAAACATTATTTAGTCAGGTTAGAATATTTGACAGAAAAATCATTCGACACATAGTGCTGGACAGGTTATAACATTGTTTACTCAGTTCAGGCCAGAATATTTATTTTATTTACAAAAACTGCTGGTGATGAAATTTCATGATCTGCAATCATCGGAACGGTGCATCCGAAAGTTAATTAGCCGCCATTGTCTTGACAAAACACGTACGAGATGGAATGATTTTCTGTTCTTAATCACAGATGATCGCGATTTGCGTCCTCAAACATGCACGAATGGTTTAGTTTTTAGGGAATGTAAACATATCAAGAATATTTTTGAAGATGTTTATTTCACCAAAAACTTGTTTCATATTACTTTAAGGAACATTCCTACATAGTACCGGTGTTACATACTCATTTTTCCCCCCGGAAGAATCCGGAAAAATGAGTATATACTAGTCTTTCCCCCGGAAAGATCAGTATATACTAATTCCCCCCCCCCCCCCCCCCCCCGGAAAGATCAGTATATACTCATCTTTCGCCCTGATTTTTAGGGGGGAAATCTGAGTATATACTGAAGTTCCCCCTCGTACTAAATTCTCCCCCTTTGCACTGATAGACTATACAAGGGCAATAACTCCTATAAGGGGTCGATCCTATGGAAACTTTTGTAGAGCTTTTGATGCTGAAGAAGGAAAATCACCTCTACTTTTCTCTATCTGTAATACTTTTTGAAATATTAGCCATTGACTGCAGTTTGAGTCCTATGTTCTATTTTTAGCCATGGCAGCCATGTTTTTTCATCGACGGATGTATAATTCACAAACTATAGTCTACACACCCTAAGGATCATTCATACCAAGTTTGGTTAAAATATGTTCAGTGGTTCTCAAGAAGAATATCAAAATATAAAAAGTTAACGGACGAACGACGGACGGACGACGAACGCAAAGTGTCTTCCACCATATACATGCATAGAAGTGTACACAAGAAAAACCCTATTAAAATAGGAGAGGGGGGAAAACTAGTATGAGGGGGGGGGGGGGGGAATGAGTATGTGTTAACACATACTTGGTTTTCCGAGGGGAAAATTCAGTATATACTAATTTTTCCGGGGGGGGGGAGGGGGGAATCTCAGTATATACTCATTTTTCCGTGGGGAAAACTGAGTATATACTCATTTTTCCCCGGAAAAAATGAAAAAATTAGTATGGGGGGAAAATGAGTATGTAACACCGGTAACAATTCCATCACACAAGTGGTTTCATAAAAGAAGATTTTTGAAATTTCAGCCAATCTGAAAGCACAATTGGCCTTGCAGACATGTTAAATTTTTAATTGTAACAAAAATTGTATAAAATGTTTAGCTTAGACCCTACCAAGAAACATTTCTCTTAGATTTGGTTCCATTTGGTCCAGTGATTTCTGAAAAAGAGATTGAAATGTGATGCCAGACAATACCTCACGTGAACCTTTGGTCAAGATTAGCTAAATAACAATGATGAATGACAGATGCCATTTGATAACCAGGTGGGCTAAAAAGGTGTAGCTAAAATGTCATATATATATGACTGTTACAGAGTCAAATTTGATTTTTAGCTCCAGATGAGCTATTGCCATCACTTGGTGTCCGTCATAGTTGTCTGTCAGCTTTTACACTTAAACTGAACTAATTAGAACCAAACTTGGTAGGAATTTTGATTGGATGGTTAGTCCTCCCTAAGTGAACCCATATGGGTTTATTTACAGATTGGAAATCCAGCACAGAAACAAGAGGCATCAAGGAGCCAAAAAGGGTGTTTTCTATTTTTTTTATGTGGTCTTTCTATTTTTCAACCAATTGGAACGAATTTTTGTCTTTGCGTTCCTTATTAAATTCTCTTTATTTAGTATGCCAAGATATATAGAATGGCTCTAAATGTTTTCAAGATTTAAGGGGATCAAAATGGGGCCAGTACCCAGAATTGTTAACTTTAATTCAAGTCTGATTTTAGATTTCTTATGAAATTTTCCAGCTGGTATATTTCAAAAAGATTTTGACATAGATTTTATGATACTCGAGAACAAAGGAAACAATACCAAAAATGATAATTTTTTTACAAATTTTAAGTCCAATTTGTAAGTAGTTTTTTTTCCATTGAATTCTTTTTTTTTAATCCTGTCTAGAATGTTTTTACAGTTGATCATTTCGGAGATTCGAGGGAGCCGAAAAAGGATCAGTACCTAATTTTTTTTTATTTATATTTTAATGGTTTAAAGTTGAACATATGACCCTATATTTAGTTTTTACCTTATATACCATACTCTCATTTAGTGTGCTTCTTGCAAAAAGTAGCTACCCATTTTCACAGCCTTCCATTTCACCATACGAATAACATGATTTGCAATATGTGCAACCTCCCCAAATATATCTCCGACCATTTCTGACCAAGATGTAACAATTACCTTTCTGTAAACTATGATGACAATAACTTAATAGTAGGAAGAAGTGGAATCCTCTTGTCTCTCTGGGAAGTGTAGGAGACTATAAAAATGTGACTTCTTTAATTGTAAACTTCATTCTACCTTTTTTATGTAGCGCCAAGAATAGTTTTGAAATTCATTATAGAAACGGCAATTGTTCTGATGACCACTCTCATAAAGAGGCTGTTATATTACTAATTATTGGTAAAAATACAAATTGAGAAAAAAAACCCATTAATATGCAAAAAAAATGTATAAACAAAAGACTAATGACATTATCAGGTACAATTCACAGGGTCAATAGAAACAAAGGTGACAGTTGTTTTATAAATCAACATAAGTTTTAAACAATACAATTGTACAAAGTTCTTACAAGATATGTAATCCTATACACAGAAATTCATTTAAATTTGACAGTTTATGAGAGGTCATGGTGACCTACCCTCAGTCTGGTATTACATTCTCTACTATATTTCATGAAAGGTCATGGTGACCTACCCTCAATCTGATATTACATTCTATACTATATCCCATGAGAGGTCATGGTGACCTACCCTCAGTCTGGTATTACATTCTCTATTATATCTCATGAGAGGTCATGGTGACCTACCCTCAGTCTGGTATTACATTCTCTACTATATCTCATGAGAGGTCATGGTGACCTACCCTCAGTCTGGTATTACATTCTCTACTATATCTCATGAGAGGTCATGGTGACCTACCCTCAGTCTGGTATTACATTCTCTACTATATCTCATGAGAGGTCATGGTGACCTACCCTCAGTCTGGTATTACGTTCTCTACTATATCTCATGAAAAGTCATGGTGACCTACCCTCAGTCTGGTATTACATTCTCTATATCTCATGAGAGGTCATGGTGACCTACCCTCAGTCTGGTATTACATTCTCTATATCTCATGAAAGGTCATGGTGACCTACCCTCAGTCTGGTATTACGTTCTCTACTATATCTCATGAAAGGTCATGGTGACCTACCCTCAGTCTGGTATTACATTCTCTATATCTCATGAAAGGTCATGGTGACCTACCCTCAGTCTGGTATTACATTCTCTACTATATCTCATGAAAGGTCATGGTGACCTACCCTCAGTCTGGTATTACATTCTCTACTATATCTCATGAGAGGTCATGGTGACCTACCCTCTGTCTGGTATTACGTTCTCTACTATATCTCATGAAAAGTCATGGTGACCTACCCTCAGTCTGGTATTACATTCTCTATATCTCATGAGAGGTCATGGTGACCTACCCTCAGTCTGGTATTACATTCTCTATATCTCATGAAAGGTCATGGTGACCTACCCTCAGTCTGGTATTACGTTCTCTACTATATCTCATGAAAGGTCATGGTGACCTACCCTCAGTCTGGTATTACATTCTCTATATCTCATGAAAGGTCATGGTGACCTACCCTCAGTCTGGTATTACATTCTCTACTATATCTCATGAAAGGTCATGGTGACCTACCCTCAGTCTGGTATTACATTCTCTACTATATCTCATGAGAAGTCATGGTGACCTACCCTCGTGGTATTACATTCTATACTATACCTCATGAGAGGTCATGGTGACCTACCCTCAGTCTGATATTACATTCTCTATATCTCATGAGAGGTCATGGTGACCTACTCTCATTCTGATATTACATTCTCTACTATATCTCATGAGAGGTCATGGTGACCTACTCTCATTCTGATATTGCATTCTCTACTATATCTCATGAGAGGTCATGGTGACCTACCCTCAGTCTGGTATTACATTCTCTACTATATCTCATGAGAGGTCATGGTGACCTACCCTCAGTCTGGTATTGCATTCTCTACTATATTTCATGAAAGGTCATGGTGACCTACCCTCAGTCTGGTATTACATTCTCTACTATATCTCATGAGAGGTCATGATGACCCACCCTCAGTCTGGTATTACATTCTCTACTATATCTCATGAGAGGTCATGGTGACCTACCCTCAGTCTGGTATTACATTCTCTACTATATCTCATGAGAGGTCATGGTGACCTACCCTCAGTCTGGTATTGCATTCTTTACTATATCTCATGAGAGGTCATGGTGACCTACCCTCAGTCTGGTATTACATTCTCTACTATATCTCATGAAAGGTCATGGTGACCTACCCTCAGTCTGGTATTACATTCTCTACTATATCTCATGAGAGGTCATGGTGACCTACCCTCAGTCTGGTATTACATTCTCTACTATATCTCATGAGAGGTCATGGTGACCTACCCTCAGTCTGGTATTACATTCTCTACTATATCTCATGAGAGGTCATGGTGACCTACCCTCAGTCTGGTATTACATTCTCTACTATATCTCATGAAAGGTCATGGTGACCTACCCTCAGTCTGGTATTACATTCTCTACTATATCTCATGAGAGGTCATGGTGACCTACCCTCAGTCTGGTATTACATTCTCTACTATATCTCATGAGAGGTCATGATGACCTACCCTCAGTCTGGTATTACATTCTCTACTATATCTCATGAAAGGTCATGGTGACCTACCCTCAGTCTGGTATTACATTCTCTACTATATCTCATGAAAGGTTATGGTGACCTACCCTCAGTCTGGTATTACATTCTCTACTATATCTCATGAGAAGTCATGGTGACCTACCCTCGTGGTATTACATTCTATACTATACCTCATGAGAGGTCATGGTGACCTACCCTCAGTCTGGTATTACATTCTCTATATCTCATGAGAGGTCATGGTGACCTACTCTCATTCTGATATTACATTCTCTACTATATCTCATGAGAGGTCATGGTGACCTACCCTCATTCTGATATTGCATTCTCTACTATATCTCATGAGAGGTCATGGTGACCTACCCTCAATCTGGTATTACATTCTCTACTATATCTCATGAGAGGTCATGGTGACCTACCCTCAGTCTGGTATTGCATTCTCTACTATATTTCATGAAAGGTCATGGTGACCTACCCTCAGTCTGGTATTACATTCTCTACTATATCTCATGAGAGGTCATGATGACCTACCCTCAGTCTGGTATTACATTCTCTACTATATCTCATGAGAGGTCATGGTGACCTACCCTCAGTCTGGTATTACATTCTCTACTATATCTCATGAGAGGTCATGGTGACCTACCCTCAGTCTGGTATTGCATTCTCAACTATATCTCATGAGAGGTCATGGTGACCTACCCTCAGTCTGGTATTGCATTCTCTACTATATCTCATGAAAGGTCATGGTGACCTACCCTCAGTCTGGTATTACATTCTCTACTATATCTCATGAGAGGTCATGGTGACCTACCCTCAGTCTGGTATTACATTCTCTACTATATCTCATGAGAGGTCATGGTGACCTACCCTCAGTCTGGAATTACATTCTCTACTATATCTCATGAGAGGTCATGGTGACCTACCCTCAGTCTGGTATTACATTCTCTACTATATCTCATGAAAGGTCATGGTGACCTACCCTCAGTCTGGTATTACATTCTCTACTATATCTCATGAGAGGTCATGGTGACCTACCCTCAGTCTGGTATTACATTCTCTACTATATCTCATGAGAGGTCATGGTGACCTACCCTCAGTCTGGTATTACATTCTCTACTATATCTCATGAGAGGTCATGGTGACCTACCCTCAGTCTGGTATTACATTCTCTACTATATCTCATGAGAGGTCATGGTGACCTACCCTCAGTGTGGTATTACATTCTCTACTATATCTCATGAGAGGTCATGGTGACCTACCCTCAGTCTGGTATTACGTTCTCTACTATATCTCATGAAAAGTCATGGTGACCTACCCTCAGTCTGGTATTACATTCTCTACTATATCTCATGAAAGGTCATGGTGACCTACCCTCAATCTGGTATTACATTCTCTACTATATCTCATGAAAGGTCATGGTGACCTACCCTCAATCTGGTATTACGTTCTCTACTATATCTCATGAAAAGTCATGGTGACCTACCCTCAGTCTGGTATTACATTCTCTACTATATCTCATGAAAGGTCATGGTGACCTACCCTCAGTCTGGTATTACATTCTCTACTATATCTCATGAAAGGTCATGGTGACCTACCCTCAGTCTGGTATTACATTCTCTACTATATCTCATGAGAGGTCATGGTGACCTACCCTCAGTCTGGTATTACATTCTCTACTATATCTCATGAGAGGTCATGGTGACCTACCCTCAGTCTGGTATTACATTCTCTACTATATCTCATGAGAGGTCATGGTGACCTACCCTCAGTCTGGTATTACATTCTCTACTATATCTCATGAAAGGTCATGGTGACCTACCCTCAGTCTGGTATTACATTCTCTACTATATCTCATGAGAGGTCATGGTGACCTACCCTCAGTCTGGTATTACATTCTCTACTATATCTCATGAGAGGTCATGATGACCTACCCTCAGTCTGGTATTACATTCTCTACTATATCTCATGAAAGGTCATGGTGACCTACCCTCAGTCTGGTATTACATTCTCTACTATATCTCATGAAAGGTTATGGTGACCTACCCTCAGTCTGGTATTACATTCTCTACTATATCTCATGAGAAGTCATGGTGACCTACCCTCGTGGTATTACATTCTATACTATACCTCATGAGAGGTCATGGTGACCTACCCTCAGTCTGGTATTACATTCTCTATATCTCATGAGAGGTCATGGTGACCTACTCTCATTCTGATATTACATTCTCTACTATATCTCATGAGAGGTCATGGTGACCTACCCTCATTCTGATATTGCATTCTCTACTATATCTCATGAGAGGTCATGGTGACCTACCCTCAATCTGGTATTACATTCTCTACTATATCTCATGAGAGGTCATGGTGACCTACCCTCAGTCTGGTATTGCATTCTCTACTATATTTCATGAAAGGTCATGGTGACCTACCCTCAGTCTGGTATTACATTCTCTACTATATCTCATGAGAGGTCATGATGACCTACCCTCAGTCTGGTATTACATTCTCTACTATATCTCATGAGAGGTCATGGTGACCTACCCTCAGTCTGGTATTACATTCTCTACTATATCTCATGAGAGGTCATGGTGACCTACCCTCAGTCTGGTATTGCATTCTCAACTATATCTCATGAGAGGTCATGGTGACCTACCCTCAGTCTGGTATTGCATTCTCTACTATATCTCATGAAAGGTCATGGTGACCTACCCTCAGTCTGGTATTACATTCTCTACTATATCTCATGAGAGGTCATGGTGACCTACCCTCAGTCTGGTATTACATTCTCTACTATATCTCATGAGAGGTCATGGTGACCTACCCTCAGTCTGGAATTACATTCTCTACTATATTTCATGAGAGGTCATGGTGACCTACCCTCAGTCTGGTATTACATTCTCTACTATATCTCATGAAAGGTCATGGTGACCTACCCTCAGTCTGGTATTACATTCTCTACTATATCTCATGAGAGGTCATGGTGACCTACCCTCAGTCTGGTATTACATTCTCTACTATATCTCATGAGAGGTCATGGTGACCTACCCTCAGTCTGGTATTACATTCTCTACTATATCTCATGAGAGGTCATGGTGACCTACCCTCAGTCTGGTATTACATTCTCTACTATATCTCATGAGAGGTCATGGTGACCTACCCTCAGTGTGGTATTACATTCTCTACTATATCTCATGAGAGGTCATGGTGACCTACCCTCAGTCTGGTATTACGTTCTCTACTATATCTCATGAAAAGTCATGGTGACCTACCCTCAGTCTGGTATTACATTCTCTACTATATCTCATGAAAGGTCATGGTGACCTACCCTCAATCTGGTATTACATTCTCTACTATATCTCATGAAAGGTCATGGTGACCTACCCTCAATCTGGTATTACGTTCTCTACTATATCTCATGAAAAGTCATGGTGACCTACCCTCAGTCTGGTATTACATTCTCTACTATATCTCATGAAAGGTCATGGTGACCTACCCTCAGTCTGGTATTACATTCTCTACTATATCTCATGAAAGGTCATGGTGACCTACCCTCAGTCTGGTATTACATTCTCTACTATATCTCATGAGAGGTCATGGTGATCTACCCTCAGTCTGGTATTACATTCTCTACTATATCTCAATGCTTATATATATGCATGTACATGTATATAACACATGTAACAGTTTAAGCATATGTACTTATTTGTACTTGTTTGCGAAAAATAACATATTTTAATGCAAAAATTATTGTCTTCCATCAGAATAGCTGGAATATATTTGGATTAGAGAGTAGCACTTAGTATGAAAAGTTGAACAATCCGATGGTACACCTTCGTGGGGTAGTAAAAGTAGAAGTCAAGCATAACTTCTTTTGTTTTACTATTTATTCATAATTATTGCAGATCAGATTACACTGCCTATGATATGTTCTTGTAGACACACATTTGACCTAACTATGCACTTCCATATGTTGAAATGAATGCAGATTTTTATCATATCTCATGCAAATTGAAATGAAGTATCGTGTTTAAATTAAAACTAAAATTTTTATTTTTATTGAAGATATATTCAAGATTTTATTTCGAAGTTCCATGTGAAATGTTCTTATGAAAACTTTCGGAATCTTTAAATATAATTTAATCTAGATATTGGACACTTCATAAAAGCAATGGCGGTCAATCACTTTTTTCAAAATTCTGTAACATATTCAAATATAAATACAATAACAGTCAAACAATTCAACAATTTCTACTGACAAGCTGATTTCGACTAAATGCAAATATTTGTAAAATATCAATGTGGTAAAATTCAGAACAGTGGCACTAAGTGAATGTTTCCAACAAAAATCAAAATTTGGCTTTATATGGCACAATTGTTCTTCAGTATCTATTCATAGTCAACATATTGCCATTTTCGCAAATGTTTGTGTAAATAATTCAAACTTCAAATTTTGGGCAAAGATCGTGTACTTAATATACACTTGAGGAACAAGTTCTGTCAAGGTCTTTATAATTAGTACATTGCCTGAATTGGAGATCTATTTCTAGCTCAGCCAATGACATTTGTGAAAGCTTAATACACTTTCATTTGTTTTTGGTCTATTTTTGAACATAAAGCTTAAACAGGTATGGTAAAAAAAATTCACCAATATCAACAAAAGGAACCACAACCTCTCACCTCAAATCACAAAAAGACCATGAGATAGGGCATTGGAAATCCATGTCCTGGCTTAGGACAGGCACACAATGTGGCCAGATTAAACTGGTTAATGACATCCCAACTCTCCCTTTTTGATAACTGGATCTCCAATGGCAATATAAATATAACAAACAACAACAAAATACTGCACAAATTTACTACCACTCCTCATTTTCTTTCTGAAAAGTGTGCAAAATGGTACTTCTATAAGAGACTATAATAATTGTTTATCTTGGTACTTCTTTGAACTAGAATGGTACTTCTGTAAGAGACTATAATAATTGTTTATCTTAGTACTTCTTTGAACTAGAATGGTACTTCTGTAAGAGACTATAATAATTGTTTATCTTGGTACTTCTTTGTACTAGAATGGTACTTCTGTAAGAGACTATAATAATTGTTTATCTTAGTACTTCTTTGAACTAGAATGGTACTTCTGTAAGAGACTATAATAATTGTTTATCTTGGTACTTCTTTGTACTAGAATGGTACTTCTGTAAGAGACTATAATAATTGTTTATCTTGGTACTTCTTTGTACTAGAATGGTACTTCGGTAAGAGACTATAATAATTGTTTATCTTAGTACTTCTTTGAACTAGAATGGTACTTCTGTAAGAGACTATAATAATTGTTTATCTTGGTACTTCTTTGTACTAGAATGGTACTTCTGTAAGAGACTATAATAATTGTTTATCTTGGTACTTCTTTGTACTAGAATGATACTTCTTTAAGAGACTATAATAATTGTTTATCTTAGTACTTCTTTGAACTAGAATGGTACTTCTGTAAGAGACTATAATAATTGTTTATCTTGGCACTTCTTTGTACTAGAATGGTACTTCTGTAAGAGACTATAATAATTGTTTATCTTGGTACTTCTTTGTACTAGAATGATACTTCTGTAAGAGACTATAATAATTGTTTATCTTGGTACTTCTTTGTACTAGAATGGTACTTCTGTAAGAGACTATGATAATTGTTTATCTTGGTACTTCTTTGTACTAGAATGATACTTCTTTAAGAGACTATAATAATTGTTTATCTTAGTATTTCTTTGTACTATAATAGTACTTCTGTAAGAGACTATAATAATTGTTTATCTTGGTACTTCTTTGTACTAGAATGGTACTTCTGTAAGAGACTATAATAATTGTTTATCTTAGTATTTCTTTGTACTATAATAGTACTTCTGTAAGAGACTATGCTAATTGTTTATCTTGGTACTTCTTTGTACTAGAATGGTACTTCTGTAAGAGACTATAATAATTGTTTATCTTAGTATTTCTTTGTACTATAATAGTACTTCTGTAAGAGACTATAATAATTGTTTATCTTGGTACTTCTTTGTACTAGAATGGTACTTCTGTAAGAGCCTATAATAATTGTTTATCTTAGTATTTCTTTGTACTAGAGTGGTACTTCTGTAAGAGACTATAATAATTGTTTATCTTGGTACTTCTTTGTACTAGAATGGTACTTCTGTAAGAGACTATAATAATTGTTTATCTTGGTACTTCTTTGTACTAGAATGGTACTTCTGCAAGAGACTATAATAATTGTTTATCTTGGTACTTCTTTGTACTATAATAGTACTTCTGTAAGAGACTATGATAATTGTTTATCTTGGTACTTCTTTGTACTAGAATGGTACTTCTGTAAGAGACTATAATAATTGTTTATCTTAGTATTTCTTTGTACTATAATAGTACTTCTGTAAGAGACTATAATAATTGTTTATCTTGGTACTTCTTTGTACTAGAATGGTACTTCTGTAAGAGCCTATAATAATTGTTTATCTTAGTATTTCTTTGTACTAGAGTGGTACTTCTGTAAGAGACTATAATAATTGTTTATCTTGGTACTTCTTTGTACTAGAATGGTACTTCTGTAAGAGACTATAATAATTGTTTATCTTGGTACTTCTTTGTACTAGAATGGTACTTCTGTAAGAGACTATAATAATTGTTTATCTTGGTACTTCTTTGTACTAGAGTAGTACTTCTGTAAGAGACTATAATAATTGTTTATCTTGGTACTTCTTTGTACTAGAATGGTACTTCGGTAAGAGACTATAATAATTGTTTATCTTAGTATTTCTTTGTACTAGAGTAGTACTTCTGTAAGAGATTATAATAATCGTTTATCTTGGTACTTCTTTGTACTAGAGTGGTACTTCTGTAAGAGACTATAATAATTGTTTATCTTGGTACTTCTTTGTACTAGAATGGTACTTCTGTAAGAGACTATAATAATTGTTTATCTTGGTACTTCTTTGTACTAGAATGGTACTTCTGTAAGAGACTATAATAATTGTTTATCTTGGTACTTCTTTGTACTAGAGTAGTACTTCTGTAAGAGACTATAATAATTGTTTATCTTGGTACTTCTTTGTACTAGAATGGTACTTCGGTAAGAGACTATAATAATTGTTTATCTTAGTATTTCTTTGTACTAGAGTAGTACTTCTGTAAGAGATTATAATAATCGTTTATCTTGGTACTTCTTTGTACTAGAATGGTACTTCTGTAAGAGACTATGATAATTGTTTATCTGAGTACTTCTTTGTACTAGAATGGTACTTCTGTAAGAGACTATAATAATTGTTTATCTTAGTACTTCTTTGTACTAGAGTGGTACTTCTGTAAGAGACTATAATAATTGTTTATCTTGGTACTTCTTTGTACTAGAATGGTACTTCTGTAAGAGACTATAATAATTGTTTATCTTGGTACTTCTTTGTACTAGAATGGTACTTCTGCAAGAGACTATAATAATTGTTTATCTTGGCACTTCTTTGTACTAGAATGGTACTTCTGTAAGAGACTATAATAATTGTTTATCTTGGTACTTCTTTGTACTAGAGTAGTACTTCTGTAAGAGACTATAATAATTGTTTATCTTGGTACTTCTTTGTACTAGAATGGTACTTCTGTAAGAGACTATGATAATTGTTTATCTTGGTACTTCTTTGTACTAGAATGGTACTTCTGTAAGAGTCTATAATAATTGTTTATCTTGGCACTTCTTTGTACTAGAATGGTACTTCTGAAAGAGACTATAATAATTGTTTATCTTAGTACTTCTTTGTACTAGAGTAGTACTTCTGTAAGAGACTATAATAATTGTTTATCTTAGTACTTCTTTGTACTTGAGTAGTACTTCTGTAAGAAATTAAATAATTGTTTATCTTGGTACTTCTTTGTACTAGAATGATACTTCTTTAAGAGACTATAATAATTGTTTATCTTGGTACTTCTTTGTACTATAATGGTACTTCTGTAAGAGACTATGATAATAGTTTATCTTGGTACTTCTTTGTACTAGAATGGTACTTCTGTAAGAAATTAAATAATTGTTTATCTTGGTACTTTTTTGTACTAGAATGGTACTTCAGTAAGAGACAATAATAATTGTTTATCTTAGTATTTCTTTGTACTAGAATGGTACTTCTGTAAGAGACTATAATAATTGTTTATCTTGGCATTTCTTTGTACTAGAATGGTACTTCTGTAAAAGACTATAATAATAGTTTATCTTGGTACTTCTTTGTACTAGAATGGTACTTCTGTAAGAGACTATAATAATAGTTTATCTTGGTACTTCTTTGTACTAGAATGGTACTTCTGTAAGAGACTATAATAATTGTTTATCTTGGTACTTTTTTGTACTAGAGTGGTACTTCTGTAAGAGACTATAATAATAGTTTATCTTGGTACTTCTTTGTACTAGAATGGTACTTCTGTAAGAGACTATAATAATAGTTTATCTTGGTACTTCTTTGTACTAGAATGGTACTTCTGAAAGAGACTATAATAATTGTTTATCTTGGTACTTCTTTGTACTAGAATGGTACTTCTGTAAGAGATTATAATAATTGTTTATCTTAGTAATTCTTTGTACTAGAATGGTACTTCTGTAAGAGACTATAATAATTGTTTATCTTGGTACTTCTTTGTACTAGAATGGTACTTCTGTAAGAGACAATGATAATTGTTTATCTTAGTACTTCTTTGTACTAGTGTGGTACTTCTGTAAGAGACTATAATGATTGTTTATATTGGTACTTCTTTGTACTAGAGTAGTACTTCTGTAAGAGGTTATAATAATAATTTATCTTAGTACTTCTTTGTACTAGAATGGTACTTCTGTAAGAGACTATAATAATTGTTTATCTTGGTACTTCTTTGTACTAGAATGGTACTTCTGTAAGAGACTATAATAATTGTTTATCTTGGTACTTCTTTGTACTAGAATGGTACTTCTGTAAGAGACTATAATAATTGTTTATGTTAGTACTTCTTTGTACTAGAATGGTACTTCTGTAAGAGACTATGACAATTGTTTATCTTAGTACTTCTTTGTACTTGAATGGTACTTCTGTAAGAGACTATAATAATTGTTTATCTTGGTACTTCTTTGTACTAGAATGGTACTTCTGTAAGAGACTATAATAATTGTTTATCTTGGTACTTCTTTGTACTAGAATGGTACTTCTGTAAGAGACTATGATAATTGTTTATCTTAGTACTTCTTTGTACTAGAATGGTACTTCTGTAATAGACTATAATAATTGTTTATCTTGGTACTTCTTTGTACTATAATGGTACTCCTGTAAGAGACTATAATAATTGTTTATCTTGGTACTTCTTTGTACTAGAATGGTACTTCTGTAAGAGACTATGATAATTGTTTATCTTAGTACTTCTTTGTACTTGAATGGTACTTCTGTAAGAGACTATAATAATTGTTTATCTTGGTACTTCTTTGTACTAGAATGGTACTTCTGTAAGAGACTATAATAATTGTTTATCTTGGTACTTCTTTGTACTAGAATGGTACTTCTGTAAGAGACTATGATAATTGTTTATCTTAGTACTTCTTTGTACTAGAATGGTACTTCTGTAATAGACTATAATAATTGTTTATCTTGGTACTTCTTTGTACTATAATGGTACTCCTGTAAGAGACTATAATAATTGTTTATCTTGGTACTTCTTTGTACTAGAATGGTACTTCTGTAAGAGACTATAATAATTGTTTATCTTGGTACTTCTTTGTACTATAATGGTACTCCTGTAAGAGACTATTATAATTGTTTATCTTGGTACTTCTTTGTACTAGAATGGTACTTCTGTAAGAGACTATAATAATTGTTTATCTTGGTACTTCTTTGTACTAGAATGGTACTTCTGTAAGAGACTATGATAATTGTTTATCTTGGTACTTCTTCGTACTAGAGTAGTACTTCTGTAAGAGACTATGACAATAGTTTATCTTGGTACTTCTTTGTACTAGAATGGTACTTCTGTAAGAGACTATAATAATTGTTTATCTTGGTACTTCTTTCTACTAGAATGGTACTTCTGTAAGAGACTATGATAATTGTTTATCTTAGTACTTCTTTGTACTAGAATGGTACTTCTGTAAGACACTATAATAATTGTTTATCTTGGCACTTCTTTGTACTAGAGTGGTACTTCTGTAAGAGATTATAATAATTGTTTATCTTTGTATTTTTTTGTACTATAATGGTACTCCTGTAAGAGACTATAATAATTGTTTATCTGAGTACTTCTTTGTACTAGAGTCGTACTTCTGTAAGAGACTATAATAATTGTTTATCTTGGTACTTCTTTGTACTAGAATGGTACTTCTGTAATAGACTATAATAATTGTTTATCTTGGTATTTCTTTGTACTATAATGGTACTTCTGTAATAGACTATAATAATTGTTTATCTTGGTACTTCTTTGTACTAGAGTGGTACTTCTGTAAGAGACTATAATAATTGTTTATCTTAGTATTTCTTTGTACTATAATGGTACTCCTGTAAGAGACTATAATAATTGTTTATCTTGGCACTTCTTTGTACTAGAGTAGTACTTCTGTAAGAGACTATAATAATTGTTTATCTTGGTACTTCTTTGTACTAGAGTGGTACTTCTGTAAGAGACTATAATAATTGTTTATCTTGGTACTTCTTTGTACTAGAGTGGTACTTCTGTAAGAGACTATAATAATTGTTTATCTTAGTATTTCTTTGTACTATAATGGTACTTCTGTAAGAGACTATAATAATTGTTTATCTTAGTATTTCTTTGTACTATAATGGTACTCCTGTAAGAGACTATAATAATTGTTTATCTGAGTACTTCTTTGTACTAGAGTCGTACTTCTGTAAGAGACTATAATAATTGTTTATCTTAGTATTTCTTTGTACTAGAATGGTACTTCTGTAAGAGACTATAATAATTGTTTATCTTAGTATTTCTTTGTACTATAATGGTACTCCTGTAAGAGACTATAATAATTGTTTATCTTAGTACTTCTTTGTACTAGAGTCGTACTTCTGTAAGAGACTATAATAATTGTTTATCTTGGTACTTCTTTGTACTAGAGTAGTACTTCTGTAAGAGACTATAATAATTGTTTATCTTGGTACTTCTTTGTACTAGAATGGTACTTCTGTAAGAGACTATAATAATTGTTTATCTTAGTACTTCTTTGTACTAGAGTGGTACTTCTGTAAGAGACTATAATAATTGTTTATCTGAGTACTTCTTTGTACTAGAGTGGTACTTCTGTAAGAGACTATAATAATTGTTTATCTTAGTATTTCTTTGTACTATAATGGTACTCCTGTAAGAGACTATAATAATTGTTTATCTGAGTACTTCTTTGTACTAGAGTCGTACTTCTGTAAGAGACTATGATAATTGTTTATCTTGGTACTTCTTTGTACTAGAATGGTACTTCTGTAAGAGACTATTATAATTGTTTATCTTGGTACTTCTTTGTACTAGAATGGTACTTCTGTAAGAGACTATAATAATTGTTTATCTTGGTACTTCTTTGTACTAGAATGGTACTTCTGTAAGAGACTATAATAATTGTTTATCTGAGTACTTCTTTGTACTAGAATGGTACTTCTGTAAGAGACTATAATAATTGTTTATCTTGGTACTTCTTTGTACTAGAGTCGTACTTCTGTAAGAGACTATAATAATTGTTTATCTTAGTATTTCTTTGTACTAGAGTAGTACTCCTGTAAGAGACTATAATAATTGTTTATCTTGGTACTTCTTTGTACTAGAGTGGTACTTCTGTAAGAGACTATAATAATTGTTTATCTTGGTACTTCTTTGTACTAGAATGGTACTTCTGTAAGAGACTATAATAATTGTTTATCTTGGTACTTCTTTGTACTAGAGTGGTACTTCTGTAAGAGACTATAATAATTGTTTATCTTGGTACTTCTTTGTACTAGAATGGTACTTCTGTAAGAGCCTATAATAATTGTTTATCTGAGTACTTCTTTGTACTAGAATGGTACTTCTGTAAGAGACTATAATAATTGTTTATCTTGGTACTTCTTTGTACTAGAGTCGTACTTCTGTAAGAGACTATAATAATTGTTTATCTTAGTATTTCTTTGTACTAGAGTAGTACTCCTGTAAGAGACTATGATAATTGTTTATCTTGGTACTTCTTTGTACTAGAATGGTACTTCTGTAATAGACTATAATAATTGTTTATCTTGGTACTTCTTTGTACTAGAATGGTACTTCTGTAAGAGACTATAATAATTGTTTATCTTGGTACTTCTTTGTACTAGAGTGGTACTTCTGTAAGAGACTATAATAATTGTTTATCTTGGTACTTCTTTGTACTAGAATGGTACTTCTGTAAGAGACTATAATAATTGTTTATCTTGGTACTTCTTTGTACTAGAATGGTACTTCTGTAAGAGACTATAATAATTGTTTATCTTAGTATTTCTTTGTACTAGAGTAGTACTCCTGTAAGAGACTATAATAATTGTTTATCTTGGTACTTCTTTGTACTAGAGTGGTACTTCTGTAAGAGACTATAATAATTGTTTATCTTGGTACTTCTTTGTACTAGAATGGTACTTCTGTAAGAGACTATAATAATTGTTTATCTGAGTACTTCTTTGTACTAGAATGGTACTTCTGTAAGAGACTATAATAATTGTTTATCTTAGTATTTCTTTGTACTAGAGTAATACTCCTGTAAGAGACTATGATAATTGTTTATCTTGGTACTTCTTTGTACTAGAGTGGTACTCCTGTAAGAGACTATAATAATTGTTTATCTTGGTACTTCTTTGTACTAGAATGGTACTTCTGTAAGAGACTATAATAATTGTTTATCTTGGTACTTCTTTGTACTAGAATGGTACTTCTGTAAGAAATTAAATAATTGTTTATCTTGGTACTTCTTTGTACTAGAATGGTACTTCTGCAAGAGACTATGATAATTGTTTATCTGAGTACTTCTTTGTACTAGAGTGGTACTTCTGTAAGAGACTATAATAATTGTTTATCTTAGTATTTCTTTGTACTATAATGGTACTTCTGTAAGAGACTATAATAATTGTTTATCTTGGTATTTCTTTGTACTAGAGTGGTACTCCTGTAAGAGACTATAATAATTGTTTATCTGAGTACTTCTTTGTACTAGAGTCGTACTTCTGTAAGAGACTATAATAATTGTTTATCTTAGTACTTCTTTGTACTAGAGTGGTACTTCTGTAAGAGACTATAATAATTGTTTATCTGAGTACTTCTTTGTACTAGAGTGGTACTTCTGTAAGAGACTATAATAATTGTTTATCTTAGTATTTCTTTGTACTATAATGGTACTCCTGTAAGAGACTATAATAATTGTTTATCTTAGTATTTCTTTGTACTATAATGGTACTTCTGTAAGAGACTATAATAATTGTTTATCTTGGTATTTCTTTGTACTAGAGTGGTACTCCTGTAAGAGACTATAATAATTGTTTATCTGAGTACTTCTTTGTACTAGAGTCGTACTTCTGTAAGAGACTATAATAATTGTTTATCTTAGTACTTCTTTGTACTAGAGTGGTACTTCTGTAAGAGACTATAATAATTGTTTATCTTAGTAATTCTTTGTACTATAATGGTACTTCTGTAAGAGACTATAATAATTGTTTATCTTGGTACTTCTTTGTACTAGAGTGGTACTTCTGTAAGAGACTATAATAATTGTTTATCTGAGTACTTCTTTGTACTAGAGTGGTACTTCTGTAAGAGACTATAATAATTGTTTATCTTAGTATTTCTTTGTACTATAATGGTACTTCTGTAAGAGACTATAATAATTGTTTATCTTAGTACTTCTTTGTACTAGAGTGGTACTTCTGTAAGAGACTATAATAATTGTTTATCTGAGTACTTCTTTGTACTAGAGTGGTACTTCTGTAAGAGACTATAATAATTGTTTATCTTAGTATTTCTTTGTACTATAATGGTACTTCTGTAAGAGACTATAATAATTGTTTATCTTGGTATTTCTTTGTACTAGAGTGGTACTCCTGTAAGAGACTATAATAATTGTTTATCTGAGTACTTCTTTGTACTAGAGTCGTACTTCTGTAAGAGACTATAATAATTGTTTATCTTAGTACTTCTTTGTACTAGAGTGGTACTTCTGTAAGAGACTATAATAATTGTTTATCTTAGTAATTCTTTGTACTATAATGGTACTTCTGTAAGAGACTATAATAATTGTTTATCTTGGTACTTCTTTGTACTAGAGTGGTACTTCTGTAAGAGACTATAATAATTGTTTATCTTAGTATTTCTTTGTACTATAATGGTACTCCTGTAAGAGACTATAATAATTGTTTATCTGAGTACTTCTTTGTACTAGAGTGGTACTTCTGTAAGAGACTATAATAATTGTTTATCTTAGTATTTCTTTGTACTATAATGGTACTCCTGTAAGAGACTATAATAATTGTTTATCTGAGTACTTCTTTGTACTAGAGTGGTACTTCTGTAAGAGACTATAATAATTGTTTATCTTAGTATTTCTTTGTACTATAATGGTACTCCTGTAAGAGACTATAATAATTGTTTATCTGAGTACTTCTTTGTACTAGAGTGGTACTTCTGTAAGAGACTATAATAATTGTTTATCTTAGTATTTCTTTGTACTATAATGGTACTCCTGTAAGAGACTATAATAATTGTTTATCTGAGTACTTCTTTGTACTAGAGTCGTACTTCTGTAAGAGACTATGATAATTGTTTATCTTGGTACTTCTTTGTACTAGAGTAGTACTTCTGTAATAGACTATAATAATTGTTTATCTTGGTACTTCTTTGTACTAGAGTGGTACTTCTGTAAGAGACTATAATAATTGTTTATCTTAGTATTTCTTTGTACTAGAATGGTACTTCTGTAATAGACTATAATAATTGTTTATCTTGGTACTTCTTTGTACTAGAGTGGTACTCCTGTAAGAGACTATAATAATTGTTTATCTTGGTACTTCTTTGTACTAGAATGGTACTTCTGTAAGAGACTATAATAATTGTTTATCTTGGTACTTCTTTGTACTAGAATGGTACTTCTGTAAGAAATTAAATAATTGTTTATCTTGGTACTTCTTTGTACTAGAATGGTACTTCTGCAAGAGACTATAATAATTGTTTATCTTAGTACTTCTTTGTACTAGAATGGTACTTCTGTAAGAGACAATAATAATTGTTTATCTTAGTACTTCTTTGTACTAGAATGGTACTTCTGTAAGAGACTATAATAATTGTTTATCTTAGTATTTCTTTGTACTAGAATGGTACTTCTGTAATAGACTATAATAATTGTTTATCTTGGTACTTCTTTGTACTAGAGTGGTACTTCTGTAAGAGACTATAATAATTGTTTATCTGAGTACTTCTTTGTACTAGAGTGGTACTTCTGTAAGAGACTATAATAATTGTTTATCTTAGTACTTCTTTGTACTAGAGTGGTACTCCTGTAAGAGACTATAATAATTGTTTATCTTGGTACTTCTTTGTACTAGAATGGTACTTCTGTAAGAGACTATAATAATTGTTTATCTTGGTACTTCTTTGTACTAGAATGGTACTTCTGTAAGAAATTAAATAATTGTTTATCTTGGTACTTCTTTGTACTAGAATGGTACTTCTGCAAGAGACTATAATAATTGTTTATCTTAGTACTTCTTTGTACTAGAATGGTACTTCTGTAAGAGACAATAATAATTGTTTATCTTAGTACTTCTTTGTACTAGAATGGTACTTCTGTAAGAGACTATAATAATTGTTTATCTTGGCATTTCTTTGTACTAGAATGGTACTTCTGTAAGAGATTATAATAATTGTTTATCTTGGTACTTCTTTGTACTAGAATGGTACTTCTGTAAGAGAGTATGACAATTGTTTATCTTAGTAGTTCTTTGTATTAGAATGGTACTTCTGTAAAAGACTATAATAATAGTTTATCTTGGTACTTCTTTGTACTAGAATGGTACTTCTGTCAGAGACTATTATAATAGTTTATCTTGGTACTTCTTTGTACTAGAATGGTACTTCTGTAAGAGACTATAATAATTGTTTATCTTGGTACTTTTTTGTACTAGAGTGGTACTTCTGTAAGAGACTATAATAATTGTTTATCTTAGTAATTCTTTGTACTAGAATGGTACTTCTGTAAGAGACTATAATAATTGTTTATCTTAGTACTTCTTTGTACTAGAATGGTACTTCTGTAAGAGACTATAATAATTGTTTATCTTGGTACTTCTTTGCACTAGAATGGTACTTCTGTAAGAGATTATAATAATTGTTTATCTTAGTAATTCTTTGTACTAGAATGGTACTTCTGTAAGAGACTATAATAATTGTTTATCTTGGTACTTCTTTGCACTAGAATGGTACTTCTGTAAGAGATTATAATAATTGTTTATCTTAGTAATTCTTTGTACTAGAATGGTACTTCTGTTAGAGACTATTATAATTGTTTATCTTGGTACTTCTTTGTACTAGAATGGTACTTCTGTAAGAGACAATGATGATTGTTTATCTTAGTACTTCTTTGTACTAGAATGGTACTTCTGAAAGAGATTATAATAATTGTTTATCTTAGTACTTCTTTGTACTAGTGTGGTACTTCTGTAAGAGACTATAATAATTGTTTATCTTGGTACTTCTTTGCACTAGAATGGTACTTCTGTAAGAGATTATAATAATTGTTTATCTTAGTAATTCTTTGTACTAGAATGGTACTTCTGTTAGAGACTATTATAATTGTTTATCTTGGTACTTCTTTGTACTAGAATGGTACTTCTGTAAGAGACAATGATGATTGTTTATCTTAGTACTTCTTTGTACTAGTGTGGTACTTCTGTAAGAGACAATGATGATTGTTTATCTTAGTACTTCTTTGTACTAGAATGGTACTTCTGTAAGAGACAATGATGATTGTTTATCTTAGTACTTCTTTGTACTAGAATGGTACTTCTGTAAGAGACAATGATGATTGTTTATCTTAGTACTTCTTTGTACTAGAGTGGTACTTCTGTAAGAGACTATAATAATTGTTTATATTGGTACTTCTTTGTACTAGAATGGTACTTCTGTAAGAGACAATGATGATTGTTTATCTTAGTACTTCTTTGTACTAGAATGGTACTTCTGTAAGAGACTATAATGATTGTTTATATTGGTACTTCTTTGTACTAGAGTAGTACTCCTGTAAGAGACTATAATAATTGTTTATCTTAGTACTTCTTTGTACTAGAATGGTACTTCTGTAAGAGACTATAATAATTGTTTATGTTAGTACTTCTTTGTACTAGAATGGTACTTCTGTAAGAGACTATAATAATTGTTTATCTTGGTTCTTCTTTGTACTAGAATGGTACTTCTGTAAGAGACTATGATAATTGTTTATCTTAGTACTTCTTTGTACTTGAATGGTACTTCTGTAAGAGACTATAATAATTGTTTATCTTGGTACTTCTTTGTACTAGAATGGTACTTCTGTAAGAGACTATAATAATTGTTTATCTTGGTACTTCTTTGTACTAGAATGGTACTTCTGTAAGAGACTATGATAATTGTTTATCTTAGTACTTCTTTGTACTAGAATGGTACTTCTGTAATAGACTATAATAATTGTTTATCTTGGTACTTCTTTGTACTATAATGGTACTCCTGTAAGAGACTATTATAATTGTTTATCTTGGTACTTCTTTGTACTAGAATGGTACTTCTGTAAGAGACTATAATAATTGTTTATCTTGGTACTTCTTTGTACTAGAATGGTACTTCTGTAAGAGACTATAATAATTGTTTATCTTGGTACTTCTTCGTACTAGAGTAGTACTTCTGTAAGAGACTATGACAATAGTTTATCTTGGTACTTCTTTGTACTAGAATGGTACTTCTGTAAGAGACTATAATAATTGTTTATCTTGGTACTTCTTTGTACTAGAATGGTACTTCTGTAAGAGACTATGATAATTGTTTATCTTAGTACTTCTTTGTACTAGAATGGTACTTCTGTAAGAGACTATGATAATTGTTTATCTTAGTACTTCTTTGTACTAGAGTGGTACTTCTGTAAGAGACTATAATAATTGTTTATCTTGGTACTTCTTTGTACTAGAATGGTACTTCTGTAAGAGACTATGATAATTGTTTATCTTAGTCCTTCTTTGTACTTGAATGGTACTTCTGTAAGAGACTAAAATAATTGTTTATCTTGGTACTTCTTTGTACTATAATGGTACTTCTGTAATATACTATAATAATTGTTTATCTTGGTACTTCTTTGTACTATAATGGTACTCCTGTAAGAGACTATTATAATTGTTTATCTTGGTACTTCTTTGTACTAGAATGGTACTTCTGTAAGAGACTATAATAATTGTTTATCTTGGTACTTCTTTGTACTAGAGTAATACTTCTGTAAGAGAATATGACAATAGTTTATCTTGGTACTTCTTTGTACTAGAATGGTACTTCTGTAAGAGACTATGATAATTGTTTATCTTAGTACTTCTTTGTACTAGAATGGTACTTCTGTAAGAGACTATGATAATTGTTTATCTTAGTACTTCTTTGTACTAGAGTGGTACTTCTGTAAGAGACTATAATAATTGTTTATCTTGGCACTTCTTTGTACTAGAATGGTACTTCTGTAAGAGACTATGATAATTGTTTATCTTGGTACTTCTTTGTACTAGAGTAGTACTTCTGTAACAGATTATAATAATTGTTTATCTTGGTACTTCTTTGTACTAGAATGGTACTTCTGTAAGAGACTATGATAATTGTTTATCTTAGTACTTCTTTGAACTAGAATGGTACTTCTGTAAGAGACTATGATAATTGTTTATCTTAGTAATTCTTTGTACTAGAATGGTACTTCTGTAAGAGACTATAATAATTGTTTATCTTGGTATTTCTTTGTACTAGAGTAATACATCTGTAAGAGACTATAATAATTGTTTATCTTAGTACTTCTTTGTACTAGAGTAGTACTTCTGTAAGAGATTATAATAATTGTTTATCTTAGTACTTCTTTGTACTAGAATGGTACTTCTGTAAGAGACTATAATAATTGTTTATCTGAGTACTTCTTTGTACTAGAATGGTACTTCTGTAAGAGACTATGATAATTGTTTATCTTAGTACTTCTTTGTACTAGAGTGGTACTTCTGTAAGAGACTATGATAATTGTTTATCTGAGTACTTCTTTGTACTATAATGGTACTTCTGTAAGAGACTATAATAATTGTTTATCTTTGTATTTCTTTGTACTAGAGTGGTACTTCTGTAAGAGACTATAATAATTGTTTATCTTGGTACTTCTTTGTACTAGAATGGTACTTCTGTAAGAGACTATAATAATTGTTTATCTTAGTATTTCTTTGTACTAGAGTAGTACTTCTGTAAGAGACTATAATAATTGTTTATCTTGGTACTTCTTTGTACTAGAATGGTACTTCTGTAAGAGACTATAATAATTGTTTATCTTAGTACTTCTTTGTACTAGAATGGTACTTCTGTAATAGACTATAATAATTGTTTATCTTGGTACTTCTTTGTACTAGAGTAGTACTTCTGTAAGAGACTATAATAATTGTTTATCTTAGTACTTCTTTGTACTAGAATGGTACTTCTGTAATAGACTATAATAATTGTTTATCTTGGTACTTCTTTGTACTAGAGTGGTACTTCTGTAAGAGACTATAATAATTGTTTATTTTTGTATTTCTTTGTACTATAATGGTACTCCTGTAAGAGACTATTATAATTGTTTATCTTGGTACTTCTTTGTACTAGAATGGTACTTCTGTAAGAGACTATAATAATTGTTTATATTAGTACTTCTTTGTACTAGAGTAGTACTTCTGTAATAGACTATAATAATTGTTTTTCTTGGTACTTCTTTGTACTAGAATGGTACTTCTGTAAGACACTATAATAATTGTTTATCTTGGTACTTCTTTGTACTAGAATGGTACTTCTGTAAGAGACTATAATAATTGTTTATGTTAGTACTTCTTTGTACTAGAATGGTACTTCTGTAAGAGACTATAATAATTGTTTATCTTGGTACTTCTTTGTACTAGAATGGTACTTCTGTAAGAGACTATAATAATTGTTTATCTTAGTATTTCTTTGTACTATAATGGTACTCCTGTAAGAGACTATAATAATTGTTTATCTTGGTACTTCTTTGTACTAGAATGGTACTTCTGTAAGAGACTATAATAATTGTTTATCTTAGTATTTCTTTGTACTAGAGTAATACTCCTGTAAGAGACTAT
This sequence comes from Bathymodiolus septemdierum, assembly GCA_963383655.1. Taxonomy (NCBI): domain Eukaryota; kingdom Metazoa; phylum Mollusca; class Bivalvia; order Mytilida; family Modiolidae; genus Bathymodiolus; species Bathymodiolus septemdierum. Next base: position 71,138,257 of record OY726518.1, on the reverse strand, counting down.
TATAATTGTTTATCGTAGTACTTCTTTGTACTAGAATGGTACTTCTGTAAGAGATTATAATAATTGTTTATCTAGGTATTTCTTTGTACTAGAGTAATACTCCTGTAAGAGACTATTATAATTGTTTATCTTAGTACTTCTTTGTACTAGAATGGTACTTCTGTAAGAGACTATAATAATTGTTTATCTTGGTACTTCTTTGTACTAGAATGGTACTTCTGTAATAGACTATAATAATTGTTTATCTTGGTACTTCTTTGTACTAGAATGGTACTTCTGTAAGAGACTATAATAATTGTTTATCTTGGTACTTCTTTGTACTAGAGTGGTACTTCTGTAAGAGACTATAATAATTGTTTATCTTGGTACTTCTTTGTACTAGAATGGTACTTCTGTAAGAGACTATAATAATTGTTTATCTTGGTACTTCTTTGTACTAGAATGGTACTTCTGTAAGAGACTATAATAATTGTTTATCTTAGTATTTCTTTGTACTAGAGTAGTACTCCTGTAAGAGACTATAATAATTGTTTATCTTGGTACTTCTTTGTACTAGAGTGGTACTTCTGTAAGAGACTATAATAATTGTTTATCTTGGTACTTCTTTGTACTAGAATGGTACTTCTGTAAGAGACTATAATAATTGTTTATCTGAGTACTTCTTTGTACTAGAATGGTACTTCTGTAAGAGACTATAATAATTGTTTATCTTAGTATTTCTTTGTACTAGAGTAATACTCCTGTAAGAGACTATGATAATTGTTTATCTTGGTACTTCTTTGTACTAGAGTGGTACTCCTGTAAGAGACTATAATAATTGTTTATCTTGGTACTTCTTTGTACTAGAATGGTACTTCTGTAAGAGACTATAATAATTGTTTATCTTGGTACTTCTTTGTACTAGAATGGTACTTCTGTAAGAAATTAAATAATTGTTTATCTTGGTACTTCTTTGTACTAGAATGGTACTTCTGCAAGAGACTATAATAATTGTTTATCTGAGTACTTCTTTGTACTAGAGTGGTACTTCTGTAAGAGACTATAATAATTGTTTATCTTAGTATTTCTTTGTACTATAATGGTACTTCTGTAAGAGACTATAATAATTGTTTATCTTGGTATTTCTTTGTACTAGAGTGGTACTCCTGTAAGAGACTATAATAATTGTTTATCTGAGTACTTCTTTGTACTAGAGTCGTACTTCTGTAAGAGACTATGATAATTGTTTATCTTAGTATTTCTTTGTACTATAATGGTACTCCTGTAAGAGACTATAATAATTGTTTATCTGAGTACTTCTTTGTACTAGAGTGGTACTTCTGTAAGAGACTATAATAATTGTTTATCTTAGTATTTCTTTGTACTATAATGGTACTCCTGTAAGAGACTATAATAATTGTTTATCTGAGTACTTCTTTGTACTAGAGTGGTACTTCTGTAAGAGACTATAATAATTGTTTATCTTAGTATTTCTTTGTACTATAATGGTACTCCTGTAAGAGACTATAATAATTGTTTATCTGAGTACTTCTTTGTACTAGAGTGGTACTTCTGTAAGAGACTATAATAATTGTTTATCTTAGTATTTCTTTGTACTATAATGGTACTCCTGTAAGAGACTATAATAATTGTTTATCTGAGTACTTCTTTGTACTAGAGTCGTACTTCTGTAAGAGACTATAATAATTGTTTATCTTAGTATTTCTTTGTACTAGAATGGTACTCCTGTAAGAGACTATAATAATTGTTTATCTTGGTACTTCTTTGTACTAGAGTGGTACTTCTGTAAGAGACTATAATAATTGTTTATCTTAGTATTTCTTTGTACTAGAATGGTACTTCTGTAATAGACTATAATAATTGTTTATCTTGGTACTTCTTTGTACTAGAGTGGTACTCCTGTAAGAGACTATAATAATTGTTTATCTTGGTACTTCTTTGTACTAGAATGGTACTTCTGTAAGAGACTATAATAATTGTTTATCTTGGTACTTCTTTGTACTAGAATGGTACTTCTGTAAGAAATTAAATAATTGTTTATCTTGGTACTTCTTTGTACTAGAATGGTACTTCTGCAAGAGACTATAATAATTGTTTATCTTAGTACTTCTTTGTACTAGAATGGTACTTCTGTAAGAGACAATAATAATTGTTTATCTTAGTACTTCTTTGTACTAGAATGGTACTTCTGTAAGAGACTATAATAATTGTTTATCTTAGTATTTCTTTGTACTAGAATGGTACTTCTGTAATAGACTATAATAATTGTTTATCTTGGTACTTCTTTGTACTAGAGTGGTACTCCTGTAAGAGACTATAATAATTGTTTATCTTGGTACTTCTTTGTACTAGAATGGTACTTCTGTAAGAGACTATAATAATTGTTTATCTTGGTACTTCTTTGTACTAGAATGGTACTTCTGTAAGAAATTAAATAATTGTTTATCTTGGTACTTCTTTGTACTAGAATGGTACTTCTGCAAGAGACTATAATAATTGTTTATCTTAGTACTTCTTTGTACTAGAATGGTACTTCTGTAAGAGACAATAATAATTGTTTATCTTAGTACTTCTTTGTACTAGAATGGTACTTCTGTAAGAGACTATAATAATTGTTTATCTTAGTATTTCTTTGTACTAGAATGGTACTTCTGTAATAGACTATAATAATTGTTTATCTTGGTACTTCTTTGTACTAGAGTGGTACTTCTGTAAGAGACTATAATAATTGTTTATCTTGGTACTTCTTTGTACTAGAATGGTACTTCTGTAAGAGACTATAATAATTGTTTATCTGAGTACTTCTTTGTACTAGAGTGGTACTTCTGTAAGAGACTATAATAATTGTTTATCTTGGTACTTCTTTGTACTAGAATGGTACTTCTGTAAGAGACTATAATAATTGTTTATCTTAGTACTTCTTTGTACTAGAGTGGTACTCCTGTAAGAGACTATAATAATTGTTTATCTTGGTACTTCTTTGTACTAGAATGGTACTTCTGTAAGAGACTATAATAATTGTTTATCTTGGTACTTCTTTGTACTAGAATGGTACTTCTGTAAGAAATTAAATAATTGTTTATCTTGGTACTTCTTTGTACTAGAATGGTACTTCTGCAAGAGACTATAATAATTGTTTATCTTAGTACTTCTTTGTACTAGAATGGTACTTCTGTAAGAGACAATAATAATTGTTTATCTTAGTACTTCTTTGTACTAGAATGGTACTTCTGTAAGAGACTATAATAATTGTTTATCTTGGCATTTCTTTGTACTAGAATGGTACTTCTGTAAGAGATTATAATAATTGTTTATCTTGGTACTTCTTTGTACTAGAATGGTACTTCTGTAAGAGAGTATGACAATTGTTTATCTTAGTAGTTCTTTGTATTAGAATGGTACTTCTGTAAAAGACTATAATAATAGTTTATCTTGGTACTTCTTTGTACTAGAATGGTACTTCTGTCAGAGACTATTATAATAGTTTATCTTGGTACTTCTTTGTACTAGAATGGTACTTCTGTAAGAGACTATAATAATTGTTTATCTTGGTACTTTTTTGTACTAGAGTGGTACTTCTGTAAGAGACTATAATAATTGTTTATCTTAGTAATTCTTTGTACTAGAATGGTACTTCTGTAAGAGACTATAATAATTGTTTATCTTAGTACTTCTTTGTAGTAGAATGGTACTTCTGTAAGAGACTATAATAATTGTTTATCTTGGTACTTCTTTGCACTAGAATGGTACTTCTGTAAGAGATTATAATAATTGTTTATCTTAGTAATTCTTTGTACTAGAATGGTACTTCTGTTAGAGACTATTATAATTGTTTATCTTGGTACTTCTTTGTACTAGAATGGTACTTCTGTAAGAGACAATGATGATTGTTTATCTTAGTACTTCTTTGTACTAGAATGGTACTTCTGAAAGAGATTATAATAATTGTTTATCTTAGTACTTCTTTGTACTAGTGTGGTACTTCTGTAAGAGACTATAATAATTGTTTATCTTGGTACTTCTTTGCACTAGAATGGTACTTCTGTAAGAGATTATAATAATTGTTTATCTTAGTAATTCTTTGTACTAGAATGGTACTTCTGTTAGAGACTATTATAATTGTTTATCTTGGTACTTCTTTGTACTAGAATGGTACTTCTGTAAGAGACAATGATGATTGTTTATCTTAGTACTTCTTTGTACTAGTGTGGTACTTCTGTAAGAGACAATGATGATTGTTTATCTTAGTACTTCTTTGTACTAGAATGGTACTTCTGTAAGAGACAATGATGATTGTTTATCTTAGTACTTCTTTGTACTAGAATGGTACTTCTGTAAGAGACAATGATGATTGTTTATCTTAGTACTTCTTTGTACTAGAGTGGTACTTCTGTAAGAGACTATAATAATTGTTTATATTGGTACTTCTTTGTACTAGAATGGTACTTCTGTAAGAGACAATGATGATTGTTTATCTTAGTACTTCTTTGTACTAGAATGGTACTTCTGTAAGAGACTATAATGATTGTTTTTATTGGTACTTCTTTGTACTAGAGTAGTACTCCTGTAAGAGACTATAATAATTGTTTATCTTAGTACTTCTTTGTACTAGAATGGTACTTCTGTAAGAGACTATAATAATTGTTTATGTTAGTACTTCTTTGTACTAGAATGGTACTTCTGTAAGAGACTATAATAATTGTTTATCTTGGTTCTTCTTTGTACTAGAATGGTACTTCTGTAAGAGACTATGATAATTGTTTATCTTAGTACTTCTTTGTACTTGAATGGTACTTCTGTAAGAGACTATAATAATTGTTTATCTTGGTACTTCTTTGTACTAGAATGGTACTTCTGTAAGAGACTATAATAATTGTTTATCTTGGTACTTCTTTGTACTAGAATGGTACTTCTGTAAGAGACTATGATAATTGTTTATCTTAGTACTTCTTTGTACTAGAATGGTACTTCTGTAATAGACTATAATAATTGTTTATCTTGGTACTTCTTTGTACTATAATGGTACTCCTGTAAGAGACTATTATAATTGTTTATCTTGGTACTTCTTTGTACTAGAATGGTACTTCTGTAAGAGACTATAATAATTGTTTATCTTGGTACTTCTTTGTACTAGAATGGTACTTCTGTAAGAGACTATAATAATTGTTTATCTTGGTACTTCTTCGTACTAGAGTAGTACTTCTGTAAGAGACTATGACAATAGTTTATCTTGGTACTTCTTTGTACTAGAATGGTACTTCTGTAAGAGACTATAATAATTGTTTATCTTGGTACTTCTTTGTACTAGAATGGTACTTCTGTAAGAGACTATGATAATTGTTTATCTTAGTACTTCTTTGTACTAGAATGGTACTTCTGTAAGAGACTATGATAATTGTTTATCTTAGTACTTCTTTGTACTAGAGTGGTACTTCTGTAAGAGACTATAATAATTGTTTATCTTGGTACTTCTTTGTACTAGAATGGTACTTCTGTAAGAGACTATGATAATTGTTTATCTTAGTCCTTCTTTGTACTTGAATGGTACTTCTGTAAGAGACTATAATAATTGTTTATCTTGGTACTTCTTTGTACTATAATGGTACTTCTGTAATATACTATAATAATTGTTTATCTTGGTACTTCTTTGTACTATAATGGTACTCCTGTAAGAGACTATTATAATTGTTTATCTTGGTACTTCTTTGTACTAGAATGGTACTTCTGTAAGAGACTATAATAATTGTTTATCTTGGTACTTCTTTGTACTAGAATGGTACTTCTGTAAGAGACTATAATAATTGTTTATCTTGGTACTTCTTCGTACTAGAGTGGTACTTCTGTAAGAGAATATGACAATAGTTTATCTTGGTACTTCTTTGTACTAGAATGGTACTTCTGTAAGAGACTATAATAATTGGTTATCTTGGTACTTCTTTGTACTAGAATGGTACTTCTGTAAGAGACTATGATAATTGTTTATCTTAGTACTTCTTTGTACTAGAATGGTACTTCTGTAAGAGACTATGATAATTGTTTATCTTAGTACTTCTTTGTACTAGAGTGGTACTTCTGTAAGAGACTATAATAATTGTTTATCTTGGCACTTCTTTGTACTAGAATGGTACTTCTGTAAGAGACTATGATAATTGTTTATCTTGGTACTTCTTTGTACTAGAGTAGTACTTCTGTAACAGATTATAATAATTGTTTATCTTGGTACTTCTTTGTACTAGAATGGTACTTCTGTAAGAGACTATGATAATTGTTTATCTTAGTACTTCTTTGAACTAGAATGGTACTTCTGTAAGAGACTATGATAATTGTTTATCTTAGTAATTCTTTGTACTAGAATGGTACTTCTGTAAGAGACTATAATAATTGTTTATCTTAGTACTTCTTTGAACTAGAATGGTACTTCTGTAAGAGACTATAATAATTGTTTATCTTGGTATTTCTTTGTACTAGAGTAATACTTCTGTAAGAGACTATAATAATTGTTTATCTTAGTACTTCTTTGTACTAGAGTAGTACTTCTGTAAGAGATTATAATAATTGTTTATCTTAGTACTTCTTTGTACTAGAATGGTACTTCTGTAAGAGACTATAATAATTGTTTATCTGAGTACTTCTTTGTACTAGAATGGTACTTCTGTAAGAGACTATGATAATTGTTTATCTTAGTACTTCTTTGTACTAGAGTGGTACTTCTGTAAGAGACTATGATAATTGTTTATCTGAGTACTTCTTTGTACTATAATGGTACTTCTGTAAGAGACTATCATAATTGTTTATCTTTGTATTTCTTTGTACTAGAGTGGTACTTCTGTAAGAGACTATAATAATTGTTTATCTTGGTATTTCTTTGTACTAGAATGGTACTTCTGTAAGAGACTATAATAATTGTTTATCTTAGTATTTCTTTGTACTAGAGTAGTACTTCTGTAAGAGACTATAATAATTGTTTATCTTGGTACTTCTTTGTACTAGAATGGTACTTCTGTAAGAGACTATAATAATTGTTTATCTTAGTACTTCTTTGTACTAGAATGGTACTTCTGTAATAGACTATAATAATTGTTTATCTTGGTACTTCTTTGTACTAGAGTAGTACTTCTGTAAGAGACTATAATAATTGTTTATCTTAGTACTTCTTTGTACTAGAATGGTACTTCTGTAATAGACTATAATAATTGTTTATCTTGGTACTTCTTTGTACTAGAGTGGTACTTCTGTAAGAGACTATAATAATTGTTTATTTTTGTATTTCTTTGTACTATAATGGTACTCCTGTAAGAGACTATTATAATTGTTTATCTTGGTACTTCTTTGTACTAGAATGGTACTTCTGTAAGAGACTATAATAATTGTTTATCTTAGTACTTCTTTGTACTAGAGTAGTACTTCTGTAATAGACTATAATAATTGTTTTTCTTGGTACTTCTTTGTACTAGAATGGTACTTCTGTAAGACACTATAATAATTGTTTATCTTGGTACTTCTTTGTACTAGAATGGTACTTCTGTAAGAGACTATAATAATTGTTTATGTTAGTACTTCTTTGTACTAGAATGGTACTTCTGTAAGAGACTATAATAATTGTTTATCTTGGTACTTCTTTGTACTAGAATGGTACTTCTGTAAGAGACTATAATAATTGTTTATCTTAGTATTTCTTTGTACTATAATGGTAATCCTGTAAGAGACTATAATAATTGTTTATCTTGGTACTTCTTTGTACTAGAATGGTACTTCTGTAAGAGACTATAATAATTGTTTATCTTAGTATTTCTTTGTACTAGAGTAATACTCCTGTAAGAGACTATTATAATTGTTTATCGTAGTACTTCTTTGTACTAGAATGGTACTTCTGTAAGAGATTATAATAATTGTTTATCTAGGTATTTCTTTGTACTAGAGTAATACTCCTGTAAGAGACTATTATAATTGTTTATCTTAGTACTTCTTTGTACTAGAATGGTACTTCTGTAAGAGACTATAATAATTGTTTATCTTAGTATTTCTTTGTACTAGAGTAATACTCCTGTAAGAGACTATTATAATTGTTTATCTTAGTACTTCTTTGTACTAGAATGGTACTTCTGTAAGAGACTATAATAATTGTTTATCTTAATATTTCTTTGTACTAGAGTAGTACTCCTGTAAGAGACTATGATAATTGTTTATCTTGGTACTTCTTTGTACTAGAATGGTACTTCTGTAAGAGACTATAATAATTGTTTATGTTAGTATTTCTTTGTACTAGAATGGTACTTCTATAAGAGACTACAATAATTGTTTATCTTAGTAAATCTTTGTACTAGAATGGTACTTCTGTAAGACTATAATAATTGTTTATCTTGGTACTTCTTTGTACTAGAATGGTACTTCTGTAAGAGATTATAATAATTGTTTATCTTTGTATTTCTTTGTACTAGAGTGGTACTTCTGTAAGAGACTATAATAATTGTTTATCTTGGTACTTCTTTGTACTAGAATGGTACTTCTGTAAGAGACTATAATAATTGTTTATCTTGGCACTTCTTTGTACTAGAGTCGTACTTCTGTAAGAGACTATAATAATTGTTTATCTTGGTACTTCTTTGTACTAGAGTCGTACTTCTGTAAGAGACTATAATAATTGTTTATCTTGGTACTTCTTTGTACTAGAATGGTACTTCTGTAAGAGACTATAATAATTGTTTATCTTGGCACTTCTTTGTACTAGAGTCGTACTTCTGTAAGAGACTATAATAATTGTTTATCTTGGTACTTCTTTGTACTAGAGTGGTACTTCTGTAAGAGACTATGATAATTGTTTATCTTGGTACTTCTTTGTACTAGAGTGGTACTTCTGTAAGAGACTATAATAATTGTTTATCTTAGTATTTCTTTGTACTAGAGTCGTACTTCTGTAAGAGACTATAATAATTGTTTATCATAGTACTTCTTTGTACTAGAGTGGTACTCCTGTAAGAGACTATAATAATTGTTTATCTTAGTACTTCTATGTACTAGAATGGTACTTCTGTAAGAGACTATAATAATTGTTTATCTTAGTACTTCTTTGTACTAGAATGGTACTCCTGTAAGAGACTATAATAATTGTTTATCTTAGTACTTCTTTGTACTAGAGTAGTACTTCTGTAAGAGACTATAATAATTGTTTATCTTAGTACTTCTTTGTACTAGAATGGTACTTCTGTAAGAGACTATAATAATTGTTTATCTTGGTACTTCTTTGTACTAGAGTGGTACTTCTGTAAGAGACTATAATAATTGTTTATCTTAGTATTTCTTTGTACTAGAATGGTACTCCTGTAATAGACTATAATAATTGTTTTTCTTGGTACTTCTTTGTACTAGAATGGTACTTCTGTAAGACACTATAATAATTGTTTATCTTGGTACTTCTTTGTACTAGAATGGTACTTCTGTAAGAGACTATAATAATTGTTTATGTTAGTACTTCCTTGTATTAGAATGGTACTTCTGTAAGAGACTATAATAATTGTTTATCTTGGTACTTCTTTGTACTAGAATGGTACTTCTGTAAGAGACTATAATAATTGTTTATCTTAGTATTTCTTTGTACTATAATGGTACTCCTGTAAGAGACTATAATAATTGTTTATCTTGGTACTTCTTTGTACTAGAATGGTACTTCTGTAAGAGACTATAATAATTGTTTATCTTAGTATTTCTTTGTACTAGAGTAATACTCCTGTAAGAGACTATTATAATTGTTTATCTTAGTACTTCTTTGTACTAGAGTGGGACTTCTGTAAGAGACTATAATAATTGTTTATCTTAGTAAATCTTTGTACTAGAATGGTACTTCTATAAGAGACTACAATAATTGTTTATCTTAGTAAATCTTTGTACTAGAATGGTACTTCTGTAAGACTATAATAATTGTTTATCTTGGTACTTCTTTGTACTAGAATGGTACTTCTGTAAGAGACTATAATAATTGTTTATCTTAGTATTTCTTTGTACTAGAGTAGTACTCCTGTAAGAGACTATAATAATTGTTTATCTTAGTAAATCTTTGTACTAGAATGGTACTTCTATAAGAGACTACAATAATTGTTTATCTTAGTAAATCTTTGTACTAGAATGGTACTTCTGTAAGACTATAATAATTGTTTATCTTGGTACTTCTTTGTACTAGAATGGTACTTCTGTAAGAGACTATAATAATTGTTTATCTTAGTACTTTTTTGTACTAGAATGGTACTTCTGTAAGAGACTATAATAATTGTTTATCTTAGTACTTCTTTGTACTAGAATGGTACTTCTGTAAGAGACTATAATAATTGTTTATCTTAGTACTTCTTTGTACTAGAATGGTACTTCTGTGAGAGCCTATAATAATTGTTTATCTTGGTAATTTCTTGTACTAGAGTAGTACTTCTGTAATAGACTATGATAATTGTTTATCTTAGTACTTCTTTGTACTAGAATGGTACTTCTGTAAGAGACTATAATAATTGTTTATCTTTTTACTTCTTTGTACTAGAATGGTACTTCTGTAAGACTATAATAATTGTTTATCTTGGTACTTCTTTGAACTAGAATGGTACTTCTGTAAGAGACTATAATAATTGTTTATCTTAGTATTTCTTTGTACTAGAATGTTACTTCTGTAAGAGACTACAATAATTGTTTATATTGGTACTTCTTTGTACTAGAATGGTACTTCTGTAAGAGACTATGATAATTGTTTATCTTGGTACTTCTTTGTACTAGAATGGTACTTCTGTAAGAGACTATAATAATTGTTTATCTTGGTACTTCTTTGAACTAGAATGGTACTTCTGTAAGAGACTATAATAATTGTTTATCTTTGTACTTCTTTGAACTAGAATGGTACTTCTGTAAGAGACTATAATAATTGTTTATCTTAGTATTTCTTTGTACTAGAATGGTACTTCTGTAGAAGATTATAATAATTGTTTATCTTTGTAATTCTTTGTACTAGAATGGTACTTCTGTAAGAGGTTATAATAATAATTTATCTTAGTACTTCTTTGTACTAGAATGGTACTTCTGTAAGAGACTATGATAATAGTTTATCTTGGTACTTCTTTGTACTAGAATGGTACTTCTGTAAGAGACTATGATAATTGTTTATCTTAGTACTTCTTTGTACTAGAATGGTACTTCTGTAAGAGGTTATAATAATAATTTATCTTAGTACTTCTTTGTACTAGAATGGTACTTCTGTAAGAGACTATGATAATAGTTTATCTTGGTACTTTTTTGTACTAGAATGGTACTTCTGTAAGAGACTATAATAATTGTTTATCATAGTACTTTTTTGTACTAGAATGGTACTTCTGTAAGAGACTATAATAATTGTTTATCTTCGTACTTCTTTGTACTATAATGGTACTTCTGTAAGAGCCTAAAATAATTGTTTATCTTGGTACTTCTTTGTACTAGAGTAGTACTTCTGTAAGAGACTATAATAATTGTTTATCTTGGTACTTCTTTGTACTAGAATGGTACTTCTGTAAGAGACTATAATAATTGTTTATCTGAGTACTTCTTTGTACTATAATGGTACTTCTGTAAGAGACTATAATAATTGTTTATCTTGGTACTTCTTCGTACTAGAGTAGTACTTCTGTAAGAGACTATGACAATAGTTTATTTTGGTACTTCTTTGTACTAGAATGGTACTTCTGTAAGAGACTATAATAATTGTTTATCTTGGTACTTCTTTGTACTAGAATGGTACTCCTGTAAGAGACTATAATAATTGTTTATCTTGGTACTTCTTTGTACTAGAATGGTACTTCTGTAAGAGACTATGATAATTGTTTATCTTAGTACTTCTTTGTACTAGAGTGGTACTTCTGTAAGAGACTATAATAATTGTTTATCTTGGTACTTCTTTGTACTAGAATGGTACTTCTGTAAGAGACTATAATAATTGTTTATCTTGGTACTTCTTTGTACTAGAATGGTACTTCTGTAAGGGACTATAATAATTGTTTATCTTGGTACTTCTTTGTACTAGAATGGTACTTCTGTAAGAGACTATGATAATTGTTTATCTTAGTACTTCTTTGTACTAGAATGGTACTTCTGTAAGAGACTATAATAATTGTTTATCTTGGTACTTCTTTGTACTAGAGTGGTACTTCTGTAAGAGACTATAATAATTGTTTATCTTGGTACTTCTTTGTACTAGAGTGGTACTTCTGTAAGAGACTATAATAATTGTTTATCTTGGTACTTCTTTGTACTAGAATGGTACTTCTGTAAGAGACTATAATAATTGTTTATCTTGGTACTTCTTTGTACTAGAATGGTACTTCTGTAAGAGACTATAATAATTGTTTATCTTAGTACTTCTTTGTACTAGAGTGGTACTTCTGCAAGAGACTATAATAATTGTTTATCTTGGCACTTCTTTATACTAGAATGGTACTTCTGTAAGAGACTATGATAATTGTTTATCTTAGTAATTCTTTGTACTAGAATGGTACTTCTGTAAGAGACTATAATAATTGTTTATCTTGGTACTTCTTTGTACTAGAATGGTACTTCTGTAAGAGACTATAATAATTGTTTATCTTGGTACTTCTTTGTACTAGAGTGGTACTTCTGTAAGAGACTATAATAATTGTTTATCTTAGTATTTCTTTGTACTATAATGGTACTCCTGTAAGAGACTATAATAATTGTTTATCTTGGTACTTCTTCGTACTAGAGTAGTACTTCTGTAAGAGACTATGACAATAGTTTATCTTGGTACTTCTTTGTACTAGAATGGTACTTCTGTAAGAGACTATGATAATTGTTTATCTTGGTACTTCTTTGTACTAGAATGGTACTTCTGTAAGAGACTATGATAATTGTTTATCTTAGTACTTCTTTGTATTAGAATGGTACTTCTGTAAGAGACTATAATAATTTTTTATCTTAGTACTTCTTTGTACTAGAGTGGTACTTCTGTAAGAGACTATAATAATTGTTTATCTTGGCACTTCTTTGTACTAGAATGGTACTTCTGTAATAGACTATGATAATTGTTTATCTTTGTAATTCTTTGTACTAGAATGGTACTTCTGTAAGAGACTATAATAATTGTTTATCTTGGCACTTCTTTGTACTAGAATGGTACTTCTGTAAGAGACTATAATAATTGTTTATCTTAGTACTTCTTTGTACTAGAGTCGTACTTCTGTAAGAGACTATAATAATTTTTTATCTTAGTACTTCTTTGTACTAGAGTGGTACTTCTGTAAGAGACTATAATAATTGTTTATCTTGGCACTTCTTTGTACTAGAATGGTACTTCTGTAATAGACTATGATAATTGTTTATCTTAGTAATTCTTTGTACTTCTTTGTACTTCTGTAAGAGACTATAATAATTGTTTATCTTGGCACTTCTTTGTACTAGAATGGTACTTCTGTAAGAGACTATTATAATTGTTTATCTTAGTACTTCTTTGTACTAGAGTCGTACTTCTGTAAGAGACTATAATAATTGTTTATCTTAGCAATTCTTTGTACTAGAATGGTACTTCTGTAAGAGACTATAATAATTGTTTATCTTAGTAATTCTTTGTACTAGAATGGTACTTCTGTAAGAGACTATAATAATTGTTTATCTTAGTACTTATTTGAACTAGAATGGTACTTCTGTAAGAGACTATTATAATTGTTTATCTTAGTATTTCTTTGTACTAGAATGGTACTTCTGTAAGAGACTATAATAATTGTTTATCTTAGTACTTATTTGAACTAGAATGGTACTTCTGTAAGAGACTATTATAATTGTTTATCTTAGTATTTCTTTGTACTAGAATGGTACTTCTGTAAGAGACTATAATAATTGTTTATCTGAGTACTTCTTTGTACTAGAATGGTACTTCTGTAAGAGACTATAATAATTGTTTATCTTTGTATTTTTTTGTACTATAATGGTACTCCTGTAAGAGACTATGATAATTGTTTATCTGAGTACTTCTTTGTACTAGAGTAGTACTTCTGAAATAGATTATAATAATTGTTTATCTTGGTACTTCTTTGTACTAGAGTGGTACTTCTGTAAGAGACTATGATAATTGTTTATCTTAGTAATTCTTTGTACTAGAATGGTACTTCTGTAAGAGACTATAATAATTGTTTATCTTAGTACTTCTTTGAACTAGAATGGTACTTCTGTAAGAGACTATAATAATTGTTTATCTTGGTATTTCTTTGTACTAGAGTAATACTTCTGTAAGAGATTATAATAATTGTTTATCTTAGTAATTCTTTGTACTAGAATGGTATTTCTGTAAGAGACTATTATAATTGTTTATCTTAGTATTTCTTTGTACTAGAATGGTACTTCTGTAAGAGACTATAATAATTGTTTATCTGAGTACTTCTTTGTACTAGAGTGGTACTTCTGTAAGAGACTATAATAATTGTTTATCTTTGTATTTTTTTGTACTATAATGGTACTCCTGTAAGAGACTATAATAATTGTTTATCTTGGTACTTCTTTGTACTAGAGTGGTACTTCTGTAAGAGACTATGATAATTGTTTATCTGAGTACTTCTTTGTACTATAATGGTACTTCTGTAAGAGACTATGATAATTGTTTCTCTTAGTACTTCTTTGTACTAGAATGGTACTTCTGTAAGAGACTATAATAATTGTTTATCTTAGTACTTCTTTGTACTAGAGTAGTACTTCTGTAATAGACTATAATAATTGTTTTTCTTGGTACTTCTTTGTACTAGAATGGTTCTTCTGTAAGAGACTATAATAATTGTTTATCTTGGTACTTCTTTGTACTAGAGTGGTACTTCTGTAAGAGACTATAATAATTGTTTATCTTGGTACTTCTTTGTACTAGAGTGGTACTTCTGTAAGAGACTATGATAATTGTTTATCTTAGTATTTCTTTGTACTATAATGGTACTCCTGTAAGAGACTATAATAATTGTTTCTCTTAGTACTTCTTTGTACTAGAATGGTACTTCTGTAAGAGACTATAATAATTGTTTATCTTGGTACTTCTTTGTAATAGAGTAGTACTTCTGTAAGAGACTATGATAATTGTTTATCTTAGTATTTCTTTGTACTATAATGGTACTCCTGTAAGAGACTATAATAATTGTTTCTCTTAGTACTTCTTTGTACTAGAATGGTACTTCTGTAAGAGACTATAATAATTGTTTATCTTGGTTCTTCTTTGTATTAGAATGGTACTTCTGTAAGAGACTATGATAATTGTTTATCTTGGTACTTCTTTGTACTAGAATGGTACTTCTGTAAGAGACTACAATAATTGTTTATCTTGGTACTTCTTTGTACTAGAATGGTACTTCTGTAAGAGACTATAATAATTGTTTATCTTAGTACTTTTTTGTACTAGAATGGTACTTCTGTAAGAGACTATAATAATTGTTTATCATAGTACTTTTTAGTACTAGAATGGTACTTCTGTAAGAGACTATAATAATTGTTTATCTTGGTATTTCTTTGTACTAGAGTAGTACTCCTGTAAGAGACTATTATAATTGTTTATCTTAGTATTTCTTTGTACTAGAGTAATACTCCTGTAAGAGACTATAATAATTGTTTATCTTAGTACTTCTTTGTACTAGAGTGGTACTTCTGTAAGAGACTATAATAATTGTTTATCTTAGTATTTCTTTGTACTAGAGTAATACTCCTGTAAGAGACTATAATAATTGTTTATCTTTGTATTTTTTTGTACTATAATGGTACTCCTGTAAGAGACTATAATAATTGTTTATCTTGGTACTTCTTTGTACTAGAGTGGTACTTCTGTAAGAGACTATGATAATTGTTTATCTGAGTACTTCTTTGTACTATAATGGTACTTCTGTAAGAGACTATAATAATTGTTTCTCTTAGTACTTCTTTGTACTAGAATGGTACTTCTGTAAGAGACTATAATAATTGTTTATCTTAGTACTTCTTTGTACTAGAGTAGTACTTCTGTAATAGACTATAATAATTGTTTTTCTTGGTACTTCTTTGTACTAGAATGGTACTTCTGTAAGAGACTATGATAATTGTTTATCTTGGTACTTCTTTGTACTAGAGTGGTACTTCTGTAAGAGACTATAATAATTGTTTATCTTAGTACTTCTTTGCACTAGAATGGTACTTCTGTAAGAGACTATAATAATTGTTTATCTTAGTACTTCTTTGTACTAGAGTAGTACTTCTGTAAGAGACTATAATAATTGTTTATCTTAGTATTTCTTTGTACTATAATGGTACTCCTGTAAGAGACTATAATAATTGTTTCTCTTAGTACTTCTTTGTACTAGAATGGTACTTCTGTAAGAGACTATAATAATTGTTTATCTTGGTACTTCTTTGTAATAGAGTAGTACTTCTGTAAGAGACTATGATAATTGTTTATCTTAGTATTTCTTTGTACTATAATGGTACTCCTGTAAGAGACTATAATAATTGTTTCTCTTAGTACTTCTTTGTACTAGAATGGTACTTCTGTAAGAGACTATAATAATTGTTTATCTTGGTTCTTCTTTGTATTAGAATGGTACTTCTGTAAGAGACTATGATAATTGTTTATCTTGGTACTTCTTTGTACTAGAATGGTACTTCTGTAAGAGACTACAATAATTGTTTATCTTGGTACTTCTTTGTACTAGAATGGTACTTCTGTAAGAGACTATAATAATTGTTTATCTTAGTACTTTTTTGTACTAGAATGGTACTTCTGTAAGAGACTATAATAATTGTTTATCATAGTACTTTTTTGTACTAGAATGGTACTTCTGTAAGAGACTATAATAATTGTTTATCTTGGTATTTCTTTGTACTAGAGTAGTACTCCTGTAAGAGACTATTATAATTGTTTATCTTAGTATTTCTTTGTACTAGAGTAATACTCCTGTAAGAGACTATAATAATTGTTTATCTTAGTACTTCTTTGTACTAGAGTGGTACTTCTGTAAGAGACTATAATAATTGTTTATCTTAGTATTTCTTTGTACTAGAGTAATACTCCTGTAAGAGACTATTATAATTGTTTATCTTAGTACTTCTTTGTACTAGAGTGGTACTTCTGTAAGAGACTATAATAATTGTTTATCTTAGTATTTCTTTGTACTAGAGTAATACTCCTGTAAGAGACTATTATAATTGTTTATCTTAGTACTTCTTTGTACTAGAATGGTACTTCTGTAAGAGACTACAATAATTGTTTATCTTGGTACTTCTTTGTACTAGAGTGGTACTTCTGTAAGAGACTATGATAATTGTTTATCTTGGTACTTCTTTGTACTAGAGTGGTACTTCTGTAAGAGACTATAATAATTGTTTATCTTGGTACTTCTTTGTAGTAGAGTGGGACTTCTGTAAGAGACTATAATAATTGTTTATCATAGTACTTTTTTGTACTAGAATGGTACTTCTGTAAGAGACTATAATAATTGTTTATCTTTGTACTTCTTTGTACTAGAGTAGTACTTCTGTAAGAGACTATGATAATTGTTTATCTTAGTATTTCTTTGTACTAGAATGGTACTTCTGTAAGAGACTACAATAATTGTTTATCTTGGTACTTCTTTGTAATAGAGTAGTACTTCTGTAAGAGACTATGATAATTGTTTATCTTAGTATTTCTTTGTACTAGAATGGTACTTCTATAAGAGACTACAATAATTGTTTATCTTGGTACTTCTTTGTACTAGAATGGTACTTCTGTAAGAGACTATGATAATTGTTTATCTTGGTACTTCTTTGTACTAGAATGGTACTTCTGTAAGAGACTATAATAATTGTTTTTCTTAGTACTTCTTTGTACTAGAATGGTACTTCTGTAAGAGACTATGATAATTGTTTATCTTGGTACTTCTTTGTACTAGAGTGGTACTCCTGTAAGAGACTATTATAATTGTTTATCTTAGTACTTCTTTGTACTAGAATGGTACTTCTGTAAGAGACTACAATAATTGTTTATCTTGGTACTTCTTTGTACTAGAGTGGTACTTCTGTAAGAGACTATGATAATTGTTTATCTTGGTACTTCTTTGTACTAGAGTGGTACTTCTGTAAGAGACTATAATAATTGTTTATCTTGGTACTTCTTTGTAGTAGAGTGGGACTTCTGTAAGAGACTATAATAATTGTTTATCATAGTACTTTTTTGTACTAGAATGGTACTTCTGTAAGAGACTATAATAATTGTTTATCTTTGTACTTCTTTGTACTAGAGTAGTACTTCTGTAAGAGACTATGATAATTGTTTATCTTAGTATTTCTTTGTACTAGAATGGTACTTCTGTAAGAGACTACAATAATTGTTTATCTTGGTACTTCTTTGTAATAGAGTAGTACTTCTGTAAGAGACTATGATAATTGTTTATCTTAGTATTTCTTTGTACTAGAATGGTACTTCTATAAGAGACTACAATAATTGTTTATCTTGGTACTTCTTTGTACTAGAATGGTACTTCTGTAAGAGACTATGATAATTGTTTATCTTGGTACTTCTTTGTACTAGAATGGTACTTCTGTAAGAGACTATAATAATTGTTTTTCTTAGTACTTCTTTGTACTAGAATGGTACTTCTGTAAGAGACTATGATAATTGTTTATCTTGGTACTTCTTTGTACTAGAGTGGTACTTCTGTAAGAGACTATAATAATTGTTTATCTTAGTATTTCTTTGTAGTAGAATGGTACTTCTGTAAGAGACTATGATAATTGTTTATCTTGGTACTTCTTTGTACTAGAATGGTACTTCTGTAAGAGACTATAATAATTGTTTTTCTTAGTACTTCTTTGTACTAGAATGGTACTTCTGTAAGAGACTATGATAATTGTTTATCTTAGTATTTCTTTGTAGTAGAATGGTACTTCTGTAAGAGACTATAATAATTGTTTATCTTGGTACTTCTTTGTACTAGAGTGGTACTTCTGTAAGAGACTATAATAATTGTTTATCTGAGTATTTCTTTGTAGTAGAATGGTACTTCTGTAAGAGACTATAATAATTGTTTATCTTAGTACTTCTTTGTACTAGAGTAATACTCCTGTAAGAGACTATAATAATTGTTTATCTTAGTATTTCTTTGTAGTAGAATGGTACTTCTGTAAGAGACTATAATAATTGTTTATCTTAGTACTTCTTTGTACTAGAGTGGTACTTCTGTAAGAGACTATAATAATTGTTTGTCTTAGTAATTCTTTGTACTAGAATGGTACTTCTGTTAGAGACTATAATAATTGTTTGTCTTAGTAATTCTTTGTACTAGAATGGTACTTCTGTTAGAGACTATAATAATTGTTTATCTTTTTACTTCTTTGTACTAGAATGGTACTTCTGTAAGAGACTATAATAATTGTTTATCTTAGTATTTCTTTGTACTAGAATGGTACTTCTGTAAGACTATAATAATTGTTTATCTTGGTACTTCTTTGAACTAGAATGGTACTTCAGTAAGAGACTATAATAATTGTTTATCTTAGTATTTCTTTGTACTAGAATGGTACTTCTGTAACAGACTACAATAATTGTTTATATTGGTACTTCTTTGTACTAGAGTGGTACTTCAGTAAGAGACTATAATAATTGTTTATCTTAGTATTTCTTTGTACTAGAATGGTACTTCTGTAACAGACTACAATAATTGTTTATATTGGTACTTCTTTGTACTAGAATGGTACTCCTGTAAGAGACTATGATAATTGTTTATCTTGGTACTTCTTTGTACTAGAATGGTACTTCTGTAAGAGACTACAATAATTGTTTATCTTGGTACTTCTTTGAACTAGAATGGTACTTCTGTAAGAGACTATGATAATTGTTTATCTTGGTACTTCTTTGTACTAGAGTGGTACTTCTGTAAGAGACTATAATAATTGTTTATCTGAGTACTTCTTTGTACTAGAATGGTACTTCTGTAAGAGACTATAATAATTGTTTATCTTAGTACTTCTTTGTACTAGAATGGTACTTCTGTAAGAGACTATAATAATTGTTTATCTTGGTACTTCTTTGTACTAGAGTAGTACTTCTGTAAGAGATTATAATAATTGTTTATCTTAGTAATTCTTTGTACTAGAATGGTACTTCTGTAAGGGACTATGATAATTGTTTATCTTAGTGCTTCTTTGTAATAGAGTAGTACTTCTGCAATAGACTATAATAATTGTTTATCTTGGTACTTCTTTGTACTAGAATGGTAATTCTGTAAGAGACTATAATAATTGTTTATCTTGGCACTTCTTTGTACTAGAATGGTACTTCTTTAAGAGACAATAATAATTGTTTATCTTGGTACTTCTTGGTACTATAATGGTACTTCTGTAAGAGACAATAATAATTGTTTATCTTGGTACTTCTTTGTACTAGAGTGGTACTTCTGTAAGAGACTATAATAATTGTTTATCTTAGTACTTCTTTGTACTAGAATGGTACTTCTGTAATAGACTATAATAATTGTTTATCTTGGTACTTCTTTGTACTAGAATGGTACTTCTGTAATAGACTATGATAATTGTTTATGTTAGTACATATTTGAACTAGAATGGTACTTCTGTAAGAGACTATGATAATTGTTTATCTTAGTACTTCTTTGTACTAGAATGGTACTTCTGTAAGAGACTATAATAATTGTTTATCTTTGTACTTCTTTGTACTAGAGTGGTACTTCTGTAAGAGACTATAATAATTGTTTATCTTTGTATTTTTTTGTACTATAATGGTACTCCTGTAAGAGACTATAATAATTGTTTATCTGAGTACTTCTTTGTACTAGAATGGTACTTCTGTAAGAGACTATAATAATTGTTTATCTTGGTACTTCTTTGTACTAGAGTGGTACTCCTGTAAGAGACTATAATAATTGTTTATCTTGGTACTTCTTTGTACTAGAATGGTACTTCTGTAAGAGACTATAATAATTGTTTATCTTAGTATTTCTTTGTACTATAATGGTACTCCTGTAAGAGACTATAATAATTGTTTATCTGAGTACTTCTTTGTACTAGAGTCGTACTTCTGTAAGAGACTATAATAATTGTTTATCTTAGTACTTCTTTGTAATAGAGTAGTACTTCTGTAAGAGACTATAATAATTGTTTATCTTGGTACTTCTTTGTAATAGAGTAGTACTTCTGTAAGAGACTATAATAATTGTTTATCTTAGTACTTCTTTGTACTAGAATGGTACTTCTGTAAGAGACTATAATAATTGTTTATCTTGGTACTTCTTTGTACTAGAGTGGTACTCCTGTAAGAGACTATAATAATTGTTTATCTTGGTACTTCTTCGTACTAGAGTAGTACTTCTGTAAGAGACTATGACAATAGTTTATCTTGGTACTTCTTTGTACTAGAATGGTACTTCTGTAAGAGACTATGATAATTGTTTATCTTGGCACTTCTTTGTACTAGAATGGTACTTCTGTAATAGAATATGATAATTGTTTATCTTTGTAATTCTTTGTACTAGAATGGTACTTCTGTAAGAGATTATAATAATTGTTTATCTTGGTACTTCTTTGTACTAGAATGGTACTTCTGTAAGAGACTATAATAATTGTTTATCTTGGCACTTCTTTGTACTAGAATGGTACTTCTGTAAGAGACTATAATAATTGTTTATCTTAATACTTCTTTGTACTAGAGTAGTACTTCTGTAAGAGATTATAATAATTGTTTATCATGGTACTTCTTTGTACTAGAATGGTACTTCTGTAAGAGACTATAATAATTGTTTATCTTAGTACTTCTTTGTACTAGAATGGTACTTCTGTAAGAGACTATGATAATTGTTTATCTTAGTACTTCTTTGTACTAGAATGGTACTTCTGTAAGAGACTATAATAATTTTTTATCTTAGTACTTCTTTGTACTAGAGTGGTACTTCTGTAAGAGACTATAATAATTTTTTATCTTGGCACTTCTTTGTACTAGAATGGTACTTCTGTAATAGACTATGATAATTGTTTATCTTAGAAATTCTTTGTACTAGAATGGTACTTCTGTAAGAGACTATAATAATTGTTTATCTTAGTTCTTCTTTGTACTAGAGTAGTACTTCTGTAAGAGATTATAATAATTGTTTATCATGGTACTTCTTTGTACTAGAATGGTACTTCTGTAAGAGACTATAATAATTGTTTATCTTAGTACTTATTTGAACTAGAATGGTACTTCTGTAAGAGACTATTATAATTGTTTATCTTAGTATTTCTTTGTAATAGAATGGTACTTCTGTAAGAGACTATAATAATTGTTTATCTTGGCACTTCTTTGTACTAGAGTGGTACTTCTGTAAGAGACTATAATAATTGTTTATCTTGGTATTTCTTTGTACTAGAGTGGTACTTCTGTAATAGACTATAATAATTGTTTATCTGAGTACTTCTTTGTACTAGAGTGGTACTTCTGTAAGAGACTATAATAATTGTTTATCTTTGTATTTTTTTGTACTATAATGGTACTCCTGTAAGAAACTATGATAATTGTTTATCTGAGTACTTCTTTATACTAGAGTCGTACTTCTGTAAGAGACTATAATAATTGTTTATCTTGGTACTTCTTTGTACTAGAGTGGTACTTCTGTAAGAGACTATAATAATTGTTTATCTTAGTATTTCTTTGTACTAGAGTAGTACTCCTGTAAGAGACTATAATAATTGTTTATCTTGGTACTTCTTTGTACTAGAATGGTACTTCTGTAAGAGACTATAATAATTGTTTATCTTAGTACTTCTTTGTACTATAATGGTACTCCTGTAAGAGACTATAATAATTGTTTATCTGAGTACTTCTTTGTACTAGAGTCGTACTTCTGTAAGAGACTATAATAATTGTTTATCTTAGTACTTCTTTGTACTAGAATGGTACTTCTGTAAGAGACTATAATAATTGTTTATCTTGGTACTTCTTTGTACTAGAATGGTACTTCTGTAAGAGACTATAATAATTGTTTATCTTGGTAATTTCTTTGTACTAGAGTAGTACTTCTGTAAGAGACTATAATAATTGTTTATCTTGGTACTTCTTTGTACTTGAATGGTACTTCTGTAAGACTATAATAATTGTTTATCTTAGTATTTCTTTGTACTAGAGTGGTACTTCTGTAAGAGACTATAATAATTGTTTATCTTAGTACTTCTTTGTACTAGAATGGTACTTCTGTAAGAGACTATAATAATTGTTTATCTTGGTACTTCTTTGTACTAGAGTAGTACTTCTGTAAGAGACTATAATAATTGTTTATCTTAGTACTTCTTTGTACTAGAATGGTACTTCTGTAAGAGACTATGATAATTGTTTATCTTAGTACTTCTTTGTACTAGAATGGTACTTCTGTAAGAGACTATAATAATTGTTTATCTTAGTACTTCTTTGTACTAGAGTGGTACTTCTGTAAGAGACTATAATAATTGTTTATCTTAGTACTTCTTTGTACTAGAGTGGTACTTCTGTAAGAGACTATAATAATTGTTTATCTTAGTACTTCTTTGTACTAGAGTGGTACTTCTGTAAGTCTATAATAATTGTTTATCATAGTACTTCTTTGTACTAGAATGGTACTTCTGTAAGAGACTATAATAATTGTTTATCTTAGTACTTCTTTGTACTAGAGTGGTACTTCTGTAAGAGACTATAATAATTGTTTATCTTGGTACTTCTTTGTACTAGAATGGTACTTCTGTAAGAGACTATAATAATTGTTTATCTTGGTACTTCTTTGTACTAGAGTAGTACTCCTGTAAGAGACTATAATAATTGTTTATCTTGGTACTTCTTTGTACTAGAATGGTACTTCTGTAAGAGACTATGACAATAGTTTATCTTGGTACTTCTTCGTACTAGAGTGGTACTTTTGTAAGAGACTATAATAATTGTTTATCTTGGTACTTCTTTGTACTAGAATGGTACTTCTGTAAGAGACTATAATAATTGTTTATCTTGGTACTTCTTTGTACTAGAGTAGTACTTCTGTAAGAGATTATAATAATTGTTTATCTTGGTACTTCTTTGTACTAGAATGGTACTTCTGTAAGAGACTATGATAATTGTTTATCTTAGTACTTCTTTGTACTAGAATGGTACTTCTGTAAGAGACTATGATAATTGTTTATCTTAGTACTTCTTTGTACTAGAGTAGTACTTCTGAAAGAGATTATAATAATTGCTTATCTTGGTACTTCTTTGTACTAGAATGGTACTTCTGTAAGAGACTATAATAATTGTTTATCTTGGTACTTCTTTGTACTAGAGTAGTACTTCTGTAAGAGACTATAATAATTGTTTATCTTGGTACTTCTTTGTACTAGAGTAGTACTCCTGTAAGAGACTATAATAATTGTTTATCTTGGTACTTCTTTGTACTAGAATGGTACTTCTGTAAGAGACTATGACAATAGTTTATCTTGGTACTTCTTCGTACTAGAGTGGTACTTTTGTAAGAGACTATAATAATTGTTTATCTTGGTACTTCTTTGTACTAGAATGGTACTTCTGTAAGAGACTATAATAATTGTTTATCTTGGTACTTCTTTGTACTAGAGTAGTACTTCTGTAAGAGATTATAATAATTGTTTATCTTGGTACTTCTTTGTACTAGAATGGTACTTCTGTAAGAGACTATGATAATTGTTTATCTTAGTACTTCTTTGTACTAGAATGGTACTTCTGTAAGAGACTATGATAATTGTTTATCTTAGTACTTCTTTGTACTAGAGTAGTACTTCTGAAAGAGATTATAATAATTGCTTATCTTGGTACTTCTTTGTACTAGAATGGTACTTCTGTAAGAGACTATAATAATTGTTTATCTTGGTACTTCTTTGTACTAGAGTAGTACTCCTGTAAGAGACTATAATAATTGTTTATCTTGGTACTTCTTTGTACTAGAATGGTACTTCTGTAAGAGACTATGACAATAGTTTATCTTGGTACTTCTTCGTACTAGAGTGGTACTTTTGTAAGAGACTATAATAATTGTTTATCTTGGTACTTCTTTGTACTAGAATGGTACTTCTGTAAGAGACTATAATAATTGTTTATCTTGGTACTTCTTTGTACTAGAGTAGTACTTCTGAAAGAGATTATAATAATTGCTTATCTTGGTACTTCTTTGTACTAGAATGGTACTTCTGTAAGAGACTATGATAATTGTTTATCTTAGTACTTCTTTGTACTAAAGTAGTACTTCTGAAAGAGATTATAATAATTGCTTATCTTGGTACTTCTTTGTACTAGAATGGTACTTCTGTAAGAGACTATGATAATTGTTTATCTTAGTACTTCTTTGAACTAGAATGGTACTTCTGTAAGAGACTATAATAATTGTTTATCTTTGTATTTTTTGTACTATAATGGTACTCCTGTAAGAGACTATAATAATTGTTTATCTGAGTACTTCTTTGTACTAGAGTGGTACTTCTGTAAGAGACTATAATAATTGTTTATCTTGGTACTTCTTTGTACTAGAGTAGTACTCCTGTAAGAGACTATAATAATTGTTTATCTGAGTACTTCTTTGTACTAGAGTCGTACTTCTGTAAGAGACTATAATAATTGTTTATCTGAGTACTTCTTTGTACTAGAGTGGTACTTCTGTAAGAGACTATAATAATTGTTTATCTGAGTACTTCTTTGTACTAGAGTCGTACTTCTGTAAGAGACTATAATAATTGTTTATCTTAGTACTTCTTTGTACTAGAGTCGTACTTCTGTAAGAGACTATAATAATTGTTTATCTGAGTACTTCTTTGTACTAGAGTCGTACTTCTGTAAGAGACTATAATAATTGTTTATCTGAGTACTTTTTTGTACTAGAGTGGTACTTCTGTAAGAGACTATAATAATTGTTTATCTTAGTACTTCTTTGTACTAGAGTGGTACTTCTGTAAGAGACTATAATAATTGTTTATCTTAGTACTTCTTTGTACTAGAATGGTACTTCTGTAAGAGACTATAATAATTGTTTATCTTAGTACTTCTTTGTACTAGAATGGTACTTCTGTAAGAGACTATAATAATTGTTTATCTTAGTACTTCTTTGTACTAGAGTGGTACTTCTGTAAGAGACTATAATAATTGTTTATCTTAGTACTTCTTTGTACTAGAATGGTACTTCTGTAAGAGACTATAATAATTGTTTATCTTAGTACTTCTTTGTACTAGAGTAGTACTCCTGTAAGAGACTATGATAATTGTTTATCTTGGTACTTCTTTGTACTAGAGTAGTACTCCTGTAATAGACTATAATAATTGTTTATCTTGGTACTTCTTTGTACTAGAATGGTACTTCTGTAAGAGACTATAATAATTGTTTATCTTAGTACTTCTTTGTACTAGAGTAGTACTCCTGTAATAGACTATAATAATTGTTTATCTTGGTACTTCTTTGTACTAGAATGGTACTTCTGTAAGAGACTATAATAATTGTTTATCTTGGTACTTCTTTGTACTAGAATGGTACTTCTGTAAGAGACTATAATAATTGTTTATCTTGGTACTTCTTTGTACTAGAGTAGTACTCCTGTAATAGACTATAATAATTGTTTATCTTGGTACTTCTTTGTACTAGAATGGTACTTCTGTAAGAGACTATAATAATTGTTTATCTTAGTACTTCTTTGTACTAGAGTAGTACTCCTGTAATAGACTATAATAATTGTTTATCTTGGTACTTCTTTGTACTAGAATGGTACTTCTGTAAGAGACTATAATAATTGTTTATCTTGGTACTTCTTTGTACTAGAATGGTACTTCTGTAAGAGACTATAATAATTGTTTATCTTGGTACTTCTTTGTACTAGAGTAGTACTCCTGTAATAGACTATAATAATTGTTTATCTTGGTACTTCTTTGTACTAGAATGGTACTTCTGTAAGAGACTATAATAATTGTTTATCTTAGTACTTCTTTGTACTAGAGTAGTACTCCTGTAATAGACTATAATAATTGTTTATCTTGGTACTTCTTTGTACTAGAATGGTACTTCTGTAAGAGACTATAATAATTGTTTATCTTAGTACTTCTTTGTACTAGAGTAGTACTCCTGTAATAGACTATAATAATTGTTTATCTTAGTACTTCTTTGTACTAGAATGGTACTTCTGTAAGAGACTATAATAATTGTTTATCTTAGTACTTCTTTGTACTAGAGTAGTACTTCTGTAAGAGACTATGATAATTGTTTATCTTGGTACTTCTTTGTACTAGAATGGTACTTCTGTAAGAGACTATAATAATTGTTTATCTTAGTATTTCTTTGTACTAGAGTGGTACTTCTGTAAGAGACTATAATAATTGTTTATCTTGGTACTTCTTTGTACTAGAATGGTACTTCTGTAAGAGACTATAATAATTGTTTATCTTAGTACTTCTTTGTACTAGAATGGTACTTCTGTAAGAGACTATGATAATTGTTTATCTTAGTACTTCTTTGTACTAGAATGGTACTTCTGTAAGAGACTATAATAATTGTTTATCTTAGTACTTCTTTGTACTAGAATGGTACTTCTGTAAGAGACTATAATAATTGTTTATCTTAGTAATTCTTTGTACTAGAGTAGTACTTCTGTAAGAGACTATAATGATTGTTTATCTTGGTACTTCTTTGTACTAGAATGGTACTTCTGTAAGAGACTATAATAATTGTTTATCTTAGTACTTCTTTGTACTAGAATGGTACTTCTGTAAGAGACTATAATAATTGTTTATCTTAGTAATTCTTTGTACTAGAGTAGTACTTCTGTAAGAGACTATAATAATTGTTTATCTTGGTATTTCTTTGTACTAGAGTGGTACTCCTGTAAGAGACTATAATAATTGTTTATCTTGGTACATTCTTTGTACTAGAATGGTACTTCTGTAAGAGACTATAATAATTGTTTATCTTAGTAATTCTTTGTACTAGAGTAGTACTTCTGTAAGAGACTATAATAATTGTTTATCTTGGTACTTCTTTGTACTAGAGTGGTACTCCTGTAAGAGACTATAATAATTGTTTATCTTGGTATTTCTTTGTACTATAATAGTACTTCTGTAAGAGACTATAATAATTGTTTATCTTGGTACATTCTTTGTACTAGAATGGTACTTCTGTAAGAGACTATAATAATTGTTTATCTTGGTATTTCTTTGTACTATAATAGTACTTCTGTAAGAGACTATAATAATTGTTTATCTTGGTACTTCTTTGTACTAGAGTGGTACTCCTGTAAGAGACTATAATAATTGTTTATCTTGGTACATTCTTTGTACTAGAATGGTACTTCTGTAAGAGACTATAATAATTGTTTATATTAGTATTTTTTTGTACTAGAATGGTACTTCTGTAAGAGACTATAATAATTGTTTATCTTAGTACCTCTTTGTACTAGAATGGTACTTCTGCAAGAGACTATAATAATTGTTTATCTTAGTAATTCTTTGTACTAGAATGGTACTTCTGTAAGAGACTATGATAATTGTTTATCTTGGTACTTTTTTGTACTAGAATGGTACTTCTGTAAGAGTCTATAATAATTGTTTATCTTGGTAATTTCTTGCACTAGAGTAGTACTTCTGTAATAGACTATAATAATTGTTTATCTTGGTACTTCTTTGTACTAGAATGGTACTTCTATAAGAGACTATAATAATTGTTTATCTTAGTACTTCTTTGTACTAGAGTGTTACTTCTGTAAGAGACTATAATAATTGTTTATCATAGTACCTCTTTGTACTAGAGTGGTACTTCTGTAAGAGACTATAATAATTGTTTATCTTAGTATTTCTTTGTACTAGAATGGTACTTCTGTAAGAGACTATAATAATTGTTTATCTTGGTACTTCTTTGTACTAGAGTAGTACTCCTGTAATAGACTATAATAATTGTTTATCTTAGTATTTCTTTGTACTAGAGTGGTACTTCTGTAAGAGACTATAATAATTGTTTATCTTAGTATTTCTTTGTACTTGAATGGTACTTCTATTAAAGACTACAATAATTGTTTATCTTGGTACTTCTTTGTACTAGAATGGTACTTCTGTAAGAGACTATAATAATTGTTTATCTTAGTATTTCTTTGTACTAGAATGGTACTTCTATTAAAGACTACAATAATTGTTTATCTTGGTACTTTTTTGTACTAGAATGGTACTTCTGTAAGAGACTATGATAATTGTTTATCTTAGTACCTCTTTGTACTAGAATGGTACTTCTGTAAGAGACTATAATAATTGTTTATCTTAGTATTTCTTTGTACTAGAATGGTACTTCTGTAAGAGACTATGATAATTGTTTATCTTGGTACTTCTTTGTACTAGAATGGTACTTTTGTAAGAGACTATAATAATTGTTTATCTTAGTACTTCTTTGTACTAGAGTGGTACTTCTGTAATAGACTATGATAATTGTTTATCTTGGTACTTCTTTGTACTAGAATGGTACTTCTGTAAGAGACTATAATAATTGTTTATCTTAGTATTTCTTTGTACTAGAATGGTACTTCTATAAGAGACTACAATAATTGTTTATCTTGGTACTTCTTTGTACGAGAATGGTACTTCTATAAGAGACTACAATAATTGTTTATCTTGGTACTTCTTTGTACGAGAATGGTACTTCTGTAAGAGACTATAATAATTGTTTATCTTGGTACTTTTTTTACTATAGGGGTACTTCTGTAAGAGACTATAATAATTTGTTATCTTGGTACTTTTTTGTACTAGAGTGGTACTTCTGTAAGAGACTATAATAATTTTTTATCTTGGTACTTCTTTGTACTAGAGTGGTACTTCTGTAAGAGACTATAATAATTGTTTATCTTAGTAATTCTTTGTACTAGAGTGGTACTCCTGTAAGAGACTATAATAATTTTTTATCTTAGTAATTCTTTGTACTAGAATGGTACTTCTGTAAGAGACTATAATAATTTTTTATCTTAGTACCTCTTTGTACTAGAGTGGTACTTCTGTAAGAGACTATAATAATTTTTTATCTTAGTACCTCTTTGTACTAGAGTGGTACTTCTGTAAGAGACTATAATAATTTTTTATCTTAGTAATTCTTTGTACTAGAATGGTACTTCTGTAAGAGACTATAATAATTTTTTATCTTAGTACCTCTTTGTACTAGAGTGGTACTTCTGTAAGAGACTATAATAATTGTTTATCTTAGTATTTCTTTGTACTAGAATGGTACTTCTGTAAGAGACTATAATAATTTTTTATCTTGGTACTTTTTTGGACTAGAGTGGTACTTCTGTAAGAGACTATAATAATTTTTTATCTTAGTACTTCTTTGTACTAGAATGGTACTTCTGTAAGAGACTATAATAATTGTTTATCATAGTACCTCTTTGTACTAGAGTGGTACTTCTGTAAGAGACTATAATAATTGTTTATCTTAGTATTTCTTTGTACTAGAATGGTACTTCTGTAAGAGACTATAATAATTGTTTATCATGGTACTTCTTTGTACTAGAATGGTACTTCTGTAAGAGACTATAATAATTGTTTATCATGGTACTTCTTTGTACTAGAATGGTACTTCTGTAAGAGACTATAATAATTGTTTATCTTGGTACTTCTTTGTACTAGAGTAGTACTCCTGTAAGAGACTATAATAATTGTTTATCTTAGTATTTCTTTGTACCAGCGTAGTACTTCTGTAAGAGACTATAATAATTGTTTATCTTAGTATTTCTTTGTACTAGAATGGTACTTCTATTAGAGACTACAATAATTGTTTATCTTGGTACTTCTTTGTACTAGAATGGTACTTCTGTAAGAGACTATAATAATTGTTTATATTAGTACTTTTTTGTACTAGAATGGTACTTCTGTAAGCGACTATAATAATTGTTTATCTTAGTACCTCTTTGTACTAGAATGGTACTTCTGTAAGAGACTATAATAATTGTTTATCTGAGTACTTCTTTGTACTAGAATGGTACTTCTGTAAGAGACTACAATAATTGTTTATCTTGGTACTTCTTTGTACTAGAATGGTACTTCTGTAAGAGACTATAATAATTGTTTATATTAGTACTTTTTTGTACTAGAATGGTACTTCTGTAAGCGACTATAATAATTGTTTATCTTAGTACCTCTTTGTACTAGAATGGTACTTCTGTAAGAGACTATAATAATTGTTTATCTGAGTACTTCTTTGTACTAGAGTCGTACTTCTGTAAGAGACTATAATAATTGTTTATCTTGGTACTTCTTTGTACTAGAATGGTACTTCTGTAAGAGACTATAATAATTGTTTATCTTGGTACTTCTTTGTACTAGAATGGTACTTCTATTAGAGACTACAATAATTGTTTATCTTGGTGCTTCTTTGTAGTAGAGTGGTACTTCTGTAAGAGACTATAATAATTGTTTATCTTGGTACTTCTTTGTACTAGAATGGTACTTCTGTAAGAGACTATAATAATTGTTTATCTTAGTACTTCTTTGTACTAGAGTAGTACTCCTGTAATAGACTATAATAATTGTTTATCTTGGTACTTCTTTGTACTAGAATGGTACTTCTGTAAGAGACTATAATAATTGTTTATCTTAGTACTTCTTTGTACTAGAGTGGTACTCCTGTAATAGACTATAATAATTGTTTATCTTAGTACTTCTTTGTACTAGAATGGTACTTCTGTAAGAGACTATAATAATTGTTTATCTTAGTACTTCTTTGTACTAGAGTAGTACTTCTGTAAGAGACTATGATAATTGTTTATCTTGGTACTTCTTTGTACTAGAATGGTACTTCTGTAAGAGACTATAATAATTGTTTATCTTAGTATTTCTTTGTACTAGAGTGGTACTTCTGTAAGAGACTATAATAATTGTTTATCTTGGTACTTCTTTGTACTAGAATGGTACTTCTGTAAGAGACTATAATAATTGTTTATCTTAGTACTTCTTTGTACTAGAATGGTACTTCTGTAAGAGACTATGATAATTGTTTATCTTAGTACTTCTTTGTACTAGAATGGTACTTCTGTAAGAGACTATAATAATTGTTTATCTTAGTACTTCTTTGTACTAGAATGGTACTTCTGTAAGAGACTATAATAATTGTTTATCTTAGTAATTCTTTGTACTAGAGTAGTACTTCTGTAAGAGACTATAATGATTGTTTATCTTGGTACTTCTTTGTACTAGAATGGTACTTCTGTAAGAGACTATAATAATTGTTTATCTTAGTACTTCTTTGTACTAGAATGGTACTTCTGTAAGAGACTATAATAATTGTTTATCTTAGTAATTCTTTGTACTAGAGTAGTACTTCTGTAAGAGACTATAATAATTGTTTATCTTGGTATTTCTTTGTACTAGAGTGGTACTCCTGTAAGAGACTATAATAATTGTTTATCTTGGTACATTCTTTGTACTAGAATGGTACTTCTGTAAGAGACTATAATAATTGTTTATCTTAGTAATTCTTTGTACTAGAGTAGTACTTCTGTAAGAGACTATAATAATTGTTTATCTTGGTACTTCTTTGTACTAGAGTGGTACTCCTGTAAGAGACTATAATAATTGTTTATCTTGGTATTTCTTTGTACTATAATAGTACTTCTGTAAGAGACTATAATAATTGTTTATCTTGGTACATTCTTTGTACTAGAATGGTACTTCTGTAAGAGACTATAATAATTGTTTATCTTGGTATTTCTTTGTACTATAATAGTACTTCTGTAAGAGACTATAATAATTGTTTATCTTGGTACTTCTTTGTACTAGAGTGGTACTCCTGTAAGAGACTATAATAATTGTTTATCTTGGTACATTCTTTGTACTAGAATGGTACTTCTGTAAGAGACTATAATAATTGTTTATATTAGTATTTTTTTGTACTAGAATGGTACTTCTGTAAGAGACTATAATAATTGTTTATCTTAGTACCTCTTTGTACTAGAATGGTACTTCTGCAAGAGACTATAATAATTGTTTATCTTAGTAATTCTTTGTACTAGAATGGTACTTCTGTAAGAGACTATAATAATTGTTTATCTTGGTACTTTTTTGTACTAGAATGGTACTTCTGTAAGAGTCTATAATAATTGTTTATCTTGGTAATTTCTTGCACTAGAGTAGTACTTCTGTAATAGACTATAATAATTGTTTATCTTGGTACTTCTTTGTACTAGAATGGTACTTCTATAAGAGACTATAATAATTGTTTATCTTAGTACTTCTTTGTACTAGAGTGGTACTTCTGTAAGAGACTATGATAATTGTTTATCTTAGTACTTCTTTGTACTAGAATGGTACTTCTGTAAGAGACTATAATAATTGTTTATCTTTTTACTTCTTTGTACTAGAGTGGTACTTCTGTAAGAGACTATAATAATTGTTTATCTTGGTACTTCTTTGTACTAGAATGGTACTTCTGTAAGAGACTATGATAATTGTTTATCTTAGTAATTCTTTGTACTTAGAATGGTACTTCTGTAAGAGACTATAATAATTGTTTATCTTTTTACTTCTTTGTACTAGAGTGGTACTTCTGTAATAGACTATAATAATTGTTTATCTTAGTACTTCTTTGTACTAGAGTGGTACTTCTGTAAGAGACTATGATAATTGTTTATCTTAGTACTTCTTTGTACTAGAATGGTACTTCTGTAAGAGACTATAATAATTGTTTATCTTAGTACTTCTTTGAACTAGAATGGTACTTCTGTAAGAGACTATGATAATTGTTTATCTTGGTATTTCTTTGTACTAGAGTAGTACTTCTGTAAGAGATTATAATAATTGTTTATCTTAGTAATTCTTTGTACTAGAATGGTACTTCTGTAAGAGACTATTATAATTGTTTATCTTGGTATTTCTTTGTACTAGAATGGTACTTCTGTAAGAGACTATAATAATTGTTTATCTTAGTATTTCTTTGTACTAGAATGGTACTTCTGTAAGAGACTATTATAATTGTTTATCTTGGTATTTCTTTGTACTAGAATGGTACTTCTGTAAGAGACTATGATAATTGTTTATCTTAGTAATTCTTTGTACTAGAATGGTACTTCTGTAAGAGACTATGATAATTGTTTATCTTTTTACTTCTTTGTACTAGAGTGGTACTTCTGTAATAGACTATAATAATTGTTTATCTTAGTACTTCTTTGTACTAGAGTGGTATTTCTGTAAGAGACTATGATAATTGTTTATCTTAGTACTTCTTTGTACTAGAATGGTACTTCTGTAAGAGACTATAATAATTGTTTATCTTAGTACTTCTTTGAACTAGAATGGTACTTCTGTAAGAGACTATGATAATTGTTTATCTTGGTATTTCTTTGTACTAGATTAGTACTTCTGTAAGAGATTATAATAATTGTTTATCTTAGTAATTCTTTGTACTAGAATGGTACTTCTGTAAGAGACTATTATAATTGTTTATCTTGGTACTTCTTTGTACTAGAGTGGTACTTCTGTAAGAGACTATAATAATTGTTTATCTGAGTACTTCTTTGTACTAGAATGGTACTTCTGTAAGAGACTATAATAATTGTTTATCTTGGTACTTCTTTGTACTAGAGTGGTACTTCTGTAAGAGATTATAATAATTGTTTATCTTAGTAATTCTTTGTACTAGAATGGTACTTCTGTAAGAGACTATAATAATTGTTTATCTTGGTATTTCTTTGTACTAGAGTAGTACTTCTGTAAGAGATTATAATAATTGTTTATCTTAGTAATTCTTTGTACTAGAATGGTACTTCTGTAAGAGACTATTATAATTGTTTATCTTGGTACTTCTTTGTACTAGAGTGGTACTTCTGTAAGAGACTATAATAATTGTTTATCTTAGTAATTCTTTGTACTAGAATGGTACTTCTGTAAGAGACTATTATAATTGTTTATCTTGGTACTTCTTTGTACTAGAGTGGTACTTCTGTAAGAGACTATAATAATTGTTTATCTTGGTACTTCTTTGTACTAGAATGGTACTTCTGTAAGAGACTATAATAATTGTTTATCTTGGTACTTCTTTGTACTAGAGTGGTACTTCTGTAAGAGACTATAATAATTGTTTATCATAGTACCTCTTTGTACTAGAGTGGTACTTCTGTAAGAGACTATAATAATTGTTTATCTTTGTATTTTTTTGTACTATAATGGTACTCCTGTAAGAGACTATACTAATTGTTTATCTTGGTGCTTCTTTGTAGTAGAGTGTTACTTCTGTAAGAGACTATAATAATTGTTTATCATAGTACCTCTTTGTACTAGAGTGGTACTTCTGTAAGAGACTATAATAATTGTTTATCTTAGTATTTCTTTGTACTAGAATGGTACTTCTGTAAGAGACTATAATAATTGTTTATCTTGGTACTTCTTTGTACTAGAGTAGTACTCCTGTAATAGACTATAATAATTGTTTATCTTAGTATTTCTTTGTACTAGAGTGGTACTTCTGTAAGAGACTATAATAATTGTTTATCTTAGTATTTCTTTGTACTAGAATGGTACTTCTATTAAAGACTACAATAATTGTTTATCTTGGTACTTCTTTGTACTAGAATGGTACTTCTGTAAGAGACTATAATAATTGTTTATCTTAGTATTTCTTTGTACTAGAATGGTACTTCTATTAAAGACTACAATAATTGTTTATCTTGGTACTTTTTTGTACTAGAATGGTACTTCTGTAAGAGACTATGATAATTGTTTATCTTAGTACCTCTTTGTACTAGAATGGTACTTCTGTAAGAGACTATAATAATTGTTTATCTTAGTATTTCTTTGTACTAGAATGGTACTTCTGTAAGAGACTATGATAATTGTTTATCTTGGTACTTCTTTGTACTAGAATGGTACTTTTGTAAGAGACTATAATAATTGTTTATCTTAGTACTTCTTTGTACTAGAGTGGTACTTCTGTAATAGACTATGATAATTGTTTATCTTGGTACTTCTTTGTACTAGAATGGTACTTCTGTAAGAGACTATAATAATTGTTTATCTTAGTATTTCTTTGTACTAGAATGGTACTTCTATAAGAGACTACAATAATTGTTTATCTTGGTACTTCTTTGTACGAGAATGGTACTTCTATAAGAGACTACAATAATTGTTTATCTTGGTACTTCTTTGTACGAGAATGGTACTTCTGTAAGAGACTATAATAATTGTTTATCTTGGTACTTTTTTTTACTATAGGGGTACTTCTGTAAGAGACTATAATAATTTGTTATCTTGGTACTTTTTTGTACTAGAGTGGTACTTCTGTAAGAGACTATAATAATTTTTTATCTTGGTACTTCTTTGTACTAGAGTGGTACTTCTGTAAGAGACTATAATAATTGTTTATCTTAGTAATTCTTTGTACTAGAGTGGTACTCCTGTAAGAGACTATAATAATTTTTTATCTTAGTAATTCTTTGTACTAGAATGGTACTTTTGTAAGAGACTATAATAATTTTTTATCTTAGTACCTCTTTGTACTAGAGTGGTACTTCTGTAAGAGACTATAATAATTTTTTATCTTAGTACCTCTTTGTACTAGAGTGGTACTTCTGTAAGAGACTATAATAATTTTTTATCTTAGTAATTCTTTGTACTAGAATGGTACTTCTGTAAGAGACTATAATAATT
The DNA here is from genome assembly GCA_963383655.1 of Bathymodiolus septemdierum. Lineage (NCBI taxonomy): Eukaryota > Metazoa > Mollusca > Bivalvia > Mytilida > Modiolidae > Bathymodiolus > Bathymodiolus septemdierum. The sequence continues at coordinate 71,101,665 of OY726518.1, read as the reverse complement.
TTTTATCTTAGTACCTCTTTGTACTAGAGTGGTACTTCTGTAAGAGACTATAATAATTGTTTATCTTAGTATTTCTTTGTACTAGAATGGTACTTCTGTAAGAGACTATAATAATTTTTTATCTTGGTACTTTTTTGGACTAGAGTGGTACTTCTGTAAGAGACTATAATAATTTTTTATCTTAGTACTTCTTTGTACTAGAATGGTACTTCTGTAAGAGACTATAATAATTGTTTATCATAGTACCTCTTTGTACTAGAGTGGTACTTCTGTAAGAGACTATAATAATTGTTTATCTTAGTATTTCTTTGTACTAGAATGGTACTTCTGTAAGAGACTATAATAATTGTTTATCATGGTACTTCTTTGTACTAGAATGGTACTTCTGTAAGAGACTATAATAATTGTTTATCATGGTACTTCTTTGTACTAGAATGGTACTTCTGTAAGAGACTATAATAATTGTTTATCTTGGTACTTCTTTGTACTAGAGTAGTACTCCTGTAAGAGACTATAATAATTGTTTATCTTAGTATTTCTTTGTACCAGCGTAGTACTTCTGTAAGAGACTATAATAATTGTTTATCTTAGTATTTCTTTGTACTAGAATGGTACTTCTATTAGAGACTACAATAATTGTTTATCTTGGTACTTCTTTGTACTAGAATGGTACTTCTGTAAGAGACTATAATAATTGTTTATATTAGTACTTTTTTGTACTAGAATGGTACTTCTGTAAGCGACTATAATAATTGTTTATCTTAGTACCTCTTTGTACTAGAATGGTACTTCTGTAAGAGACTATAATAATTGTTTATCTGAGTACTTCTTTGTACTAGAATGGTACTTCTGTAAGAGACTACAATAATTGTTTATCTTGGTACTTCTTTGTACTAGAATGGTACTTCTGTAAGAGACTATAATAATTGTTTATATTAGTACTTTTTTGTACTAGAATGGTACTTCTGTAAGCGACTATAATAATTGTTTATCTTAGTACCTCTTTGTACTAGAATGGTACTTCTGTAAGAGACTATAATAATTGTTTATCTGAGTACTTCTTTGTACTAGAGTCGTACTTCTGTAAGAGACTATAATAATTGTTTATCTTGGTACTTCTTTGTACTAGAATGGTACTTCTGTAAGAGACTATAATAATTGTTTATCTTGGTACTTCTTTGTACTAGAATGGTACTTCTATTAGAGACTACAATAATTGTTTATCTTGGTGCTTCTTTGTAGTAGAGTGGTACTTCTGTAAGAGACTATAATAATTGTTTATCTGAGTACTTCTTTGTACTAGAATCGTACTTCTGTAAGAGACTATAATAATTGTTTATCTTGGTACTTCTTTGTACTAGAATGGTACTTCTGTAAGAGACTATAATAATTGTTTATCTTGGTACTTCTTTGTACTAGAATGGTACTTCTGTAAGAGACTATAATAATTGTTTATCTTAGTACTTCTTTGTACTAGAATGGTACTTCTGTAAGAGACTATAATAATTGTTTATCTTAGTAATTCTTTGTACTAGAATGGTACTTCTGTAAGAGACTATAATAATTGTTTATCTTAGTACTTTTTTGTACTAGAATGGTACTTCTGTAAGAGACTATAATAATTGTTTATCTTAGTACTTCTTTGTACTAGAATGGTACTTCTGTAAGAGACTATAATAATTGTTTATCTTAGTACTTCTTTGTACTAGAGTAGTACTTCTGTAAGAGACTATGATAATTGTTTATCTTGGTACTTCTTTGTACTAGAATGGTACTTCTGTAAGAGACTATAATAATTGTTTATCTTAGTATTTCTTTGTACTAGAGTAGTACTTCTGTAAGAGACTATGATAATTGTTTATCTTGGTACTTCTTTGTACTAGAATGGTACTTCTGTAAGAGACTATAATAATTGTTTATCTTAGTACTTCTTTGTACTAGAATGGTACTTCTGTAATAGACTATAATAATTGTTTATCTTAGTATTTCTTTGTACTAGAGTAGTACTTCTGTAAGAGACTATGATAATTGTTTATCTTGGTACTTCTTTGTACTAGAATGGTACTTCTGTAAGAGACTATAATAATTGTTTATCTTGGTACTTCTTTGTACTAGAGTGGTACTTCTGTAAGAGACTATAATAATTGTTTATCTTGGTACTTCTTTGTACTAGAATGGTACTTCTGTAAGAGACTATAATAATTGTTTATCTTAGTATTTCTTTGTACTAGAATGGTACTTCTGTAAGAGACTATAATAATTGTTTATCTTGGTACTTATTTGTACTAGAGTGGTACTTCTGTAAGAGACTATAATAATTGTTTATCTTGGTACTTCTTTGTACTAGAATGGTACTTCTGTAAGAGACTATAATAATTGTTTATCTTAGTATTTCTTTGTACTAGAATGGTACTTCTGTAAGAGACTATAATAATTGTTTATCTTAGTACTTCTTTGTACTTGAATGGTACTTCTGTAAGACTATAATAATTGTTTATCTTGGTAATTTCTTGTACTAGAGTAGTACTTCTGTAAGAGACTATAATAATTGTTTATCTTGGTACTTCTTTGTAATAGAGTAGTACTTCTGTAAGAGACTATAATAATTGTTTATCTTTGTATTTCTTTGTACTAGAATGGTACTTCTGTAAGAGACTATAATAATTGTTTATCTTGGTACTTCTTTGTACTAGAGTGGTACTTCTGGAAGAGACTATAATAATTGTTTATCTTAGTATTTCTTTGGACTTGAGTAGTAATTCTGTAAGAGACTATAATAATTGTTTATCTGAGTACTTCTTTGTACTAGAGTCGTACTTCTGTAAGAGACTATAATAATTGTTTATCTTGGTACTTCTTTGTACTAGAATGGTACTTCTGTAAGAGACTATAATAATTGTTTATCTTGGTACTTCTTTGTACTAGAATGGTACTTCTATTAGAGACTACAATAATTGTTTATCTTGGTGCTTCTTTGTAGTAGAGTGGTACTTCTGTAAGAGACTATAATAATTGTTTATCTGAGTACTTCTTTGTACTAGAATCGTACTTCTGTAAGAGACTATAATAATTGTTTATCTTGGTACTTCTTTGTACTAGAATGGTACTTCTGTAAGAGACTATAATAATTGTTTATCTTGGTACTTCTTTGTACTAGAATGGTACTTCTGTAAGAGACTATGATAATTGTTTATCTTGGTACTTCTTTGTACTAGAATGGTACTCCTGTAAGAGACTATAATAATTGTTTATCTTGGTACTTCTTTGTACTAGAGTAGTACTTCTGTAAGAGACTATAATAATTGTTTATCTTGGTACTTCTTTGTACTAGAATGGTACTTCTGTAAGAGACTATAATAATTGTTTATCTTGGTACTTCTTTGTACTAGAATGGTACTTCTGTAAGAGACTATAATAATTGTTTATCTTGGTACTTCTTTGTACTAGAATGGTACTTCTGTAAGAGACTATAATAATTGTTTATCTTAGTACTTCTTTGTACTAGAATGGTACTTCTGTAAGAGACTATAATAATTGTTTATCTTTGTACTTCTTTGTACTAGAGTGGTACTTCTGTAAGAGACTATAATAATTGTTTATCTTGGTACTTCTTTGTACTAGAATGGTACTTCTGTAAGAGACTATAATAATTGTTTATCTTGGTACTTCTTTGTACTAGAGTAGTACTCCTGTAAGAGACTATAATAATTGTTTATCTTGGTAATTTCTTTGTACTAGAGTAGTACTTCTGTAAGAGACTATAATAATTGTTTATCTTGGTACTTCTTTGTACTTGAATGGTACTTCTGTAAGAGACTATAATAATTGTTTATCTTGGTATTTCTTTGTACTAGAATGGTACTTCTGTAAGAGACTATAATAATTGTTTATCTTAGTACTTCTTTGTACTAGAGTCGTACTTCTGTAAGAGACTATAATAATTGTTTATCTTGGTACTTCTTTGTACTAGAGTAGTACTCCTGTAAGAGACTATAATAATTGTTTATCTTGGTATTTCTTTGTACTAGAATGGTACTTCTGTAAGAGACTATAATAATTGTTTATCTTGGTATTTCTTTGTACTAGAATGGTACTTCTGTAAGAGACTACAATAATTGTTTATCTTGGTATTTCTTTGTACTAGAATGGTACTTCTGTAAGAGACTATAATAATTGTTTATCTTGGTACTTCTTTGTACTAGAGTGGTACTTCTGGAAGAGACTATAATAATTGTTTATCTTAGTACTTCTTTGGACTTGAGTAGTAATTCTGTAAGAGACTATAATAATTGTTTATCTTGGTAATTTCTTTGTACTAGAGTAGTACTTCTGTAAGAGACTATAATAATTGTTTATCTTGGTACTTCTTTGTACTTGAATGGTACTTCTGTAAGAGACTATAATAATTGTTTATCTTGGTATTTCTTTGTACTTGAATGGTACTTCTGTAAGAGACTATAATAATTGTTTATCTTAGTACTTCTTTGTACTAGAGTCGTACTTCTGTAAGAGACTATAATAATTGTTTATCTTGGTACTTCTTTGTACTAGAGTAGTACTCCTGTAAGAGACTATAATAATTGTTTATCTTGGTATTTCTTTGTACTAGAATGGTACTTCTGTAAGAGACTATAATAATTGTTTATCTTGGTATTTCTTTGTACTAGAATGGTACTTCTGTAAGAGACTATAATAATTGTTTATCTTGGTATTTCTTTGTACTAGAATGGTACTTCTGTAAGAGACTATAATAATTGTTTATCTTGGTACTTCTTTGTACTAGAGTGGTACTTCTGGAAGAGACTATAATAATTGTTTATCTTAGTACTTCTTTGGACTTGAGTAGTAATTCTGTAAGAGACTATAATAATTGTTTATCTTGGTACTTCTTTGTACTTGAATGGTACTTCTGTAAGACTATAATAATTGTTTATCTTGGTAATTTCTTGTACTAGAGTAGTACTTCTGTAAGAGACTATAATAATTGTTTATCTTGGTACTTCTTTGTACTAGAATGGTACTTCTGTAAGAGACTATAATAATTGTTTATCTTGGTAATTTCTTTGTACTAGAGTAGTACTTCTGTAAGAGACTATAATAATTGTTTATCTTGGTACTTCTTTGTACTTGAATGGTACTTCTGTAAGACTATAATAATTGTTTATCTTGGTAATTTCTTGTACTAGAGTAGTACTTCTGTAAGAGACTATAATAATTGTTTATCTTGGTACTTCTTTGTACTTGAATGGTACTTCTGTAAGACTATAATAATTGTTTATCTTGGTAATTTCTTGTACTAGAGTAGTACTTCTGTAAGAGACTATGATAATTGTTTATCTTGGTACTTCTTTGTACTAGAGTAGTACTCCTGTAAGAGACTATGATAATTGTTTATCTTAGTACTTCTTTGGACTTGAGTAGTAATTCTGTAAGAGACTATAATAATTGTTTATCTTGGTACTTCTTTGTACTTGAATGGTACTTCTGTAAGACTATAATAATTGTTTATCTTGGTAATTTCTTGTACTAGAGTAGTACTTCTGTAAGAGACTATAATAATTGTTTATCTTGGTACTTCTTTGTACTAGAATGGTACTTCTGTAAGAGACTATAATAATTGTTTATCTTGGTACTTCTTTGTACTAGAATGGTACTTCTGTAAGAGACTATAATAATTGTTTATCTTGGTACTTCTTTGTACTAGAGTGGTACTCCTGTAAGAGACTATAATAATTGTTTATCTTAGTACTTCTTTGTACTAGAATGGTACTTCTGTAAGAGACTATAATAATTGTTTATCTTGGTAATTTCTTGTACTAGAGTAGTACTTCTGTAAGAGACTATAATAATTGTTTATCTTTGTATTTCTTTGTCCTAGAGTGGTACTTCTGTAAGAGACTATAATAATTGTTTATCTTGGTACTTCTTTGTACTAGAATGGTACTCCTGTAAGAGACTATAATAATTGTTTATCTTGGTACTTCTTTGTACTAGAATGGTACTTCTGTAATAGACTATAATAATTGTTTATCTTGGTAATTTCTTGTACTAGAGTAGTACTTCTGTAAGAGACTATAATAATTGTTTATCTTTGTATTTCTTTGTCCTAGAGTGGTACTTCTGTAAGAGACTATAATAATTGTTTATCTTAGTACTTCTTTGTACTAGAATGGTACTTCTGTAAGAGACTATAATAATTGTTTATCTTAGTACTTCTTTGTACTAGAATGGTACTTCTGTAAGAGACTATAATAATTGTTTATCTTGGTAATTTCTTTGTACTAGAGTAGTACTTCTGTAAGAGACTATAATAATTGTGTGGTTGCAAATTACTGATAAAATGTATTCAAAACAGTAAGAAAGGTTAATAAGGATATTAATCATGAATATGAAATCCTGTGCATATCACCAACACTACTGGTGGACGTAAATGTAAATAACTTGTGGGAGAGCATTTCAGACAATGTTCCAAATCCATTTTGTCATGAACATGCACATTCCATATTGCAAAAACTGGAACAGTTAATATGCTGAAGAAAAGAAAACAAGAACATGTATTTTTTTCCAAGACCATTTATTGAACAACGATTAACAAATCTTGATACATAGTCAGTAGAAGTATGTGATACACAAAGACAGTATATAAGGCACTTTTGCTGAAGTTTTCATCTTTTGCTGAATTTTTTTTACAAAATTATGCTGAAATGTGCTGTAGAAAATATTACCAAATTTATGTATTTGCTGTTCATAACACCTCTGATTTGCTTTTAAAAACAGAACATATATTTTTTTTGCGAAGTAAATTTTGCTGGTTTTAATGATTTATAGTTTCAATTTCTTGTTTTCTTTTAGAACTTAATTTATAAAGAACAATAAAAAAAAATCCTGCTCCTTATTTGTGAAGAACAATCTAATCCTGTCTTCAAAATAGGAAGTTGGGTTTTTTAATTCTAAAATTTAAATTTATTGTTGAACAAAATGTAGTTAACTGTAATAATTATTGCTGCTAAAGGCTCGATGGCTTACTGTTTAAAGGTTGGATGCTTACCTTGTTCTTGTTTCATATGAAAATTCATTAAATAAGTATTTATATGTTAAGATTATTGTATAATTGCTGGTTAAATGTTTATATGAATGTCAAATGTGGTCTTAATATTCATCAAATAAGCTGATAAGAAGTCATTCCAAAATTTTATTAATTTCTTGATAAAAAGTGTAGAGGAAGAGCTTATTCTAAATTTATTTTGTATACAGAATGCCTAAAATGAAAAATTCAAAACAAAAAATGTGGATAAAAATCTTTAACTGGAGTTAAAAAGTTATGGTACATAGAAGATGAGGACCTGAAATGTCCTTTATTATTACATACCTAGGGAACATGATAAAGTCCATTTAATAACCAGTTTTTCATAAAAATGACTACCATTACTCAAATATAATATGAAATATCTGGAAATATTTTCCTTAACTCTTTGAAACTATAATGTATCTTAAACTTGCCCACACATGGCAATGTATCTTTTACTTGCCTACACATGGCATATTCTTTTTGTTAACAAATGACTTCAAATTAATGGGTTGTCAGACTATTTGCTCCAGCACTTGAGAATCTCAAATAATTAACTTTACAAATAGTCTTCTGATACATGGGCAAAGAAAATTATATCAGTTGCTTAAAAACCGTTTTTTTATTCAAAGTCTTGATTTTTTTTTATAATTATTAAATGATTTTCAATATAAATGATAATTAGAAACTTGTATTAATTTTCTTTTTTCTTTTACACAAATTTTTAAAATGAAAATTTGAAATTATAACCCTTGAATGATATGAGCATTCTTAAGGTCATGTCATATTGATATCTAATTTATTATTTTTTCTTTTTTTAATCACACAAGAAAATATTGATGTTTATAGTTGCCTTAAAGGTACTTGGGTCTTTTTTTTTATTTATAATGTGTACACTAAAACTGATGACTTAACATGTGTGTACACAAGGAATGCTGATGAAAGAAACAATAGTACAAACAGCCATGTGACAAAGATGAAACTACCTGAAAAGGATCATGCAACAATGTTACTAAAAGCATGGGTATATTTCCCCCCTAACATATTCAAAAGAATATAATAATGTGCAAAACAGACTAAAGTTGTGGACGGATTTGTAATACCCAAAAGGGTACATGTCAAGGCTTTCATCTAAAACTGATTACATTTATATATATATATACAAAAAATGAAAATCTTGATAATTGATTAAAAGAATGATAATAGCAAAATTCAATAAATTCACAAATTTTCAGCTATCCACCATCGAGATAAAACAAAACAATATGAGAATTTCAATGAAAAATAGTTTCATTTCAATTAATGTCATACAGAATCACACATTTCAATCCCGAATTTAAGCCTGAAGCAAAACCTTTTCTTCAAATAAAAATATTGTTTGTTCAGACTGTCTTATTTGGCAGTTTAAAACAAAATAATTACATCCAAAATGGAAATCTTTAATCTGTGAAAAAATCAAAAGATGGAAAATGAGGAATGACAGTGCAGCAATACACAGAACAACTATATGAACAAGAAGTTTCATCTTTGTCAGAGTTTTATATAAAGCAGAAAGTAAATCATTCAAAACATTTTGTGGAAAAAAAAACCTAAAATAAAATATGATTTTAAACTATGAACAATTAATAAAAAACAACAATGAAAGAATCATTAAAAGAATGGAGACAGTTCACAGGTCATAAATATACTTATTTACAAATTTACATGTAGTATAAACCTTTGGACGGATATACATAAAATACACCTTTAACTTACTAAAAAAATTGGGACGGTTGAAATACTGTTCAAAATTTGGATTTGTGTTTTTTCATTATCATTGCAAGTATATTGTAAATATATACATGTTTATAGCACTATATGATAACAGAGTAGAGTGTTATATTACACTACAGGACTATATAAACCAATCATTATAAAGTAAATGGTATGTACATCTTTTAAAAAACACTTTCTATTCAATCTCAAATTAATTGAGTACAGTCAAACTTGCATTCAACGGTCACCCTTGGGACAAAGGAAAAATTACGTTAATTTAAGACAAGTTGAACCAGATTTTCAGTTCAGGCCCAAAATGATTTATGTATTATACCTGAAAAGCCTTTTACTGGAAAAATGTCTGTTGCTCTGTATTGCTCTGATGTTTTCATAACGATTTACAGTTTGATTGCCTAATTGGTCAAATGTATTGAGAAAAATTTAAATGACAAATGACCATTAAATACTGATATGATGGGATAAACTTTTGAGTGATCATTGACCTCGTAAGTGAGGTGACTGCTTATTTGAGGTAAAATAACACTCACGTGCATTAGGGAGGGTTTTAAAATGGCCATTTACACCAGTTACCGTATTTAGGGTTGCATAATGCGCATTGGTGCATAATGCACACCCCCTCTTGGCCTTGAAAATCGCCAGAAAAAAACTAGTTCATGTCTATAATGCGCATGGACTTTTGAAAAAAATCGTCGTCGGAAATGTAAGAATTTAATATCAGTCGTATATATTTTTCAGTCCTTTGAGCATGTTTTAATTCTTCAATAATTAAAACATAGTAGATGCAATTATTATTTTGTCCAAACAATTTAAGAAATATTTAACTTTGCATGTTGACAATAGTAAGCAAAAAAACATGGCGGACATGTGATTTCCCGGTCTGGGAAAGAGTGAAACACATTGTTCCTGTTTATAATGCGCACACCTCCTACCAAATAAAGAATCTGGGCAAAATCCTGAGCATTATACAACCCTAAATACGGTAATTAAAGGTTAATCAGGGCAAGTTTGACTGTAATGTGAGAATGCTGGAATTTTTTGGATTACGAACACTGGCATTTAAAAAAACGATTTTCCTAAATGTACAAGGGGTAGGGGTATATCACACAGACATTTTCTTATATAATGCTAAGAATTATAAAAATGTAAGGATGATTTCATGTAAACATCAAGGGAGACAACTTTGACACAACTTACATGACTAACTACATAACTCTCTCGTGATCACAGATATGGGATAACAATAGTTATATAGCAAAGATTTGTATTCACAGAAAATTGCTGTTTATAAATATGCATTAACAAATGCACCAACAGTACTATATTATGTTAAATATATCACAACACATAAAGTTGACAAGCACTAGTTGTACTTCTTATACTACATTAGTCTCCCTCTTATAAGGCCAGATTTCAGATGCACTTAGATATAGTAAAATACAACCAACTTGTCTCCCTCAAAAGAGGTCATTCTTCTTGTGAGGCCACTATAAGAGAGGCCATTCTTCTTGTGAGGCCACTATAAGAGAGGCCATTCTTCTTGTGAGGCCACTATAAGAGAGGCCATTCTTCATGTGAGGCCACTATAAGAGAGGCCATTCTTCTTGTGAGGCCACTATAAGAGAGGCCATTCTTCTTGTGAGGCCACTATAAGAGAGAAGTCTACTGTAATAAAATTATAATGTAGAAACCTCAGTGAAGCCTATGTAAACTTATTATACTTAGCTGCAATGTCTGTATTTTTGAAAATTTAACTTGTATCCTACCGTGACATCTGCTCGGTCATGCAATAATGGCGGTCATTTGTTTTGATTTACAATTCTCGCGCAGCACGAGACCAATGACGTCATTCTGTATATTCATAGCGTACATAAACAGAGGGAATACTTTTCAACGTCAAAATTACAAGATGAGATTAAAACAGAGAAATTTTAATTGAATAAATTCCATGCAAGTAAAAAAGATCCTTTTTACTAATGTCTTTTTTTCCTGATCATTATGCATGTTAAATATGTTTCCATCGATGGTATTCCCCAAACATTTGTATTTTTCCGGTTTGTTGACATAATCGACATCACAGTTCATGACCGTTTCTGGAATGTAGGCCAAGCAAATTGTATTTTAAAACACTTTGAAAATATGATGATTGATCATTCAGATTCCACCATTTTCTAGAAAATGGCCGATTTTACCGGGAAAATACATGCAAGTGCTCTCCATTAGTCACAAAATGGCAGATTATTTTGCATTTTCACTGCTGCTTTAATAACAAATATACCCCTTACTTCTTGGGGTAATGAAATGAAATTCACAGAGAAGATAGAAAAAGAATTAATTTAACAGCAATAATCAAAATTTATAGCATAAATTGAACAGAGAATTAAATTAAACCAGACAGAAAAATGAGATTGTCTGGGTAAAAAAAACCTGTCATTATTACAAATAGCATCAACAAAACTGTATTGTTACCACTCTGTGATAATACATGTAATTAAAATAAATTGAAATCAGTCATTAATTGTTTTACCAAAATATGTCGGTCTAATAGATTGTATTGACAAAAGCAAAAACACCAAATTCACTGAATTAAATACTTTTTATGTGGATAAGCAAGTTTAATATTTGCATCAAATAATTAATTTCTAATACTTCAATTTCAAATTATTTAAAAAAAAACATCTTTTGAAATTTTTCAGACAAATCAATTACACTGAAAAAGCTAAAATACTGTACTTTCTTAATCTGGTTTACTTTTTAAGCTTGGTTGGCCTATGACAAAATCATGTGCTTTATTGAACTTTGACCGACTTTATGTGACGTCATACAACGCCATTTGGAAAAGGGGTGGTAAACAAATCTGGGTCAGTATGTAATTATTATCGATCTTTTTTCCATGGAACTTTACATATGTGAGCAAGAATAGATGAGGAAAATAATTAAAAAGAAAAAAGTGTTTACTTTTCAACATGAAAAAAATAATCAAACATTATCCAATGACTGACCGACTTATTGTCAGACGAGGATATAAACTGGCCATTAAATTAAGCAGCAATGTCTGTAACTGAAAATTTAACTTGTGTAAGCTGACCATTAAATCTAGCCAATGTCTAAAATGTTTGGAAATATAACATGTGCAAACCAAACAATAAATTTAGGTGCACTATCAGAAATATTCAAGAAAAAAATAACCTGTGGTAACAACCATTAACATTTAGCCACAATATCTTAGATGTTTGGAAATTTAACATGCATACACAGACTACTATTAAAATTAGCTGCAATGTCTAAAATGTCCAATACTAAATATATGCATTTTGAACAAATACGTTAGCCCAATAGGTGTTCAGTTTAGACAGGCTTCACTGTATAGATAAAAGAAGAAATAAAACAGATATACAATAATTACATATAATAAGAAACAATCTGATGAATGGGTGAATTTGACAATCACTGGGATAAAAATTTATTTACATGTTGTCACACACCATTCAAGGTGATCTTTACGCTGGCAAAAGATATGCTTTCTGAATGTTAAATCATCGGAAGTTTTATGAAAGTGCAGATTGGCTTATCAAAAGCGTGGATTTTTTGCTACGAAAAAGCAGATTTTGATCAATCAAAAGCACAGGTTTTTGTTTTGTTTCAAAAGCACAGATTGACCTGTACCTCTTCCTGTTACTCCATACTCATCACGGGGTGCCAGGTCAAAGTAGGATTTTGAGCAGGATATTTGTTTAAATTAGTATGAAGAATAACACTACAAGTATGCAATCTTTAAAAACATATGTACATGTAAATACCACTGTCTATAAACAGAGATTTAGGAAAAACAGGATAAACTTTGAGTCTTTCTCTAAACAGTGATTGTGTTATAGATCTTATGTTCTTATAAATGAGATTTTAACATATGTTCGTCAAATTTATGCAATTCTGATCTAATAAGTTAACACTATTTATTCGAACATCTCCAGGATATAGATCTGTCTTTCAAAATATTATCATCTCTGTATATATATATTTATCTAACATTATGTACGTTTTCCTTTGAAATTAACGAAAGTCGCCTGTCTGATACAAGGTGTCTAATACAAGATGTTGTATCACCACACTGTGGTGATAAAAGAATGGCGTGACGTTGCACGAGACGTTCTCTGCCGAACTACTTTGACATGACATCATACCATTGGAATGTGAGACAAAACACAGTAACCTGACGTTGGTGAATGAATGGAAAAAATAACGTGACGTCATACACAAAATGTAGTCTCCCTCAAGAGTATTGTACACATTTTAATTCAACCCTTGCTATTTGTTTAAAATTCATTTTTATTGAAATGTTAGATAAACTTATTACATACATAGTGTGGTGGTACAAGACTGTGTATCAGGTCTTGTCTGTTGCGTGAACTAACTGCATCACAACTCGTCGTTATCGCGACTCGTAGTGATACTGGTTCAAACAACAGACTCGACCTGATACAAAGTCTTGTACCACCGCACTATGTATGTAATGGGTATATAGCCATCATGCATCAATCTTTTTTCCCCTTTATTTGTCTCCAAAATTTTAAAATCCATTGTAAAAGTTCTCAATTTATTACATTTAAAAATGAAAATTCTAAAATCTTTGGTTAAAAGGTAAAACCAACACAAGATATCTCTTTAAGTTAGTAAATGATAATCCGTGCTTTTGACGACATCTACTGACACTCTTTTCATACACCACTAACATTTTTAATTCATGCTTTTCTAAAACACCCAAATCATCCACATGAGCAGAATAATTTTTTTTTTAAACATACCAATCAACTTAACATTTTGAAAATCTTAATGGCTCAAAAAGGAATCCAAATAAAATTATTTAAAGAATTACATAATATTCCAAGAACTTACAATCCAGTTTGAATGATTTAAAAAAAAAAAGAAGACATTTTAAAAGATAGCAAAAATAAAATAATCATTTTGATGGTGAGCCTAACAAATTAATGTATTAAAAACTCTTAAAAAAAATCTTAAATATTTATTAAAATTTAAACACAGACACATATTTGGCAATCAAAATGTATTCATAAGAAAATAGCACTTAAAGACAGTAACAAAGACAACTGTTAACAGATGACGAAACAAGCTATATCCAGTATAGACTACAAATCAAGTCCTTGTTGTAGTTCGCAAATGATTTGCAAAGGACTGATTATGGAATGTTCACTCTCGTAATACATAGAGAGAAAACAAAAATCAACAATTTTAAAATATAATATGCTATCAACTTTTGATTATTGTTTACATGGCACAATGATATATTATAGTCACACAGCAAACCATGATTATAACAAAATATAATGGCAAATATATGTGTGTATTGAAATGCTTAAAAACAGAGGCACAGAATCTGCAACAACACAAACAAATAATAATAGTTTATATTAAACATTAAACAACCATATTTTGTTTCAGATCATATATAATCATAAAAAAAAGATGAACGTGATCTAAATTATAAAGCTTTGAAATAACATCAGATTCTGCCCTTATAATATGCTGAATATGTGTAATAAATATATGATAGTGTGTTTCTACGTAGTGATTTACACAAAACTAAATACAGTCGTATACATTTCTTCATATCACAGTTCATTACCATTATGTTATATATTAGCAACATTGGAGTGTCGCATATAAATCCACCTAAGCTACAGTGATTTAGGTCAAAGACATTTATCAAGTCGTTCCATCTGCGTAGATAGCAGCTGACATACGACTATTGCAACGATCAATTGCCGTGTGCTGTAGATACTGCTGTGTAATTTGTTGTTGTTGTGTGTATTCCTCTGCAAAGTGCATGTTCTCCAAGTCTTGCGGTATTCCTTCCAAACCTAATTAAAAAATAACACAATGATTATTTGAATAATTTCAAATTTTAAAGAACAATGCGAACAAACTTTACTTTTATCACAAGAGTCTGAAAACTTAATATTCACATTTACTGCATTTAACTAAAAGACAGCATACGATAGATGACAGCCAAGTAAATAAAATTCTTCTTCCTTTTATTTAGCTTATTAAGACTTGTTTTAAAATATACAAAATATATCATTGTACACCAAAAACATATGCATAAACAAAATCATAATGGAACTTCATTATTACTGAAAATTATATTTATTTGGTGGGGATGATCTGTAGGAAGAGAAGATTCATATTTATATAAATGAAATAAATCCTCCTAGGGGAGGGGAAACAAGATATGATTATAACGATTATGGAGTCTCCCAAACCGGCCACTGACAACAGGTTTAAAAAATAAATCAAAAGCTACCTTTGAAATCGAACAATGTTGAATTTTTGCGGTATTGTGGCAGCCATTTTGAAAATGGAGACCGGTAGAAATTTTTCGATGTCAGGAATCAATTCGGGACATCATAATCTATCTACATATGAAATGTCGTTGAAATCGGACAATGTTGAATTTTTGCGGTATTGTGGTGGCCATTTTGAAAATGGCGACCGGTAGAAATTTTTCAATGTCGGGACATCATAATCTACCCACATATCAAATTTAGATGATATCGGACAATGTTGAATTTTTGCGGTATTGTGGCGGCCATTTTGAAAATGGCGATTGGTAGAAGTTTTTCAATGTCGGGAATCAATTCGAGACATCATTATCTACCCACATATCAAATTTTGATGATATCGGAAAATGTTGAATTTTTACCTCCCATATTTTATGCCGTGTTTTGGCAGCCATTTTGAAAATGGCAGACATTTTGAAAATGCAGAATTGCTCCAATCACTATGTCCAATTTTATGTCTCTATCATTATCCATTTAGAAGTTATCAACATTAATGTACGAAATTTCAACTTTCCCATAGGATTCTATAGTAACCCGCACCCCCTTTGAACCCCTCAAAATATGACTTTGACCCCCTTTACCACAAAGCTGAAAACTTTAGGATCAACTAGAATCATATATCTATAACTCCACCAAGTTTCATGAAATTCTGTCCAGTAGCTCCTGAGAACTGCCGTGGACAAGTTCATGTGCCAAAGAAAAAAAGGAGAAAGAGAAGAATAATAATAATAATAATAATAATAATAAGAAACGGAGCAAAGACAATAAGTCTCCCAAACGTTGTTTGTGTTTAGGAGACTTAATTAATCCTCCAAGAGGAGGAGGAAATAATTATATCTTCAATAGTGTTACAATGTTTGTTGTATAGCATCATTGTGATATATAGAATGAGATTTTGGGAACTGATCAGATATCTGAACAAAGGTCCACAATAACCACCATCTAGTAACTAGATATTACCCACAAAGGTAAGAGAGCATACAGATTATAGCCATTATCTATACCTGGATAAGTTCTCTGCATGGCCTGCATATCTGTTGTCATAGGGTCAAAGCCATTATTACGTAAGTTGAACTGACCATTTTCTTCTGAAAAGAAATAATGTTATCGATTTCATCTTCTTTTAATTGCAGAAAACTTTAACTTCAATTAAAACAGACTATAAAGCCACAAAAACATTATCTTATAGGAAAGACAAGAATCGGTAGCAAATGCCATGTTTTATCATTTAAGGGTGTAGGCCTGGGGTATGGGAGATAACTCTATTTTCAGTGTCTTCTCAAATATATGAACATCTGTGCATTTGAAAATTCCCCCTCAATTCCAAGCTTCTTGGTGACAAAGATTGTTTACATTGGATATGGCCAGTTAAAAAAATGACTCCTTTTCCTTTTACCTTTCCATAGCTGTGCTTATATTTTTATATCTTATTGCTGCTTATGCCAGTGTCAGGCAGTGTGTTATTATTATATGCCGGTGCCCATAAAATATCATTGAAATATCTCTTTCCAGAAAAAATGGTCATCGAAGTATGTTGTCAAAAATGCCAGAAATGTAACACAATTTGTGTGACAACCTTTTTCTATTGAATTTCAAGGATTTGTCAAAAAAAAAAAATTAAATATATACACCAGAATCTTAGATATTATGAAACTATAGAGCAAATTCATTTTATGGTAGCAAAAAAATAGAAAGCTATGTTTGGGAAAAAAATTGTAATATCTGAACCTCTCTTATACCACCGCCCCCTTCTCCTAAGACAACTAAAGAATAACCAGAATCAAACGATTACAACTGAAGCACAGAATTTGAAGGAATTTAACAATACAGCTGGGTGGTTGTCTGTGTTTTTTGTAATGAATTAATCGAGTAGAGTCACCCTCAAACCACCCCTCCCCCTCTCCAGTCGACTTGAAAATAAAAAAGACAAATGCAGTCATTTGGTAATTTGGACATCCACTGTGTCAATTATAAGAATTCAAAAGCTTTTTATTATTGGTAACTAGTTATTTTTTATATCACAAACAAAGAAACTAGCAAAGGATGGGTGTGTGATAACTTTCCTCGACAATTTCATTTTTTTCTGGGTGCCTTCCATGAAAAACATAAATTTAAATATTTTAAAAATCTGACGGTAAAAGTTTGTAAAATTTGGTGCAATGATGTCTATATGTCTATTCTTCAGTGTGACATTTTTTGGTGGAAATTAATGGACAGGAATTTTTTCAATCCGATTTTTAATACCAAGGTGGTCCTCAGGGCATCCCCCCCTTTTTTGCAATTTCCACTGTTTTGCAGTGATTATCTCCAAACAGGATATTCAGATATACTAGATATTTCATATTTATTCAACAACAACACTCTCAAGTATATTAAAGCCAAAATATTCCCTTTCAATCAGAAATAAATGTGCATATCTTTTAGAATCTTCCGAATCTAGTATTACCATCTGGCGTCAAGAATACCCCCCAAATTGCTATATTTAGGATATGCTACGGAGAAAACGGCACGGTGAAATTTTTTGAAACTTTGGCAGATATTGTATTTAGACATAACTATTCCATGATGCAAATAAAAAAAAAAATTGAATGATGGGAAAATTTTAGGGTAACCCAGGTCTACACCCTTAAACAAGAATCGGTAACAAATGCCATGTTTTATCATTTAAACAAGAATCGGTAACAAATGCCATGTTTTATCATTTAAAAAAGAATCGGTCAAAAAAACAAATGCCATGTTTAATCATTTAAACAAGAATCGGTAACAAATGCCATGTTTTATCATTTAAACAAAGAACTTTTACAGCAGAGTATTCATACTATAACTGTATTAACTTTCTTTAATATACAATAAAACTCTTGGCATATAGAACATGATAAGGTACAACTATTATAATATCTGAGGGGTACTCTTACCTGTAAAGCCAGATAAGTTACAACTATTATAATATCTGAGGGGTACTTTTACCTGTAAAGCCAGATAAGGTACAACTATTATAATATCTGACAGGTACTCTTACCTGTAAAGCCAGATAAGGTACAACTATTATAATATCTGAGGGGTACTTTTACCTGTAAAGCCAGATAAGGTACAACTATTATAATATCTGACTGGTACTTTTACCTGTAAAGCCAGATAAGGTACAACTATTATAATATCTGACGGGTACTTTTACCTGTAAAGCCAGATAAGGTACAACTATTATAATATCTGACAGGTACTTTTACCTGTAAAGCCAGATAAGGTACAACTATTATAATATTTGACTGGTACTCTTACCTGTAAAGCCAGATAAGGTACAACTATTATAATATCTGACAGCTACTTTTACCTGTAAAGCCAGATAAGGTACAACTATTATAATATCTGAGGGGTACTTTTACCTGTGAAGCCAGATAAGTTACAACTATTATAATATCTGAGGGGTACTTTTACCTGTAAAGCCAGATAAGGTACAACTATTATAATATCTGACAGGTACTCTTACCTGTAAAGCCAGATAAGGTACAACTATCATAATATCTGACTGGTACTTTTACCTGTAAAGCCAGATAAGGTACAACTATTATAATATCTGATGGGTACTCTTACCTGTAAAGCCAGATAAGGTGCAACTATTATAATATCTGACTGGTACTTTTACCTGTAAAGCCAGATAAGATACAACTATTATAATATCTGAGGGGTACTTTTATCTGTAAAGCCAGATAAGGTACAACTATTATAATATCTGATGGGTACTTTTACCTGTAAAGCCAGATCAGGTACAACTATTATAATATCTGACTGGTACTTTTACCTGTAAAGCCAGATAAGGTACAACTATTATAATATCTGACTGGTACTTTTACCTGTAAAGCCAGATAAGGTACAACTATTATAATATCTGATGGGTTCTCTTACCTGTAAAGCCAGATAAGGTACAACTATTATAATATCTGACTGTTACTTTTACCTGTAAAGCCAGATAAGGTACAACTATTATAATATCTGACAGCTACTTTTACCTGTAAAGCCAGATAAGGTACAACTATTATAATTTCTGATTGGTACTTTTACCTGTAAAGCCAGATAAGGTACAACTATTATAATATCTGACGGGTACTTTTACCTGTAAAGCCAGATAAGGTACAACTATTATAATATCTGACTGTTACTTTTACCTGTAAAGTCAGATAAGGTACAACTATTATAATATATGATGGGTACTTTTACCTGTAAAGCCAGATAAGGTACAACTATTATAATATCTGACTGTTACTTTTACCTGTAAAGCCAGATAAGGTACAATTATTATAATATCTGACAGGTACTCTTACCTGTAAAGCCAGATAAGGTACAACTATTATAATATCTGACAGGTACTCTTACCTGTAAAGCCAGATAAGGTACAACTATTATAATATCTGACTGTTACTTTTACCTGTAAAGCCAGATAAGGTACAACTATTATAATATCTGATGGGTACTTTTACCTGTAAAGCCAGATAAGGTACAACTATTATAATATCTGACTGGTACTTTTACCTGTAAAGCCAGATAAGGTACAACTATTATAATATCTGACGGGTAATTTTACCTGTAAAGCCAGATAATTTACAACTACTATAATATCTGAGGGGTACTTTTACCTGTAAAGCCAGATAAGGTACAACTATTATAATATCTGACGGTTACTTTTACCTGTAAAGCCAGATAAGGTACAATTATTATAATATCTGACTGTTACTTTTACCTGTAAAGCCAGATAAGGTACAACTATTATAATATCTGACTGTTACTTTTACCTGTAAAGCCAGATAAGGTACATTTATTATAATATCTGAAGGGTACTTTTACCTGTAAAGCCAGATAAGGTACAACTATTATAATATCTGACTGGTACTTTTACCTGTAAAGCCAGATAAGGTAAAACTATTATAATATCTGACTGGTACTTTTACCTGTAAAGCCAGAAAAGGTACAACTATTATAATATCTGACTGTTACTTTTACCTGTAAAGTCAGATAAGGTACAACTATTATAATATCTGATGGGTACTTTTACCTGTAAAGCCAGATAAGGTACAACTATTATAATATCTGACTGGTACTTTTACCTGTAAAGCCAGATAAGGTACAACTATTATAATATCTGACGGGTAATTTTACCTGTAAAGCCAGATAATTTACAACTACTATAATATCTGAGGGGTACTTTTACCTGTAAAGCCAGATAAGGTACAACTATTATAATATCTGACGGTTACTTTTACCTGTAAAGCCAGATAAGGTACAATTATTATAATATCTGACTGTTACTTTTACCTGTAAAGCCAGATAAGGTACAACTATTATAATATCTGACTGTTACTTTTACCTGTAAAGCCAGATAAGGTACATTTATTATAATATCTGAAGGGTACTTTTACCTGTAAAGCCAGATAAGGTACAACTATTATAATATCTGACTGGTACTTTTACCTGTAAAGCCAGATAAGGTAAAACTATTATAATATCTGACTGGTACTTTTACCTGTAAAGCCAGAAAAGGTACAACTATTATAATATCTGACTGTTACTTTTACCTGTAAAGTCAGATAAGGTACAACTATTATAATATATGATGGGTACTTTTACCTGTAAAGCCAGATAAGGTACAACTATTATAATATCTGACAGGTACTCTTACCTGTAAAGCCAGATAAGGTACAACTATTATAATATCTGACAGGTACTCTTACCTGTAAAGCCAGATAAGGTACAACTATTATAATATCTGACTGTTACTTTTACCTGTAAAGCCAGATAAGGTACAACTATTATAATATCTGACTGTTACTTTTACCTGTAAAGCCAGATAAGGTACAATTATTATAATATCTGATGGGTACTTTTACCTGTAAAGCCAGATAAGGTACAACTATTATAATATCTGACTGTTACTTTTACCTGTAAAGCCAGATAAGGTACAATTATTATAATATCTGATGGGTACTTTTACCTGTAAAGCCAGATAAGGTACAACTATTATAATATCTGACTGGTACTTTTACCTGTAAAGCCAGATAAGGTACAACTATTATAATATCTGACGGGTAATTTTACCTGTAAAGCCAGATAATTTACAACTACTATAATATCTGAGGGGTACTTTTACCTGTAAAGCCAGATAAGGTACAACTATTATAATATCTGACGGTTACTTTTACCTGTAAAGCCAGATAAGGTACAACTATTATAATATCTGACTGTTACTTTTACCTGTAAAGCCAGATAAGGTACATTTATTATAATATCTGAAGGGTACTTTTACCTGTAAAGCCAGATAAGGTACAACTATTATAATATCTGACTGGTACTTTTACCTGTAAAGCCAGATAAGGTACAACTATTATAATATCTGACTGGTACTTTTACCTGTAAAGCCAGATAAGGTACAACTATTATAATATCTGACTGTTACTTTTACCTGTAAAGCCAGATAAGGTACAACTATTATAATATCTGACTGTTACTTTTACCTGTAAAGCCAGATAAGGTACATTTATTATAATATCTGAAGGGTACTTTTACCTGTAAAGCCAGATAAGGTACAACTATTATAATATCTGACTGGTACTTTTACCTGTAAAGCCAGATAAGGTAAAACTATTATAATATCTGACTGGTACTTTTACCTGTAAAGCCAGAAAAGGTACAACTATTATAATATCTGACTGTTACTTTTACCTGTAAAGTCAGATAAGGTACAACTATTATAATATCTGATGGGTACTTTTACCTGTAAAGCCAGATAAGGTACAACTATTATAATATCTGACTGGTACTTTTACCTGTAAAGCCAGATAAGGTACAACTATTATAATATCTGACGGGTAATTTTACCTGTAAAGCCAGATAATTTACAACTACTATAATATCTGAGGGGTACTTTTACCTGTAAAGCCAGATAAGGTACAACTATTATAATATCTGACGGTTACTTTTACCTGTAAAGCCAGATAAGGTACAATTATTATAATATCTGACTGTTACTTTTACCTGTAAAGCCAGATAAGGTACAACTATTATAATATCTGACTGTTACTTTTACCTGTAAAGCCAGATAAGGTACATTTATTATAATATCTGAAGGGTACTTTTACCTGTAAAGCCAGATAAGGTACAACTATTATAATATCTGACTGGTACTTTTACCTGTAAAGCCAGATAAGGTAAAACTATTATAATATCTGACTGGTACTTTTACCTGTAAAGCCAGAAAAGGTACAACTATTATAATATCTGACTGTTACTTTTACCTGTAAAGTCAGATAAGGTACAACTATTATAATATATGATGGGTACTTTTACCTGTAAAGCCAGATAAGGTACAACTATTATAATATCTGACAGGTACTCTTACCTGTAAAGCCAGATAAGGTACAACTATTATAATATCTGACAGGTACTCTTACCTGTAAAGCCAGATAAGGTACAACTATTATAATATCTGACTGTTACTTTTACCTGTAAAGCCAGATAAGGTACAACTATTATAATATCTGACTGTTACTTTTACCTGTAAAGCCAGATAAGGTACAATTATTATAATATCTGATGGGTACTTTTACCTGTAAAGCCAGATAAGGTACAACTATTATAATATCTGACTGTTACTTTTACCTGTAAAGCCAGATAAGGTACAATTATTATAATATCTGATGGGTACTTTTACCTGTAAAGCCAGATAAGGTACAACTATTATAATATCTGACTGGTACTTTTACCTGTAAAGCCAGATAAGGTACAACTATTATAATATCTGACGGGTAATTTTACCTGTAAAGCCAGATAATTTACAACTACTATAATATCTGAGGGGTACTTTTACCTGTAAAGCCAGATAAGGTACAACTATTATAATATCTGACGGTTACTTTTACCTGTAAAGCCAGATAAGGTACAACTATTATAATATCTGACTGTTACTTTTACCTGTAAAGCCAGATAAGGTACATTTATTATAATATCTGAAGGGTAATTTTACCTGTAAAGCCAGATAAGGTACAACTATTATAATATCTGACTGGTACTTTTACCTGTAAAGCCAGATAAGGTACAACTATTATAATATCTGACTGGTACTTTTACCTGTAAAGCCAGATAAGGTACAACTATTATAATATCTGACTGTTACTTTTACCTGTAAAGCCAGATAAGGTACAACTATTATAATATCTGACTGTTACTTTTACCTGTAAAGCCAGATAAGGTACATTTATTATAATATCTGAAGGGTACTTTTACCTGTAAAGCCAGATAAGGTACAACTATTATAATATCTGACTGGTACTTTTACCTGTAAAGCCAGATAAGGTAAAACTATTATAATATCTGACTGGTACTTTTACCTGTAAAGCCAGATAAGGTACAACTATTATAATATCTGATGGGTACTTTTACCTGTAAAGCCAGATAAGGTACAATTATTATAATATCTGATGGGTACTTTTACCTGTAAAGCCAGACAAGGTACAACTATTATAATATCTGACAGGTACTCTTACCTGTAAAGCCAGATAAGGTACAACTATTATAATATCTGACTGGTACTCTTACCTGTAAAGCCAGACATATTCATATTTTGTAGATAGGTCTCATATCCCTGCTGGTAAGGTGCAGGCTGCATATTGGGACGCATACCAGGAGGCATTCCTGTACGCATCTGTGGGAAATTTCTTCTGTTGAAGTTGTGTGGTAATGTTGTAGGGAAAGTACCAAATCTACAAAAAATACACACAATCTATTTTATGAAGAAGGCATAGATTTACACCATGAGAGGGAAATTGGAAATCTATTTTTATATATAGGACAATTAAGATAAAAAAAATAGCACTATATGCATAACTATAAACATTATAACAACTCATAGCATAACCATGCTTAATAATTTCGTTCTTAACATTTTAAAATTCTTCAATAACTGACATTGATATATCACAATAATTTTTCTGGAGAAGCTTATTATCAGAGGAACATTAGATCATTATATGTCAATACTGACACCCATCCAAAATACAAATGTAATCACATGTCACAACCCTATGACTGAAAGGGGCTGCTATGGTCATGATCATATGGTAGTTTGATTTACAACTACCTGTGCAATTAGTGCCTATCACCACTAAAGTTGTGAGTTTGAATCTCGCTCATGGTGAAGTGTATTCGATACAACATGATGTGATAAAGTTTGTTAGTGACTTACGACAGGTCGCTGGTTTCCTACACCAATAAAACTGACCGCCACTATATAACTGAAATATTGTTCAAAGTGGCATTCAACCCCTTAGCCCCCTAGGTTTGTAAATTTTCAGCATTTTTACATATTTGTTATGTGATGTGCTTTATCCATATGTAAGTCCCTTTTCCATCATAATGTTTTGGAAACGATTAAGCTGAACATTTTTGATATCAGTTTTTGCATGTGGATAAGAATTTAAAAAACAATTTCTTTAGAATAACTTGAATAAAATCAATTAACTTCAACAACTGTGTGTGATAATTAACACTCCTTTTCTTTTTATTGATTTCTACTAAACTTGTTAATATAAACAGGTGAAAAACTCTTCTTACAAAGTTTACTTTCATTTCATAATTATTCAAGCTTACAGAAACTTCGTCACAATAAAAACAGCAAGTTTATTTCATGGTGAAAAAGTTGGTGATAAAATGCTAAAATATGAAAATATATACAGTTGGGAAGATGAGCACATCATTGAAAAAAAAATGTTAATATTTAAAAAAAAGAAGAAGAAAAAAAAAAGGTTATATTTCAATCATGATCAGTTTTTGCTTCATGTTAAATTTAAACATTAAAGCCACTTGGTGACTGAATATGTCAGTCACCAATACCACAGCCAGACATGCAATGCCATATCAATATTGTGTCTCAAAATATTAGAGGTCAAATACAATTTAGAAATAGGAAGTTTTCTACAGTATTTTTCAATTGTTAATTTAAATGCACTTATTATTATTTCTAAATATTAGCTTATAAGAATATTATTTACCTATTTATGATCTAATTTATTGCTGGGGATAATTTATTGTTTAATAGATATATATACTATCATTGATTATTTTGTGAGAATGGATTTCTAAGAGCAATATCACATCGAAGGTGAATCGTGATGTGCGATGAGAAGTCCATTTCGATCAAAATATATGTCAAGAATATGTCAAAGTGACGTCAATATAACATTATGATAGAAATCAACAATAATATGTTTGTATCAAGATTGTTTCTTGACAACAGATTTTATCACAGAGAAAGTTTACAAATTATTGATAATATGTCATAGCTATTGATTTTAAAAGCTACATACTGTTCCTCTTCCATTGTTATGTTGGTACTTGGCATTGGGCTGCCCTGCTGTATGACACTGGGTACTGGAGAGGCTGTTGTATTCTGTTGACTCTGGTAGTTTAATCCAACTGAAAAAAATTAATATACAATGTATTTATTTGTTACCTTCTTCAGATATTTTATATCAATAATAATTTTTTTTCATTAACAGTTTGAAAAAGATGTTATGTCTGTAATTGATAGAATCGGTCTTTTATCAGAAATGTGAAATCTACTGGATTTTAGTTTACAAACATCATTTAGGTTATAAAATGTACATCAACCGATATGGAGCATACATTCCTATACTGTTTAAAACACAAACGATCTGGGGCATACATTCCTATACTGTTTAAAACACAAACGATCTGGGGCATACATTCCTATACTGTTTAAAACACAAACGATCTGGGGCATACATTCCTATACTGTTTAAAACACAAACGATCTGGGACATACATTCCTATACTGTTTAAAACACAAACGATCTGGGGCATACATTCCTATACAGTTTAAAATACAAACGATCTGGGGCATACATTCCTATACTGTTTAAAACACAAACGATCTGGGGCATACATTTCTATACTGTTTAAAACACAAACGATCTGGGGCATACATTCCTATACTGTTTAAAACACAAACGATCTGGAGCATACATTCCTATACTGTTTAAAACACAAACGATCTGGAGCATACATTCCTATACTGTTTAAAACACAAACGATCTGGGGCATACATTCCTATACTGTTTAAAACACAAACGATCTGGGGCATACATTCCTATACTGTTTAAAACACAAACGATCTGGGGCATACATTCCTATATTGTCTAAAACACAAACGATCTGGGGCATACATTCCTATACTGTTTAAAACACAAATGATCTGGGGCATACATTCCTATACTGTTTAAAACACAAATGATCTGGGGCATACATTCCTATACTTTTTAAAACACAAACGATCTGGGGCATACATTCCTATACTGTTTAAAACACAAACAATCTGGGGCATACATTCTTGATACTGTTTAAAACACAAACGATCTGGGGCATACATTCCTATACTGTTTAAAACACAAATGATCTGGGGCATACATTCTTGATACTGTTTAAAACACAAACGATCTGGGCCATACATTCCTATACTGTTTAAAACACAAACGATCTGGGGCTTACATTCTTGATACTGTTTAAAACACAAACGATCTGGGGCATACATTCCTATACTGTTTAAAACACAAACGATCTGGGGCATACATTCCTATACTGTTTAAAACACAAACGATCTGGGGCATACATTCCTATACTGTTTAAAACACAAACGATCTGGGGCATACATTCCTATACTGTTTAAAACACAAACGATCTGGGGCTTACATTCTTGATACTGTTTAAAACACAAACGATCTGGGGCATACATTCTTATACTGTTTAAAACACAAACGATCTGGGGCATACATTCCTATACTGTTTAAAACACAAACGATCTGGGGCATACATTCCTATACTGTTTAAAACACAAACGATCTGGGGCATACATTCCTATACAGTTTAAAACACAAACGATCTGGGACTTACATTCTTGATACTGTTGAAAACACAAACGATCTGGGGCATACATTCCTATACTGTTTAAAACACAAACGATCTGGGGCATACATTCCTATACTGTCTAAAACACAAACGATCTGTGGTTTACATTCTTAATACTGTTTAAAACACAAACGATCTGGGGCATACATTCCTATACTGTTTAAAACACAAACAATCTGGGGCATACATTCCTATACTGTTTAAAACATAAACGATCTAGGGCATACATTCCTATACTGTTTAAAACACAAACGATCTGGGGCATACATTCCTATACAGTTTAAAACACAAACGATCTGGGGCTTACATTCTTGATACTGTTTAAAACACAAACGATATGAGGCATATATTCTTGATACTGTTTAAAACACAAGCGATATGGGGCATACATTCTTGGTACTGTTTAAAACACAAACGATCTGGGGCATACATTCTTGATACTGTTTAAAACACAAACGATCTGGGGCATACATTCCTATACTGTTTAAAACATAAACGATCTGGGGCATACATTCATATACTGTCTAAAACACAAACGATCTGGGGCATACATTCCTATACTGTTTAAAACACAAATGATATGGGGCATACATTCTTGATACTGTTTAAAACACAAACGATATGGGGCATACATTCCTACACAGTTTAAAACACAAACAAGATGGGGCATACATTCTTGATACTGTTTAAAACACAAACGATATGGGGCATACATTCTTGATACTGCTTAAAACACAAACAATCTGGGGCATACATTCCTGATACTGTTTAAAACACAAACGATATGGGCCATACATTCTTGATACTGTTTAAAACACAAACGATATGGGGCATACATTCTTGATACTGTTTAAAACACAAACGATATGGGGCATACATTCTTGATACTGTTTAAAACACAAACGATCTGGGGCATACATTCCTGATACTGTTTAAAACACAAACGATCTGGGGCCATACATTCTTGATACTGTTCAAAACACAAATGATCTGGGGCATACATTCTTGATACTGTTTAAAACACAAACGATCTGGCGCATACATTTTTGATACTGTTTAAAACACAAACAATCTGGGGCATACATTCTTGATACTGTTTAGAACACACAAACGATCTGGGGCATACATTCTTGATACTGTTTAAAACACAACGATCTGGGGCATACATTCTTGATACTGTTCAAAACACAAACGATCTGGGGCTTACATTCTTGATACTGTTTAAAACACAAACGATATGAGGCATATATTCTTGATACTGTTTAAAACACAAGCGATATGGGGCATACATTCTTGGTACTGTTTAAAACACAAACGATCTGGGGCATACATTCTTGATACTGTTTAAAACACAAACGATCTGGGGCATACATTCCTATACTGTTTAAAACATAAACGATCTGGGGCATACATTCATATACTGTTTAAAACACAAACGATCTGGGGCATACATTCCTATACTGTTTAAAACACAAATGATATGGGGCATACATTCTTGATACTGTTTAAAACACAAACGATCTGGGGCATACATTCCTACACAGTTTAAAACACAAACAAGATGGGGCATACATTCTTGATACTGTTTAAAACACAAACGATATGGGGCATACATTCTTGATACTGTTCAAAACACAAACAATCTGGGGCATACATTCCTGATACTGTTTAAAACACAAACGATATGGGCCATACATTCTTGATACTGTTTAAAACACAAACGATATGGGGCATACATTCTTGATACTGTTTAAAACACAAACGATATGGGGCATACATTCTTGATACTGTTTAAAACACAAACGATCTGGGGCATACATTCCTGATACTGTTTAAAACACAAACGATCTGGGGCCATACATTCTTGATACTGTTCAAAACACAAATGATCTGGGGCATACATTCTTGATACTGTTTAAAACACAAACGATCTGGGGCATACATTTTTGATACTGTTTAAAACACAAACAATCTGGGGCATACATTCTTGATACTGTTTAGAACACACAAACGATCTGGGGCATACATTCTTGATACTGTTTAAAACACAACGATCTGGGGCATACATTCTTGATACTGTTCAAAACACAAATGATCTGGGGCCATACATTCTTGATACTGTTCAAAACACAAATGATCTGGGGCATACATTCTTGATACTGTTTAAAACACAAACGATCTGGCGCATACATTTTTGATACTGTTTAAAACACAAACAATCTGGGGCATACATTCTTGATACTGTTTAGAACACACAAACGATCTGGGGCATACATTCTTGATACTGTTTAAAACACAACGATCTGGGGCATACATTCTTGATACTGTTCAAAACACAAACGATCTGGGGCCATACATTCTTGATACTGTTTAAAACACAAACGATATGAGGCATATATTCTTGATACTGTTTAAAACACAAGCGATATGGGGCATACATTCTTGGTACTGTTTAAAACACAAACGATCTGGGGCATACATTCTTGATACTGTTTAAAACACAAACGATCTGGGGCATACATTCCTATACTGTTTAAAACATAAACGATCTGGGGCATACATTCATATACTGTTTAAAACACAAACGATCTGGGGCATACATTCCTATACTGTTTAAAACACAAATGATATGGGGCATACATTCTTGATACTGTTTAAAACACAAACGATCTGGGGCATACATTCCTACACAGTTTAAAACACAAACAAGATGGGGCATACATTCTTGATACTGTTTAAAACACAAACGATATGGGGCATACATTCTTGATACTGTTCAAAACACAAACAATCTGGGGCATACATTCCTGATACTGTTTAAAACACAAACGATATGGGCCATACATTCTTGATACTGTTTAAAACACAAACGATATGGGGCATACATTCTTGATACTGTTTAAAACACAAACGATCTGGGGCATACATTCCTGATACTGTTTAAAACACAAACGATCTGGGGCCATACATTCTTGATACTGTTCAAAACACAAATGATCTGGGGCATACATTCTTGATACTGTTTAAAACACAAACGATCTGGGGCATACATTTTTGATACTGTTTAAAACACAAACAATCTGGGGCATACATTCTTGATACTGTTTAGAACACACAAACGATCTGGGGCATACATTCTTGATACTGTTTAAAACACAACGATCTGGGGCATACATTCTTGATACTGTTCAAAACACAAACGATCTGGGGCATACATTCTTGATACTGTTTAAAATACAAACAATCTGGGGCATACATTCTTGATACTGTTTAAGACACAAACAATCTGGGGCATACATTCTTGATACTGTTTAAAACACAAACAATCTGGGGCATACATTCTTGATACTGTTTAAGACACAAACAATCTGGGGCATACATTCTTGATACTGTTCAAAACACAAACGATCTGGGGCATACATTCCTGATACTGTTTAAACACAAACGATCTGGGTCATACATTCTTGATACCATTTGGTTTCATTCATAAATATTAGTTGGAAAGAAAAGTTTGAAGATACCAAAGGGGTAACCAGAAGCCGTAAATCAAAGGACAGATAACATAATGGCCAAAAGAAAAAGGACAAAAGGACAAACAATGATTTAAAAAAAACATTACACAGAAAACTAAAGATTCAGCAACACGAACTCTACTAAAAACCAGTGTCGAACTGAGGTGCTCCGAAAGGGTAACCAGTTCTTGCTCCAATTGTGTCGCCTGTCGTGCTTTGGGACATATAATTTTGGGTTTTGTAGATAAGTTAATCTACAAATAACATTCCAACAAACAGTCAATTTTTAATGATGTATGAACTTTAACAAGTGTCAAGATATTTCTTTGAAACCACAAAAATTTATACAAACATATTTGAATCATTTTTCACTAATAAGTCTTAAGTAGAGTTCTCTCACATTTGAATTCTACAAGTAATCAACAAAGAGTGATTGTATAACACAATGATTCAAATTGTACTTTTCTTGATATAAATGCCTGTTTTATCCAAAAATATGAAATATGGACATAGTACCAGTCTATGGTTGGTAAAAGGTGAATTACCGTTAATTAATTAATATCAGATCATGGTTGATCAAGTCAATTAAATGTGTGTTTCGTTGGCACACAACCTTAACAAATCAGAGTCTATATTATCCTATTCAGGCGTCAAATCTTACACAAAATGCCACATTGTTTTATCACTCAATAATGTTATCATTTCTTTCCTTAAACCATTGATGCAAGAAAATAATTTATAATCTCCAATTAAAGGACTGAATTTCATCACGTACTACCTAAACTAGAGAGGGTCTTTATTTCATTTTATTATCTACAATCAAGAGATAGCTTTATTCCTACAAGAGATTCTGTAACCACAGAATAATCATACATACATGTTTATTCTACACATTAAGATTACTTGGTCCTATATTTCTATTTGCTTGTAGAGAGTCCACATACAGGTACTTTTTTTTTAAACATTGAATGCTTTGTGATGTCAAAACAATTTGTTTATGTGTCAAAACAATATTTTTGCTGTTAGCATATGCTAACACTTTTTAAAACGCCTTTAGTTTTACAATTTTCATAGTCGGTGAGACATCATTTGTTTCCTTCATCATCTTAGCGGCTTTGTGTTGAGTCCCCTATTATTTTCATTCTTATATTGAATATATAAAACCTGATTTATATCTCCATTTTATATATGATATATATATATAATCTATAAGAAATATCAAACAAAATCTAATTAAAATCTAATTCAAATTGACCTTCATATAAAAAAAATTTGATGCTACTTTTCGGTGAACAAAGTACGAAAAGGATTGAAAATCAAAGTAACGCCACAAACTCCTGGTATCAAAACTAACAACTTTTCGCATATAATCTGTATAAACCTATATTCATGGATTACAACTTTCATTTCAAAGATCTAAGAAATATCAAACAAAATCTAATCAAAATTGACCATCATATAAAAAATCTTAGTCGCTACATTTCGGTGAACAAAGTACATGTACCAAAAGGATTGAAAATCAAAGTAATGCCACAAATTCCTGGTATCAAAACTAACAACTTTCACCGACGTTGAGATATAATTTTATTTGAATGTTCAACACGACTTTTGAAACTTCTTTTAGACGATGCCTCATACCAAAAGAAAGGCCTCGAAAAAATATTTTCAGATTTGCTCTAAACCAGTGAAGAATAACTCTCGACAGACGATTTTACAAACATATGCCGTCGTCTAGATGAAATTCAAAAATTAGAAGACACCAAATTTTTGAAGAAACGAGATGCAAAGTTTAAAAGGGATGGAATCAAACCCAAAACTCCAATTGATTCCCCCGAGGACACAGTGGTGAGGAAGACGCGTACACGACGTTTCAGAAGGAAAATGAAAGCAGAGAATAGAAAATCTAACGTGGTTGTCAATCTTTTCAGTAAATCCCTAAATTCAGCCGAATCATCGTTACTTTCTAAGGGTTTAAATTTTTGTCCAAATCCTTCTAAAATAAATGTTCGTGAACTTGTTGAAGACCTGGATCAATTTGCATGACGGCTTAGAATTAAAGAATATTTTCAGAAAATATCACGCTTGTTACCATGGAAGTAACTTCCCTCTACACGAACATTCGCCATGATGACGGAATTGCCGTATGCAGAAAAATATGGGAACAATGAACAGTTCAAGAACCTCCGACAGAATGTTTAGTGGAGATGCTTACACTGGTTCTAAAAAACAACAATTTTACTTTTGACGGAAACCACTATCTTCAAATAAATGAGACAGCTATGGGAAGCAAAATGGCACCCCCTCTATGCCAACATTTCTATGGGAAACCTAGAAGAACAATTACTCCTCTCGTCACTTAAACAACCTCTTTCATGGTTCTGGTTTATAGATGACGTTGACATGAAGTGGATACATAGCGATAAAGAGCTTGATGAATTTTTCGAAAATGCAACAGTATCCATCCATCTATAAAATTCACACAAGAAGTGTCGAAAACAAAAATATCCTTCCTTGATACTACCACCACGTTCAAGGAAGGCAACATGATAACTGATGTATACTCTAAACCCACAGACAAACATCAATACCTTTCACCCAGTAGTTGCCATCCTAAGCACTGTTTTAAGAGTATCCCATTCAGCCAAGCCATTAGGATAAAATGAATATGCTCCATTGTTGAAACCACCAAGCAAAGACTAGGAGATTTACACCATCATTTGAAGAAATGGGGATATAATGATAAAGTTATAGAGAGTGGGTTTTCAAAGGCCAGTGAAATTAACAGAAATAACATCCTGGAATACAAAGAAAAAAAGATCAACAAACGGGTTCTCCTTGTTCTCACTTGCCATCCCTCTTTAGAGAAAATTTCAGGCATCGTCCATCATCATTGGAAAGAAATTGAAAAAAGTGAAACGCTGGCCAAGTTGTTCCTTGAACCACCCGTTGTGGCATTCCGGCAACCTAAAAGCATTAAGGATACACTGGTCAGAGCTGCGGTATCTAGACCTTCATCGACGGTCAGCCAGTGTAAACCATGTGGTGACAAGCGTTGCAATTGCAACACACACAAGTGTTCCATAGTAAGACGACAGGAAAGGAGTATAAGATCTTTTGCAATGTCAATTGCCAAATACCTAATGTGGTTTACCTCCTTGACTGTCACGTCTGCGGGTCGCAATAGTCGCAATATGTAGGAGAAAGTGTCCAACCATTCAACAAAAGAATGAATGGACACAGAAGTGATCTTACGAAAAAGACGCTCTTTCCCGTGAGTCAACACTTTGTGTCGCCGGGGCACTCATTGGATGACTTTGGTAGATCCAAAATTTATATCATTGACCACAATCCAAGTTGGAAAGAGAATCAAAGACAAAAAAAAGAGAGTTTTTGGATCCGCGAGTTACAAACATAACATCCGGAGGGCATAAACAAAAAGGCCTAAATCTTTTGTTGTTTTTTTAACTTTTTAACCAGTGCCTGGTTCTTAGCTAGTTGGTAAATTTCATCATTACCTTTTCTCATTGTTTTCATATTCTTTATAATTAGTGTACATATATATTTTAATAATAAAAGTTCAAGATTATGATTTTTACGTCACGATAACTGATGGTCATGTGACAATTTTTCAAATCAGATTACAGATGCTGATAAAGCTTGTCGGTCGAGCGAAATATCCATCCATTTGATTATAATTAGTCTTTCTGTAGATTTATAGTTATTTTTGTTATATTTTAACATTTTTTTTTATGTTGTTGAGCTATATTTTAGACGTTTATATATATATATATATATTTACAGTGCTTTAATATTAATCAATTTCTTTTTGACCACCTATCATTAAAAAAAAACTTGACCCCATGTCACTAATATATAATCCATGCCTCTATCATACCCTCATCTAAATCAATCCCTCTATCATACCCTCATCTAAATCAATTCCGCAATCATACCCTCATCTAAATCAATGCCTCTATCATACCCTCATCTAAATCAATGCCTCTATCATACCCTCATCTAAATCAATGCCTCTATCATACCCTCATCTAAATCAATCCCTTTATCATACCCTCGTCTAAATCAATCCCTCTATCATACCCTCATCTAACCCAATCCCTCTATCATACCCTTATCTAAATCAATGCCTCTATCATACCCTCATCTAAATCAATCCCTCTATCATACCCTTATCTAAATCAATCCCTCTATCATACCCTTATCTAAATCAATGCCTCTATCATACCCTCATCTAAATCAATCCCTCTATCATACCCTCATCTAAATCAATGCCTCTATCATACCCTCGTCTAAATCAATCCCTCTTATACCCTCATCTAAATCAATCCCTCTCATACCCTCATCTAAATCAATCCCTCTATCATACCCTCGTCTAAATCAATCCCTCTATCATACCCTCATCTAAATCAATGCCTCTATCATACCCTCATCTAAATCAATCCCTCTATCATACCCTCATCTAAATCAATCCCTCTATCATACCCTCATCTAAATCAATGCCTCTATCATACCCTCATCTAAATCAATGCCTCTATCATACCCTCATCTAAATCAATGCCTCTATCATACCCTCATCTAAATCAATCCCTCTATCATACCCTCATCTAAATCAATGCCTCTATCATACCCTCATCTAAATCAATGCCTCTATCATATCCTCATCTAAACCAATCCCTCTATCATACCCTCATCTAAATCAATGCCTCTATCATACCCTCATCTAAATCAATCCCTCTATCATACCCTCATCTAAATCAATCCCTCTATCATACCCTCGTCTAAATCAATGCCTCTATCATATCCTCATCTAAATCAATCCCTCTATCATACCCTCATCTAAATCAATGCCTCTATCATACCCTCATCTAAATCAATCCCTCTTATACCCTCATCTAAATCAATCCCTCTCATACCCTCATCTAAATCAATCCCTCTATCATAACCTCATCTAAATCAATCCCTCTTATACCCTCATCTAAATCAATGCCTCTATCATACCCTCATCTAAATCAATGCCTCTATCATACCCTCATCTAAATCAATCCCTCTATCATACCCTCATCTAAATCAATGCCTCTATCATACCCTCGTCTAAATCAATCCCTCTCATACCCTCATCTAAATCAATTCCTCTATCATATCCTCATCTAAATCAATCCCTCTATCATACCCTCTTCTAAATCAATGCCTCTATCATACCCTCATCTAAATCAATCCCTCTCATACCCTCATCTAAATCAATGCCTCTATCATACCCTCATCTAAATCAATCCCTCTATCATACCCTCATCTAAATCAATGCCTCTATCATACCCTCATCTAAATCAATCCCTCTATCATACCCTCATCTAAATCAATGCCTCAATCATACCCTCATCTAAACCAATCCCTCTATCATACCCTCATCTAAATCAATGCCTCTATCATACCCTCATCTAAATCAATCCCTCTATCATACCCTCATCTAAATCAATCCCTCTATCATAACCTCATCTAAATCAATCCCTCTATCATACCCTCATCTAAATCAATGCCTCTATCATACCCTCATCTAAATCAATGCCTCTATCATACCCTCATCTAAATCAATGCCTCTATCATACCCTCATCTAAATCAATGCCTCTATCATACCCTCATCTAAATCAATGCCTCTATCATACCCTCATCTAAATCAATGCCTCTATCATACCCTCATCTAAATCAATGCCTCTATCATACCCTCATCTAAATCAATGCCTCTATCATACCCTCGTCTAAATCAATGCCTCTATCATACCCTCATCTAAATCAATCCCTCTATCATACCCTCATCTAAATCAATGCCTCTATCATACCCTCATCTAAATCAATCCCTCTCTCATATCCTCATCTAAATCAATGCCTCTATCATACCCTCATCTAAATCAATCCCTCTATCATACCCTCATCTAAATCAATCCCTCTATCATAACCTCATCTAAATCAATCCCTCTATCATACCCTCATCTAAATCAATGCCTCTATCATACCCTCATCTAAATCAATGCCTCTATCATACCCTCATCTAAATCAATGCCTCTATCATACCCTCATCTAAATCAATGCCTCTATCATACCCTCATCTAAATCAATGCCTCTATCATACCCTCATCTAAATCAATGCCTCTATCATACCCTCATCTAAATCAATCCCTCTATCATACCCTCATCTAAATCAATGCCTCTATCATACCCTCGTCTAAATCAATGCCTCTATCATACCCTCATCTAAATCAATCCCTCTATCATACCCTCATCTAAATCAATGCCTCTATCATACCCTCATCTAAATCAATCCCTCTCTCATATCCTCATCTAAATCAATGCCTCTATCATACCCTCATCTAAATCAATCCCTCTATCATACCCTCATCTAAACCAATCCCTCTAAATCAATGCCTCTCTCATACCCTCATCTAAATCAATCCCTCTCATACCCTCATCTAAATCAATGCCTCTATTATACCCTCATCTAAATCAATCCCTCTATCATACCCTCATCTAAATTATTCCCTCAATCATACCCTCATCTAAATGAACCCCTCAATCATACCCTCATCTAAATCAAAACAAAATACAAAGCTATTTTGTATATTTTGGGGTTGAATTGGGACAAACTTTGATAATTGTTTAACAAATCTAATTTTCAAATTACAGCACACTTCTGTGTATCAGAATAGTGGCACGACAGATCAGCATGATAGTCTCAAATGATTAGTTAAACTCAATCATTTCAAAACACTTATAAGAATACACAAATCAAAAAAGTAAATTTCTTTTGTTTTTTATCATTTTAAACTTCCGAATAACACCAAGCTTGATTTGTTTTGAACTATACAGCGTATTGTTTGGTGGTATTTTACGTCACCAGTCATGAATCATTTGATAGCTTGCTCTTTAAAAATGTTGTCAAATGATATGATCATGCCTTTAAAAGCACGACAATGATTACAATAATAGTTTCCATTTGAAATCAAAATGTTCTAAAAATTCAACTGTTTTCATTGTTAGCTTATACTTTCATTAAAACTCATAAATTAAAAGACAATTACTTCAAAAAAGCATTTACTAAATTTTAAAACAAACATTACTCTCATTTGTTTTTTTTATTTTTTAATTTCAACAATGATTTGTTTAATTACCTTTAAAAATATTATAATTCTTACAAAATGTTTTGTCTTATTGAAGATAATTATTGAAGCAAAAAGCAGTATTTAAATGTATTTTGAAAGTTAAAAAAAATAAAATGAGAAATTAATGCAACAGTTCTTTCATGATATCTGAATATGATGCAAAAAATATGACATCTAAAAATAAAAATGCACAAATGGAATTAAATCAAGATAAAAAAGTTATCCTGAACATTTGTCAATAAAGACATCTATTTCATTTGTGCAAATAAAATAAACCCCTATTTGGTACACATCAAACAAAATAAACTACTATCTTAAAAACTGTCAAAATGTTTATCTATAAAGTGAATAATGATCAAATTTAACTTCCTATTAGATGTCATGATTAAATATTACTACATGTACAAATCTAAATGGTTCTTATCTCCATGTGTCATGTTCCAACACTAAATCTCATAAAAAAAAATTAATATCAAACTTAAAACAAAATATGGAAAGTGACAAAAAATTACAATGACCAATCGAATACACCCCACATGAGCTGGATTCAAACTCACACTAACATTGTGAGTTCGAATCCCACTCATGCGGGATGTACTTGATTATACAACATTATGTGATAAAGATTGTCAGTGACTTGTGGCAGGTCATGGTTTTCCCCGGGTACTCTGGTTTCCTCCACCAATAAAACTCACCACCACGATATAAATGAAATATTGTTGAAAGTGGAGTTAAACACCATATCCCTAACCCTAATAACGACCTATCAATAAGGACAATCATTCTGCTTCACTTATGGAAGAATATAATGCCCATAGGAAAAAATAAACAACTGTCTTTTTACAGCATTTATCTTGATTAGGGTAAAAGGCTGAAGTGGCATCTTTAGTCTAAATTTTGGTACCTGGTGCTAGATGTGTTGATTTGGTTGATAGGTCTAGATTTATATATGGAAGACATAAAAATGGGAGTAAGTAGTGGAGATTTATACATGGAAAACATAGGAATGGGAATAAGTAATGGAGATTTCTACATGGAAAACATAAGAATGGGAGTAAGTAATGGAGACTTATACATGGAAGACATAGGAATGGGAGTAAGTAATGGAGATTTATACATGGAAGACATAGGAATGGGAGTAAGTAATGGAGATTTATACACGGAAGACATAGGAATGGGAGTAAGTAATGGAGATTTATACATGGAAGACATAGGAATGGGAGTAAGTAATGGAGATTTATACATGGAAGATATAGGAATGGGAGTAAGTAATGGAGATTTATACATGGAAGACATAGGAATGGGAGTAAGTAATGGAGATGTATACATGGAAGACATAGGAATGGGAGTAATTAATGGAGATTTATACATGGAAGACATAGGAATGGGAGTAAGTAATGGAGATTTATACATGGAAGACATAGGAATGGGAGTAAGTAATGGAGATTTATACATGGAAGACATAGGAATGGGAGTAAGTAATGAAGATTTATACATGGAAGACATAGGAATGGGAGTAAGCGATGGAGATTTATAAATGGAAGACATATGAATGGGAGTAAGTAATGGAGATTTATACATGGAAGACATAGGAATGGGAGTAAGTAATGGAGATTTATACATGGAAGACATAGGAATGGGAGTAAGTAATGGAGATTTATACATGGAAGACATAGGAATGGGAGTAAGTAATGAAGATTTATACAGGGAAGACATAGGAGTGGGAGTAAGTAATGGAGATGTATACATGGAAGACATAGGAATGGGAGTAATTAATGGAGATTTATACATGGAAGACATAGGAATGGGAGTAAATAATGGAGATTTATACATGGAAGACATAGGAATGGGAGTAAGTAATGGAGATTTATACATGGAAGATATAGGAATAGGAGTAAGCAATGGAGATTTATACATGGAAGACATAGGAATGGGAGTAAGTAATGGAGATTTATACATGGAAAACATAGGAATGGGAGTAAGTAATGGAGATTTATACATGGAAGACATAGGAATGGAAGTAAGTAGTGGAGATTTATACATGGAAGACATAGGAATGGGAGTAAGTAATGGAGATGTATACATGGAAGACATAGGAATGGGAGTAATTAATGGAGATGTATACATGGAAGACATAGGAATGGGAGTAAGCAATGGAGATTTCTACATGGAAGACATAGGAATGGGAGTAAGTAATGGAGATTTATACATGGAAAACATAGGAATGGAAGTAAGTAGTGGAGATTTATACATGGAAGACATAGGAATGGGAGTAAGTAATGGAGATTTATACATGGAAGACATAGGAATGGGAGTAAGTAATGGAGATTTATACATGGAAGACATAGGAATGGGAGTAAGTAATGGAGATTTATACATGGAAGACATAGGAATGGAAGTAAGTAGTGGAGATTTATACATGGAAGACATAGGAATGGGAGTAAGTAATGGAGATGTATACATGGAAGACATAGGAATGGGAGTAATTAATGGAGATGTATACATGGAAGACATAGGAATGGGAGTAAGCAATGGAGATTTCTACATGGAAGACATAGGGATGGGAGTAAGTAATGGAGATTTCTACATGGAAGACATAGGAATGGGAGTAAATAATGGAGATTTATACATGGAAGACATAGGAATGGGAGTAATTAATGGAGATTTATACATGGAAGACATAGGAATGGGAGTAAGTAATGGAGATTTATACATGGAAGACATAGGGATGGGAGTAAGTAATGGAGATTTCTACATGGAAGACATAGGAATGGGAGTAAGTAATGGAGATTTATACATGGAAGACATAGGAATGGGAGTAGGTAATGGAGATTTATACATGGAAAACATAGGAATGGGAGTAAGTAATGGAGATTTATACATGGAAGACATAGGAATGGGAGTAATTAATGGAGATTTATACATGGAAGACATAGGAATGGGAGTAATTAATGGAGATTTCTACATGGAAGACATAGGGATGGGAGTAAGTAATGGAGATTTCTACATGGAAGACATAGGAATGGGAGTAAGTAATGGAGATTTATACATGGAAGACATAGGAATGGGAGTAGGTAA
Organism: Bathymodiolus septemdierum; assembly: GCA_963383655.1. NCBI lineage: Eukaryota > Metazoa > Mollusca > Bivalvia > Mytilida > Modiolidae > Bathymodiolus > Bathymodiolus septemdierum. The sequence goes on along the minus strand of OY726518.1, from coordinate 71,060,743 downwards.
TGGAGATTTATACATGGAAAACATAGGAATGGGAGTAAGTAATGGAGATGTATACATGGAAGACATAGGAATGGGAGTAAGTAATGGAGATTTATACATGGAAGACATAGGAATGGGAGTAAGTAATGGAGATTTATACATGGAAGACATAGGAATGGGAGTAAGTAATGGAGATTTATACATGGAAGACATAGGAATGGGAGTAAGTAATGGAGATTTATACATGGAAGACATAGGAATGGGAGTAAGTAATGGAGATTTATACATGGAAGACATAGGATTGGAAGTAAGAAATGGAGATTTATACATGGAAGACATAGGAATGGGAGTAAGTAATGGAAATTTATACATGGAAGACATAGGAATGGGAGTAAGTAATGGAGATTTATACATGGAAGACATAGGAATGGGAGTAAGTAATGGAGATTTATACATGGAAGACATAGGAATGGGAGTAAGTAATGGAGATTTATACATGGAAGACATAGGAATGGAAGTAAGTAGTGGAGATTTATACATGGAAGACATAGGAATGGGAGTAAGTAATGGAGATTAATACATGGAAGACATAGGAATGGGAGTAAGTAATGGAGATTTATACATGGAAGACATAGGAATGGGAGTAAGTAATGGAGATTTATACATGGAAGACATAGGAATGGTAGTAAGTAATGGAAATGTATACATGGAACACATAGGAATGGGAGTAAGTAATGGAGATTTATACATGGAAGACATAGGAATGGGAGTAAGTAATGGAGATTTATACATGGAAGACATAGGAATGGGAGTAAGTAATGGAGATTTATACATGGAAGACATAGGAATGGGAGTAAGTAATGGAGATTTATACATGGAGGAAATAGGATTGGAAGTAAGAAATGGAGATTTATACATGGAAGACATAGGAATGGTAGTAAGAAATGGAGATGTATACATGGAACACATAGGAATGGGAGTAAGTAATGGTTGGGTATATGATCGATAAATTATTTAGAAATACAATAACTGTGCTTCATTTAAATTATTATTTTACAATTTAAAAAAAGAAGAAGATTGAAATCATTTTTTTTTTCGGTGAATTTGATATAGAAACAAGTAAACAAGTAAAGAATTGTTCCTCTATTTTTGTCTCTTGATCTACTAATTTATTACATACTGACAACTAAGTAAACATTGCCAATCCTTGTCTTTTAATTTAATATAATAAATGAAGTCCATACAGAAAAATAAAAGTCACCTGCCTTTGATCATGTTTGTTTCTGTGAAACATTATGGTAAACTATTAGCAGTGAAATGACCTCTCTATATAAGCAGGGATGCCTTTGAATAAGACAAACAGCCTTTCAAATGCCTTTTACAAACAGTAAACATTTCTTGGTGAATTTTTTCTCTCCATTTATTCCAATTTAAACTCATACAATCTAGCTATCATTATTCTGAATTCTTGTTAGGGATTGGCCTAAATAAATGTTTTGCTTGGCATAAAAAAATTTGGAAATAAAGGATTGGGTCAAAAAAAATTGTTGTGCAAGAGGCCACCAATCTGCACATGATGCACTCATAAATGTCCTGTCCAAAGAGCATCTGATTGATCCTACACAACCAGTGGATGCCACTTTTGCAAGGGTTGTATTTGAAACAGCAGAGAAACTAAGTCCTATTTATACACCCAATGGTTCGTTCCAGGTTAACTTTACATAAAATAAAAATAATCACGGTACCAGAATAAAGGTCTGTTGTTGGTCCTGTGACTGGTCCTCGGATCATATTCTCTTGATTTTCCTGGTTTTGTGGTGCTGTCTCCATGTGTAACTGTTGAACTGTCAAACAAGTGTTTAGCATATCCCCACCAGGTATAGCATCACCCTCTTTCTTCATCTATATATATATATATAAATAAACATGACATATTTTAGAAGACAAGGACCATATTGAATTCTGGAATTCCCATTTCTGTGTTCACCTGTTTGAGGTTTGACAGAGGAGTGGTTGACTATACTGTTGAAGATAACAGTGTGAGGTTTGACAGAGAAGTGGTTTGTATTGTTGAAGATAACAGTGTGAGGTTTGACAGAGGAGTGGTTTGTATTGTTGTGGTTGGCCATACTGTTGAAGATAACAGTGTGAGGTTTGACAGAGAAGTGGTTTGTATTGTTGTGGTTGGCTATACTGTTGAAGATAACAGTGTGAGGTTTGACAGAGAAGTGGTTTGTATTGTTGAAGATAACAGTGTGAGGTTTGACAGAGGAGTGGTTTGTATTGTTGAAGATAACAGTGTGAGGTTTGACAGAGAAGTGGTTTGTATTGTTGTGGTTGGCTATACTGTTGAAGATAACAGTGTGAGGTTTGACAGAGAAGTGGTTTGTATTGTTGAAGATAACAGTGTGAGGTTTGACAGAGGAGTGGTTTGTATTGTTGAAGATAACAGTGTGAGGTTTGACAGAGGAGTGGTTTGTATTGTTGTGGTTGGCTATACTGTTGAAGATAACAGTTTGAGGTTTGACAGAGAAGTGGTTTGTATTGTTGAAGATAACAGTGTGAGGGTTGACAGAGAAGTGGTTTGTATTGTTGTGGTTGGCTATACTGTTGAAGATAACAGTTTGAGGTTTGACAGAGAAGTGGTTTGTATTGTTGAAGATAACAGTGTGAGGTTTGACAGAGGAGTGGTTTGTATTGTTGAAGATAACAGTGTGAGGTTTGACAGAGGAGTGGTTTGTATTGTTGTGGTTGGCTATACTGTTGAAGATAACAGTTTGAGGTTTGACAGAGAAGTGGTTTGTATTGTTGAAGATAACAGTGTGAGGTTTGACAGAGGAGTGGTTTGTATTGTTGAAGATAACAGTGTGAGGTTTGACAGAGAAGTGGTTTGTATTGTTGTGGTTGGCTATACTGTTGAAGATAACAGTGTGAGGTTTGACAGAGGAGTGGTTTGTATTGTTGAAGATAACAGTGTGAGGTTTGACAGAGGAGTGGTTTGTATTGTTGAAGATAACAGTGTGAGGTTTGACAGAGAAGTGGTTTGTATTGTTGTGGTTGGCCATACTGTTGAAGATAACAGTGTGAGGTTTAACAGAGAAGTGGTTTGTATTGTTGTGGTTGGCTATAATGTTGAAGATAACAGTGTGAGGTTTGACAGAGAAGTGGTTTGTATTGTTGAAGATAACAGTTTGAGGTTTGACAGAGGAGTGGTTTGTATTGTTGTGGTTGGCTATACTGTTGAAGATAACAGTGTGAGGTTTGACAGAGAAGTGGTTTGTATTGTTGTGGTTGGCTATACTGTTGAAGATAACAGTGTGAGGTTTGACAGAGAAGTGGTTTGTATTGTTGAAGATAACAGTGTGAGGTTTGACAGAGGAGTGGTTTGTATTGTTGAAGATAACAGTGTGAGGTTTGACAGAGAAGTGGTTTGTATTGTTGAAGATAACAGTTTGAGGTTTGACAGAGGAGTGGTTTGTATTGTTGTGGTTGGCTATACTGTTGAAGATAACAGTGTGAGGTTTGACAGAGAAGTGGTTTGTATTGTTGAAGATAACAGTGTGAGGTTTGACAGAGAAGTGGTTTGTATTGTTGTGGTTGGCTATAATGTTGAAGATAACAGTGTGAGGTTTGACAGAGAAGTGGTTTGTATTGTTGAAGATAACAGTTTGAGGTTTGACAGAGGAGTGGTTTGTATTGTTGTGGTTGGCTATACTGTTGAAGATAACAGTGTGAGGATTGACAGAGGAGTGGTTTGTATTGTTGTGGTTGGCCATACTGTTGAAGATAACAGTGTGAGGTTTGACAGAGGAGTGGTTTGTATTGTTGTGGTTGGCCATACTGTTGAAGATAACAGTGTGAGGTTTGACAGAGAAGTGGTTTGTATTGTTGAAGATAACAGTGTGAGGTTTGACAGAGGAGTGGTTTGTATTGTTGTGGTTGGCCATACTGTTGAAGATAACAGTGTGAGGTTTGACAGAGAAGTGGTTTGTATTGTTGAAGATAACAGTGTGAGGTTTGACAGAGAAGTGGTTTGTATTGTTGTGGTTGGCTATACTGTTGAAGATAACAGTGTGAGGTTTGACAGAGAAGTGGTTTGTATTGTTGAAGATAACAGTGTGAGGTTTGACAGAGAAGTGGTTTGTATTGTTGTGGTTGGCTATAATGTTGAAGATAACAGTGTGAGGTTTGACAGAGAAGTGGTTTGTATTGTTGAAGATAACAGTTTGAGGTTTGACAGAGGAGTGGTTTGTATTGTTGTGGTTGGCTATACTGTTGAAGATAACAGTGTGAGGATTGACAGAGGAGTGGTTTGTATTGTTGTGGTTGGCCATACTGTTGAAGATAACAGTGTGAGGTTTGACAGAGGAGTGGTTTGTATTGTTGTGGTTGGCCATACTGTTGAAGATAACAGTGTGAGGTTTGACAGAGAAGTGGTTTGTATTGTTGAAGATAACAGTGTGAGGTTTGACAGAGGAGTGGTTTGTATTGTTGTGGTTGGCCATACTGTTGAAGATAACAGTGTGAGGTTTGACAGAGAAGTGGTTTGTATTGTTGAAGATAACAGTGTGAGGTTTGACAGAGAAGTGGTTTGTATTGTTGTGGTTGGCTATACTGTTGAAGATAACAGTGTGAGGTTTGACAGAGAAGTGGTTTGTATTGTTGAAGATAACAGTGTGAGGTTTGACAGAGGAGTGGTTTGTATTGTTGAAGATAACAGTGTGAGGTTTGACAGAGAAGTGGTTTGTATTATTGTGGTTGGCTATACTGTTGAAGATAACAGTGTGAGGTTTGACAGAGAAGTGGTTTGTATTGTTGAAGATAACAGTGTGAGGTTTGACAGAGAAGTGGTTTGTATTGTTGTGGTTGGCTATACTGTTGAAGATAACAGTGTGAGGTTTGAAAGAGAAGTGGTTTGTATTGTTGAAGATAACAGTGTGAGGTTTGACAGAGAAGTGGTTTGTATTGTTGAAGATAACAGTGTGAGGTTTGACAGAGAAGTGGTTTGTATTGTTGTGGTTGGCTATACTGTTGAAGATAACAGTGTGAGGTTTGAAAGAGAAGTGGTTTGTATTGTTGAAGATAACAGTTTGAGGTTTGACAGAGGAGTGGTTTGTATTGTTGAAGATAACAGTGTGAGGTTTGACAGAGAAGTGGTTTGTATTGTTGTGGTTGGCTATACTGTTGAAGATAACAGTTTGAGGTTTGACAGAGAAGTGGTTTGTATTGTTGAAGATAACAGTGTGAGGTTTGACAGAGAAGTGGTTTGTATTGTTGTGGTTGGCTATACTGTTGAAGATAACAGTGTGAGGTTTGACAGAGAAGTGGTTTGTATTGTTGAAGATAACAGTGTGAGGTTTGACAGAGAAGTGGTTTGTATTGTTGTGGTTGGCTATACTGTTGAAGATAACAGTGTGAGGTTTGACAGAGGAGTGGTTAGTGTTTTTGTGGTTGGCTATATTGTCGATTGTTACTATAAAACTTTTTTTCTCAACCAACTCGCTTTTCTTAACAAGCATATTTAGTTAAATGATGTTTTTTTTTCATTTGTAATTGATTAATACAAATCTATATTCAAAGGGCAGCTGGAGATTTGATCTTTCAAGCACTTGACAAAATTTTAAGAAATGTAAACATAAATATGTCGTTAATTTTCAAAGGGCTGCTGTGGCAACAATTGCATGTTGGTTGGATTTATTTTAGCAATGCAATCAGTGTCTATCACCACTAAGACCGTGTTCACATATAGATCGATTGCGATCGGTTTAGTTTAGTTTGATTCAGTTTGAAACCGCTTTGTGTTCAGATTGGATCGATTTTTGAACCGATTGCAATCGTTTCCGGTAATAACCACTGTTCACACTGCTCATCTGATTCGATCTCGAATCGATTCAATTTTCTGTTGTCTTCCGGGCACGTGCCATCAGCAGACTGTTGCTTGGATATAATCATGGCTGATCTTGCAAACAGAGTGTTGTTTATGCTAATTTGCATTTAAATGCAATGATAGTTGACTTTATGACCAGAAGACTGCTTCAAAGGAGGATCTACAGACTTTATTCAACACATGCCTAATGAACACGTTTTGAACCGATCTCGAATCAATTTAGTTGTTCTCATCTAACTGTGAAGCGCTCTAGTTTAGAGCGATCTAATTTAGACCACATATTTTATGGGTCTCAAATTAGACAGATTGCGATCGATCTTTCTTTGGTGTGAACATTGAAATCGATCTCGAAGCGATCACGATCGATCTAAATACGCTTGGTGTGAACAGGGTCTAAGTTTGTCAAGCAAACATCTGCCTGTGGCAAGATATACTGTATATCACTGTAAGTGATAAAGTTACTTGTGACAGGTCATATGATTTTCTCTAGGTATTTGCCTATTCATGAGGAGTGAACAAAATACCAAATCGGCCAGTATTTGTGTGCAGAAATTATGACTTCTTATATTAAGAGTTTAATATTAGTTAATTATCTGATAATTTCTACATTCCTTCCAATAAGTAAGCCATTAGGACTCTTTTAATACAAGACTAACATATTTAGTGATGACATTAAAAAAGCTTATTTTCCTTTTAAAAATCTTGTCAAATCATGATCTGTATTGAGTTCTGGATAATACATTGTATGGAACCTAATTATAAACATTAATAAAAGCTTATTCACATTGCACAACTCTTTAATGTTGTCATGTAAAATTCTTTGTCACAAGTAGAAATTTGATATATTATCATTACACTTAAGACACTATAGTGAATTATAGTGAATTCTACTTCTAAATATTTTGTACTTGTCAAAATTATTGAAATTATGATAAGCATGGAAATTTCAGTCATTAATCTAATAACTAAACTGATTTTATTCATACTTAGAAAACATCCAAAGGAGAAGTAGATGAACTTCAATGTGATTTTCAAAGGTTATTAACCTCTATTTTCTCCAAAACTTAAAAAGTGCATTTTTTTTTTAAATTGTGTGGACAAGTATCCCCCTTTTTTCACTTTTTAATAATTTTGCAAATTCCTAGCAGTTTTTACAATCTAGTTTATAGTGTATCTAGATTCAGTTAGTCAACTTACATTGTGTTTTAAAGGCATACAAGGCTGTCAGAATTGATTTTTTTTGTTTACATTAAAAGTTGCCAATATTTGATGTTTCATACTAATAAAATGTTCTGAACAAGAAGCCAAGTTTAAAAAATATGTTATAATGTCGTAATTAGTGAAAAGAATTTGAATGTCTGTTGGTAAAATCGCCATTAACACAACCTAATTATAAGTCGGCTGCTTTTCCGAAGTTTGCCGAATACTGATAACTGCTATACATTTTTGTAAATAACCAGGAAGCATGTTGCATGTAAATTCGCTACAATTAATATAATTTAAGAAATATATCTATGAAATTGGATCCCGGGGTAATCAGTTAATATTATATAATGGTATTTAGTAAGAATGACACTTAAAATCGGAAATACGTGATGAAATCAATAAAGACAAACCCAAACTCTGCAAAGGGGCCTGATAATGGGAAAATTGTAAACAAATTGTATTGCATATTATTGACAACACTTGAGTTGACTTGATTATATTTTATATTTTTTTAGAAAAAGACAGACATGAAGTTCATTATTTTAGTCTCTAATTTAAAAGAGATATCACCTAGCGTTTTCTCCTGAAAAAAGATACTAAATTATGCTTACGTATTGAAAAATGGAGTAGGTCGGTATAATATCTTTTTTTAATTTTTACACAAAGCTTGCTGAATCCTCCTTTTTGTGTCGTTTTCATATAGAATCCGTCAATGTGTTTGTTCTTCCACGATTCGATTTGTGCCATCTTCATCAACAAACAATTTCGCACATGCGCAAACGCTTTCCCGAATGAGTTCACGGTCAGGTCGTATGAATATTGTAGGGGTAAACATTGGATTCTTTACTGGATTCAAGAAAATAAAATAGCAACGTATTTCCTTCATTCTAGGCTATTTACGTATGATATTATGAAAAATTTCAACTGCAATTAGTATAAAACATCGAATATTGGTAACTTTTAATATTAAAAAAAAATTCAATTCTGACAGCCTTAAGGCTTGTAATATATTTAATAAAAGTCCTCTTACTTATGTTAACTTTCTATTTTTACATGTAGATATGAATGGATTTTCATTTCATGCTCACTTTTACCACATTCTATTGTGCTAACTTTACAGTTTTAAATTATAGAGTTATTTTTAGAATATATGTTTTTCAAAAAAATAGAAAGGCTTCAAATAACATGCAGGAGATAGAAAAAAAAGAAAAAAAAAGAAAAACAAAGTTTTTTTTATATACAGTCCAACAAAAGTTAAGCACCACCTGACTTGTTTCAATAATATCTTTTCAAATAATGAACTTATTTCAAATCGGTTTGCTGTTTTCGTTACCTGTACACACATACTTACTTACCTGTGAAACAGGTTATTGATCGATTTTTATTTATGTGTATATGACAGGGTGTGTAAGGTGCCACGTGTACTTTTCAACATTTGTGTATGCGAACGAAAGCCGATTTTTTTTGTGTAGAGTTTTAAGTTTCATTTTCTATTGGTTTGGTATGGTGCGGGGAAAATTTACCATACCAGAAAGGTGGCAAGCTGTTGGTATGCATAACGGTGGTTTTAGCCATAGAAGGGTGGCAGATCACTTCAGGGTTAACCATTCCATCATTGTACGACTGATGCAGCGTTTTCGTCAAACGAGGAATGTTACTGACCGTCCACGTGCAGTTAGACCTCGCAAAACGACGCCGAGAGAGGACCGGCTCATATCCAGATGGGCGTGGCAACGGCCGTTCGGTACACTGGTGCACTTCGTGGTAATTTAGCATTTGGAGGCCACATTAGCACACGCACTGTAATCAGACGCCTCCACCATCAGGGAATGCGAGCTCGACAACCCATAAAACGTCCACAGTTGACATTACGTCATCGCCATGTTCAATTTGACTGGTCACATGATCATTTGGGGTGGACTATTCGCACATGGAGACGGGTCCACTGGTCTGATGAAAGTTGTTTTTTGTTACGCCCTACCGATGGTCGTGCAAGGGTTTGGCCTAACGAAACACTTCATTTCAGGACAACCACATGTTGGGCACAACTGCTTTTGAGGGTGGGGGTGTAACTGTATGGGGTTGTTTTTCCTTTGACTGTAAGTTGGACTTGTACGTTCTTGATGGTAATCTGACAGGCCAAAAATACCGCTACAATGTGCTCGCTCCATGCGTAGTCCCCCATTTCGACAATCATGCGTTGGTTGATAGGCCAATGTTCATGGACGACAACGCTAGGCCACATAGAGTCCGAATTGTACAACATTTTTTACAGCAACAGGCTGTTCAGACAATTCCATGGCCTGCGATGTCGTCAGACATGAACCCTATAGAGTATGTATGGGACTTTATTGGCCGAAAAATTAACCAACGCAATCCAAAATGTCAAAATATTGACGAATTAAGAACTGCTATCTTACAGGAGTGGCAACAGTTCCCCCAAGAACGGCTTAGGCGTCTTGTGCGAAGCATGACGAGGCGTGTTACAGAACTTCACAATAAACGTGGATATACTCGTTATTGATTTTTATGCCTTACACATACGCACAATAGATGCATTTAAAAGTTCTTAAAATCTGAAGACTGCATTTTAATGCAATGTTAAAAACGTCCATCAAAGACAAACTGGTTTTACTTTTTTCCAGCACTTGTTTTGAACCCCATTTTTGCCACATCATAGTCACGTCTTTCAGGATGATAAATACTTCGTAGATTGGTAATTTTAGAACCCTTGGTGTAGTCTTTTAAGAAGTGTAAGAAAAATGGTGATATCTATTTTATTGTTTTAACAGTATTGATGTAAAAAAATATATCAATAAAAATATAGGGTGGTGCTTAACTTTTGTCGGAGTGTATAGTTAATTTCAGTTTCATTCTGATTTTTTTCTTTGTTGTGAAATGCTGTACCACCTGTACCACTATTGTCATGTGATGTCACAATGATATTTGTAAATTGGAACAAGGACAATTTAAGGTCCTTGAACAGAGAATACATACATGTACACGTTTTTATTTTGACCTGGATAAATCCCCTTTCTTATAAGTGATTTGTTTACTTATCTAAATTATGACACGAGTCACTAAACATCAACAATCATCTTAAGCACCAGTAAAAACATATTTTGGTAAACATTGATAGTTTATTTCTTTACTCTAAAGGTAACATACTCAACATTTAATAGGACCTATTTGTTAAGTCCCATTTAACAAAAACTCTACTCATGCCTTTAAATTCTCTAAAATTTACAGTCATTTTCTGCTTGAATGAGCATATTCTGAGGTAACTTATTTAAAATTAAAATATTGTTATTGTTTTTCAAGCTGTTTAATAAAATTTTAAAATGGGATTTTAAATAACAATTTTAGTTGTATTAAAGAACTTCTAAATTTAAAGTATCAAATTTTGTAATTTTCCTATATAAGGTTGATGACAAGCAGAAACATGAAATTTATTCTCAGAATTAAGAACAGGATATAAATGTTTCATTTTTTGTAATCATTTTTAAAACTAATATCATGTGAATATTTTAAAACCCTAAACACAAAAGTGTTGAAATATTACCAATTATACACAATTTATTATTGATATCTTATAATGTGTTGTATTTTAGATGTAAAGCTTTTCTCTAACATTTATTTTACATATGTATCCTTAGAGATTAACTGTAATATTCATAGTGCAGATGTACTATTGACCCCTTTATTGTCATGACTGTATTATATATGGTACAGAAATCACCCTCTTATAAGACACCTCCCACCAGGCCAGATTTCAGATCACTGAGGTAGTAAAATACTACTAGTCTTTTCTCTCAAGAGAAGTCACCCATCTTGTAAGGTCACTTCATCATTTCAGAAGAGGTAATCTAACAAGAAAGAGAGGGGGGGGGGGGGGGGGGGGGAGCTATTGTAGTTGGATTTTCTTATACCTACACAAACTGTGGTTATTGCCATTAAGGTTAGGGCCTGTGAGTTTGACTCCTGTCTGAGTTCAAGTGTATATACATTATGTGATAAAACTTGACAGTGACTTCTAGAAAATCAGTTAATTTTATCTGAAGGCTCTAGGTTTCAATCGCTAATAAAACTGAATGCTATGATACAACTAAAATATTCTTGGAAGCGACATTATAATGCCTATAGTTATGGTACATTTTTGTTTGTTAATTGTAATTTTATAAAGGGATTTAAAAAAATGACGATTATCTTTAATGAATATATTTTAATATACAGTGAAACCTGTCTAAACAGAACCCTGATTAAACCTGTCTAAACAGAACCCTGATTAAACCTGTCTAAATAGAACCCTGATTAAACCTGTCTAAACAGAACCCCGATTAAACTTGTCTAAACAGAACCCTGATTAAACCTGTCTAAACAGAACCCCGATTAAACCTGTCTAAACAGAACCCTGATTAAACTGAAATGCTGTATAAACCAAACTTTTGATAAAGTTCTAATGTATAAACCAAACACCTGTCTATTCTGAACACAGAAGTTGGTCCCTTGGATGTTTGTTTTAGACAGGTTTCACTGTATATAAAAAGCATCTAAAACTATGTTGCAGGTTTATATTTTTGATGTTGCAGGTTTATATTTTTGCCAATATAGGATATAGAAATTGTTAAAACATTGACATACTTAAGTCATTTCCAGAGTGCAAAACATTCACTTCAACAACTGTCTTATTGATGATGACCTCTTAGGTGACCCTGTCTGCAGATGTTCAGAAGTTGAATGTTTACAACAATATCTTAATGATCATTAAATTCATTATTACTCACACTATTAAGGCCAACAAGGGGAGGACATTTCTTAGTAATATTAGGAAAATATCAGGTATAGAATGCAATTTTCTCATGTTTCTAAACTTTTGTTTTGGCATCAGTTTAGGAAGATACTGTATGTTCACATATTTTATCAACATTTCACAAGAAATGTCAAAACAAATGTATGTATTGTTATCTTAAACATGTATTACTGAAATAATAAATAATTTTTAGGTTCTATTAATGTTTGTGACATTTCTATGAAAATGGTAGTTTTTTTCCCCCATAGTCAGAGGAAATCTTACCAACATGACAATTTATATCTGTGTACATGTGTTCAACAGCCATAACATTAACAATACTGGAAATAGAACAGGGTAGTTAATTGGTTTTTTACAGGGCAAATACAAATTGATTATTAGAAAATATGATACAAAGACAAATAAAGATGTGTTAAAGTGTACCTTTTTCTTTAGTTGTGGATCTTTCTGATTATGATTTTTGACATGTTTGCGTAATGAACTTGGATCTGTGTATCGTTTGTTACATCCAGGCACTGAACAAGCATATGGTTTCTGAAATGAAAAAGTAAATAATTGAATCATAAAAATAACTCTGATTAATCTCAAATATTTCTGTCAGATTCTTCTGTGCTGACATCACAAACATGTCTCAATCGACCCTGCAAAGTGTGTCATAAATTCATGACATACTAATGTGAGAATGGTTTTTTTACCATTAATGAAATATTGCATGGTAAGTGTGTTTTTTTGTTGATATGATGAAACCAAAATCTTTGCTCGTCATGAAATAAATTGGTGACTACTGAAAAAGTTGCAACCCATATTGATATGTTTCCTACAGAACAGACCTAATCAGCTGCCATTTTTGGTCTACTCAATGAGAAAAATTTCAAATTTCCAAATTTGGCAAAGACAAGAATTGTATGTTGAGCAAATCATTATCATATACTCATCATGCAATTATTTACCTTTTCAATCATAGAAAGTTTTATCTTTTAAAGACATTTTCTATTTTTAGTAATTGTGGCCATCTTGGATGAAGGGGTGGACTGTCAGATATACTTTTTAAATGAGATTTCGGAGGAGAAGATTAATACATGACTAGATGATCACCTCATATCATTCATCTGGTTTTTCATTCACTGTTTGGTAGTTTCTGAGAAAAAGCATTTTATTCGTATTCCCATATGTTCTGTAGTGGTGACCATCTTGCATTTCTGATCGACACAAAAAATGAAAAGGTTGTTAAAGACCATCTAATGAGTATTAAAGGACTGTTTGGGTTTAATTAAGATTGTAGTTTCTGAGAAGAGTCATCTATTTGTTTTCAATAGGGTTTTATGTTATAACTTTGTTCTCCTATTACAACCATCATGGATTTTAAATAGACGTATACAGTCAAACCTGTCTTATGTGACCTTTCAAGGGAAGATTGAAATATGGTCATATAAGACAGGTGGTCGCTAAATACAGGCTTGTGCTATATGAAATGCACTGTGAAGGAAATTCAAGATTAAGGTCACATAATGCAAGCTATTGCTTAATAGAGGTGATCACTAAAGCAGGTTTGACTGTAACTTACTAGTGGTGGTCACTAAAGCAGGTTTGACTGTAACTTAATAGAGGTGGTCACTAAAGCAGGTTTGACTGTAACTTAATAGAGGTGGTCACTAAAGCAGGTTTGACTGTAACTTACTAGAGGTGATCACTAAAGCAGGTTTGTCTGTAACTTAATAGAGGTGGTCACTAAAGCAGGTTTGACTGTAACTTACTAGTGGTGGTCACTAAAGCAGGTTTGACTGTAACTTAATAGAGGTGGTCACTAAAGCAGGTTTGTCTGTAACTTAATAGAGGTGGTCACTAAAGCAGGTTTGACTGTAACTTACTAGTGGTGGTCACTAAAGCAGGTTTGACTGTAACTTAATAGAGGTGGTCACTAAAGCAGGTTTGTCTGTAACTTAATAGTGGTGGTCACTAAAGCAGGTTTGACTGTAACTTAATAGAGGTGGTCACTAAAGCAGGTTTGACTGTAACTTAATAGAGGTGGTCACTAAAGCAGGTTTGACTGTAACTTAATAGAGGTGGTCACTAAAGCAGGTTTGACTGTAACTTAATAGAGGTGATCACTAAAGCAGGTTTGACTGTAACTTACTAGTGGTGGTCACTAAAGCAGGTTTGACTGTAACTTAATAGAGGTGGTCACTAAAGCAGGTTTGACTGTAACTTACTAGTGGTGGTCACTAAAGCAGGTTTGACTGTAACTTAATAGAGGTGGTCACTAAAGCAGGTTTGACTGTAACTTAATAGAGGTGGTCACTAAAGCAGGTTTGACTGTAACTTAATAGAGGTGATCACTAAAGCAGGTTTGACTGTAACTTAATAGAGGTGGTCACTAAAGCAGGTTTGACTGTAACTTACTAGTGGTGGTCACTAAAGCAGGTTTGACTGTAACTTAATAGAGGTGATCACTAAAGCAGGTTTAACTGTAACTTAATAGAGGTGGTCACTAAAGCAGGTTTAACTGTAACTTAATAGAGGTGGTCACTAAAGCAGGTTTGACTGTAACTTAATAGAGGTGGTCACTAAAGCAGGTTTGACTGTAACTTAATAGAGGTGGTCACTAAAGCAGGTTTGTCTGTAACTTAATAGAGGTGATCACTAAAGCAGGTTTGACTAACTTAATAGAGGTGATCACTAAAGCAGGTTTAACTGTAACTTAATAGAGGTGGTCACTAAAGCAGGTTTGACTGTAACTTACTAGTGGTGGTCACTAAAGCAGGTTTGACTGTAACTTAATAGAGGTGGTCACTAAAGCAGGTTTAACTGTAACTTAATAGAGGTGGTCACTAAAGCAGGTTTGACTGTAACTTAATAGAGGTGGTCACTAAAGCAGGTTTGACTGTAACTTAATAGAGGTGGTCACTAAAGCAGGTTTGTCTGTAACTTAATAGAGGTGATCACTAAAGCAGGTTTGACTAACTTAATAGAGGTGATCACTAAAGCAGGTTTAACTGTAACTTAATAGAGGTGGTCACTAAAGCAGGTTTGACTAACTTAATAGAGGTGATCACTAAAGCAGGTTTAACTGTAACTTAATAGAGGTGGTCACTAAAGCAGGTTTGACTAACTTAATAGAGGTGGTCACTAAAGCAGGTTTAACTGTAACTTAATAGAGGTGGTCACTAAAGCAGGTTTAACTGTAACTTAATAGAGGTGGTCACTAAAGCAGATTTGACTATAACTTAATAGAGGTGATCACTAAAGCAGGTTTAACTGTAACTTAATAGAGGTGGTCACTAAAGCAGATTTGACTATAACTTAATAGAGGTGATCACTAAAGCAGGTTTAACTGTAACTTAATAGAGGTGGTCACTAAAGCAGATTTGACTATAACTTAATAGAGGTGATCACTAAAGCAGGTTTAACTGTAACTTAATAGAGGTGGTCACTAAAGCAGGTTTGACTAACTTAATAGAGGTGGTCACTAAAGCAGGTTTAACTGTAACTTAATAGAGGTGGTCACTAAAGCAGGTTTGACTGTAACTTAATAGAGGTGGTCACTAAAGCAGGTTTGTCTGTAACTTAATAGAGGTGGTCACTAAAGCAGGTTTAACTGTAACTTAATAGAGGTGGACACTAAAGCAGATTTGACTATAACTTAATAGTGGTGGTCACTAAAGCAGGTTTAACTGTAACTTAATAGAGGTGGTCACTAAAGCAGGTTTAACTGTAACTTAATAGAGGTGGTCACTAAAGCAGGTTTGACTGTAACTTAATAGAGGTGGTCACTAAAGCAGGTTTGTCTGTAACTTAATAGAGGTGGTCACTAAAGCAGGTTTAACTGTAACTTAATAGAGGTGGTCACTAAAGCAGATTTGACTATAACTTAATAGTGGTGGTCACTAAAGCAGGTTTAACTGTAACTTAATAGAGGTGGTCACTAAAGCAGGTTTAACTGTAACTTAATAGAGGTGGTCACTAAAGCAGGTTTAACTGTAACTTAATAGAGGTGGTCACTAAAGCAGGTTTGACTATAACTTAATAGTGGTGGTCACTAAAGCAGGTTTGACTGTAAAATATAAACATTATACAAGGTCATGTAAGAAACATTCATATGATGCAACACTTTCATCACATATATAATTACTGAAAAGAGGATATTTGAAAGCATAATTGTTGAATTTCCAAATAGAACAAAAATCATATAACTGTCACGGACCACACAAGGGGCAAGTCTGCCAAGCTTCGTTCAATTTGGTCCAGTTGTTTGTGAGGAAAAGATTAAAATTTGAAGAAAAAAAAGAAGGTTTAAGGACGAATGAAGATGGAAAACAGACAACAGACAAAAAGCAATGAGAATACCTCACATCGACCAGGTGAGCAAAAAAAAAAGCTAAAAACAGCAGTGGATGAACACGTCACTATCACACATGCTGACATTGCCTTTTACAAGGCAAGCTAACAAGGTTTAGATTGTAAACCAGTTTTTCTAAGCTTTAACATAATGGCTGGAAATATACATATTTATAACAATGTATATTACACCTATATTTAAGTAACCTTATTGTGAAATGGGTATGTCACATGACATTAAAATAATATTTGTTCTTGTAACAGAAGTTATGAACAATTACCGTTTAAGTAAACGACATGAATTCTCCACATATTTCAACGTCAGCTGCTTACAATTTTCTATTATTTCAGCATACATTATAATGGAACTATCGAGCTATTGAGCCATGTCATTTCTTTCAGCATATTTTTTTCCACTATGTGGTATAACACATTTTTACTTCTGGATTACATATCCATTTGTGAAAGGGAAATTTAAACAGAAATGTTTAACAATCTCACAGGAACAACTACCTCACCTCAAATTACTGAACAAAAATATAGAGGTTAACCTGGTTAATCCATGTTTTATTTACTTTATACATATTTTAAGTACATTACCTCATGTTTCAAGACAAGCCAATTATTTTCACAGAAAAAAAATTCCTGGGGATTAATAATTTATTGATAATTGTTTCATACATAATATTAGTGCATAGCAGTATCATATTTAATGAAGAATGTAACCAAAAGTCAGTGTGCAATATTGCATGAAATTTATACTAATGCAATAACACTTCAAATACTGACATCGTCAACATGTTAAAATGGTGCTATTATTTTGAAAGTTCTGCTATGTATGTATGCTATATTAGACTGCACTTGCTTAACTAACATCTCTTTAGCAACAATCTTCCTCTGGTGCTTGATTGGAAATATTTACCAAACTGACAAGTTTGTCATAGGAATACAAACTAAAATTTGTTTTTATTATTATTATTATTTTTTTTATCAAATATCTAATTTGAGAAGTAAAAAGTTCTTGCATAAGGACAGTAAAAAGAATATTAAGGCCAGCTGTTTTCTCCTGAAGTTTTGAGATCTTGCCAATTTTCAAATGTTAAACTATATCATTAGGATCCATACAATTTTTAAGCAGTCGATATCAAAATTAAAGTATCAAAGAGAATAAATTAACCTACACTTTTTAATAACATTTATTGACACAAGTTATATTTTGGAAAATTTACAAATAAGATTCTTTTTTTAACAATATAATATATTTTTTTTTCTTAGATTAAGCTTGAAGGCATTGTCCCCTAAAACATTCACAATGTAATGTAAATATGGTCACTTAGCAACTATATATCTAAATATAAATTATTCTTTGTTTATTGAGGAATATAAAACAGCATTAAATAAATGTGCATAATAATTGTGTATATTTCCTCTTATACAAGGTCATATATTACTAATATCAGATAAATATTATTCAACTTCTTTTAAAAAGACAATGCAATTCCTTTTCAAAGTCTCCTTGTAGAAATTTTATTTTCAACTTTATTGACTGTTAGACTTTATTTCCAATATATATAAGCTGTTCAAACACAAACGTAGTATAGGAATCTCACAGTTATATATTAAATTCTAATTGTGTTTGAGAAACTTAACACTTCTCAATTATTACATGATATATAGATCTTTCTGCACAACTTTTCTACCTTAAATTTATAAAATTCTTCAATCTCCTTTAACAAGAATTTTAGTATTTGTATTTAAAAATAATATAAAATAAAGGTCTATGCTGGAAAAAGACTGATACAACCATAGCAAGTCCAAGAGAGTCTTACTGGACCAGTTTTACTGCAATCAAATTGAAATTGAAAACCATAACTAATTGAGAAAATCCACTGGAATAATACCTGAAGCCCTTGTCACAAAACAAAGACAGGATCACAAATAAATGAAAAATACCAATTAAGTATACTTACCATATACATAAAACTTTGGAAGTTTGACTCCTTTTAAACCTCATTGTTTTTATTGACTCATAATTTTTTTAAAGTTTGGAGTGATACAGAGGAGTGGTTTGTGTTGTGGTTGGTGAGATTGTTGGCCCACCAATCTTGAACTTTGGTTTGGTGTTGAAACAATTATGGACATAGATTTATTTATGTCTCGCCTGCCGTTGCAAATCATTTTCAGAAAAAACTAGAGGCTTCCAGGAGCCTGTATAGCTCACCTGGGTATAATAACATCAGTCAATAAAACTTGACAACTTCGGTCAAAAAATAACAAATGTAGCCCTCGTCATTGCAGACCCCCTCTCCAAAAAAATCTGGGCAGGGGTTTCCCCTTTAATGTAAGTTATCAACATTGATGTAAAAAAACATAAATGTCAATTATTCTCAAAACTTAGCTTTTGCTACTTCACATTTTGTAATAGAGTTGCTTCCCTTTGATTATTTGAGTAACCAAAAGCAGTCAACAAAAAAATGCATTTCAAGAGGATTAACTCTTCACACAGTTGTCGGACATTTTCAACTGTGGAACTTTTTTGTAGATCTTGACATGCTGAACATTTTTGCAGTTTAAACTTTCCCTCTATCTCTAATAGTTTTTGAGATATAAGATGAAAGTATTAAAATTTAAAACATTTGATGAAAAAAGGGCAATAACTCCAAAATGGGTAATGGGATTTACTTACGAATTGCAGGGTAGGTAGATCTTGACATGCTGCACATTTTTGCAATTTAAACTTAACCTTTATCTCTTATAGTTTTTGAAATACAAGACGAAAAGTATTAAAATTAAAAAAAAATTGATGAAAAAAGGACAATAACTCCAAGATGGGTAATCAGATTTACTTCAAATTTGCAGGGTATGTAGACCTTGACATGCCGAACACATTTGCAGTTTAAACTTAACATCTATCTATTATAGTTTTTGAAATAAAGGACGAAAAGTATTAAAATTTTGAAAATTTGATGAAAAAAGGGCAATAACTCCAAAATGGGTAATGGGATTTACTTCAAAATTGCAGGGTATGTAGACCTTGACATGCCGAACACGTTTGCAGTTTAAACTTAACATCTATCTATTATAGTTTTTGAAATAAAGGACGAAAAGTATTAAAATTTTGAAAATTTGATGAAAAAAGGGCAATAACTCCAAAATGGATAATGGGATTTACTTTAGAATTGCAGGGTAGGTAGATCTTGACATGCTGAACATGTTTGCAGTTTAAACTTAACCTCTATCTCTTATAGTTATCGAAATATAAGACGAAAAATATAACAAATTTGAAGAAAATTTGATGAAAAAAAGGCAATAACTCCAAGATGGGTAATCATATTTTCTTCAAAATTGCAGGGTAGTTAGATCTTGCTGTGCTGGTCATTTTTACCCTGTCAGATTTCTGATATCATTAACGGTTTTTGAGTTATTACCCAAAATCCTGCAATTTTACCGTATGTTCTATTTTTAGTAACAGCGGCATCACCAAACACAATTTTGAAACTAGAGACCCTAGTGATGATTCAGACCAAGTTTGGTTCCAATTGGTCTAGTAGTTTCAGAGGAGACGATCTTTGAACAAGTTTACGACGGACGACGATGATGGATGCCAAGTGATGGCAATAGCTCACTTGGCCCTTTGGGCCAGGTGAGCTAAAAAGTTAAATCAAAATGAAGTTAAGGATTAACACAGAGATGTATCCTCCATCATCAATATATTGATAAATCTAGTGAGGCCAGGTTGTATGGTAATGGGGAAATGGACCTAATCATGAAAACTTGACATAAAGTTAACAAAGTCAGTAGACCATAAAAATGAGGTAAAGGTCAGATGAAACAAACCTGATTACCATGTACCTTCCATGATCAAGGTGTGGACCAGGTATGGTGAGCCTAGGTTACATGGTAATGCAGAAACTGACCTAATCATGAAAACTTGGTGTCAATTTGACAGTCAGTAGGCTGTAAATATGAGGTCAGGCGACACATACATAGCTGACATGTACTCTCCATGCTCAATGTGTTTACCTAGAATGATGAGCCTAGGTTGCTTGTTTATGGAGAAACAGCTAGATCTAATCACAAAATCTTGACATCGCCAGAAATGCAATATCTATGTCTTGCCTTCAGCAACTTTTGTCGCAGGAGAGACAAAAAGTGTATCTTAAACATTGAATATTTTTTCTATTCATGGACATGGCAGCTTGGTTGCTTGGCAGCATCACTGTATATAATTTTGAAACAAAGTACCATTGTTGGCCAGGTTTAGTAAATATCGGTCAAGTGGATTCAGAGGAAAAGATTTTTTAAACATGTTTATGACAAACAACGGATGACAAGTGATGGCAAAAGCTCACATGGCTTTTGGCTAGGAGAGCTAAAAAAAAAATTATGTTCTTCAATAAACAATGTAAAATTTCAAAAATCTATGAATTCCTTGCCCTGAAAATTCTTCCTGTGAAATTTTCTTAAAATCTGATAATAAATGTTCTAGTTATTACATGGAGAGTATAACATAAAGACCATATTGCTATATCACTGCTGGGTAGGGAATAAAAAAACAAGCTTAAATTATCAAAATTACCATAATTGAAGTGAAAGGTGAAAGTTTGAAAAGCAAAACATGTCAACTATGGGAGTTCAAAAATTGCAAAGCATTCACAATTTTATGTCAAAACTATACTAGAATATTAATGTTTCAAGGATGAATATTCAAACACAGTGTATCATAATATGATAGCTCTACATGACCTTTGAACCAGTGCAGTTTAATTGGAATTCCATACCATATGAACTATATGTACATTATTTGACACTGCACATTATATAACTATTTTTCAATCAACGTAGCTGCATGGTTTAATTGGGATGAAACTAGTTACAAATACTCAATCCTACCACTATGACATTTAATATTATGCCAAAAATATATGAAATATGGTAACAGGCCACAAACTTGATATAAAATACAAAAGGTAATCTAAAAACCTTCACAAGGTTGTTTGTGTAAAGCATAATTAATCTTGTCCTTATTCATACACTTCTTAAAGGTGTGGGAAGGTTAAACATTTTTTTTTATTCTCTTCAAAATAATTAATTTAACATTGTTGTATATTTTTTCACTATGGTAATAAATTGCAACTTAGTATAATGCTTAATAAAGGGTGTGATTATTCCTAGACTTGAAGACTCAATTACCCTGAACACTGAAAAACAGATAATACAGTACATTGTTAGTTTTTAATAAGCAAATAATAATCAGCTTATATACAGACAATGGTCCTATGATATAAAATGATGTACAAATTTAGCATGATAGGACAAGCTTTATTGTATTATATAAAAAGGGGATCAAGGTGAAAGCTATAAAAGTGATAAAAAGTGGTCAACATATGGTCACAGTATGATTCACATAGGCCACTTAAAAACAAGGTGAAAATTTAGATATTATAAGTAAAGAAAGATATTTGATTGCACTAAAAATAGGTTTAAATACTATCAATGTCAAGGATAATTCTATCTATACATGTCATCCGATCATCAACCTCCAACAGTTCAATACGTATAGTCCAGTAGTTTCACAAAATAACAATCATTTTCCTTCTGCAGGGAGGGGGGATAACATCCATCACAAAATGTAACCTTAATTACTATTTATTCTGCAATCATTACATTTGCTGTACAAGTATACAAATAACAGTCTCCTGGTACCCGATTCATGTAGAACAAAGGATAAGAAACAGTAACAGAATAGCACAGACATCAAAGAAGACACCATGTTGGGAACCATGCATAATTCTGCTCTTTTGGTATAATTTGTCAGTTGTTTTGGACTTTTGACATATTGCAGGATAATAAGCACAAAATATGTACATTGTCCTTAAAAACATAATTTATTTGCACTTGCTGCAAAACAGGTCAGAAAGGCAAAGCTTGCCGAAGGCTCGCTGTTCCACCTGTTTCTAAAGCTCATACAAATAATTTTTTAACTTACCGACAATGTATATATATACATTATTCTACATTAATTACAGCAGCAATCTCTAAAAATCTAATTTTGAAAAATTCCAAAACATAATTGTCAATACAATTTCTTGCACTTTTTTTTTCATGATACATGTAATATAAATACTGATACCATCATGTATTAACAAAAGAAATACTGCTAAAGTTGGTGTTAAACACAAATTAATCAATCAATCAATCAATGTTACAACTGAGATATAATTAGTGGTAAAAATATAATTTCAAGTTTCTTCTTGTAGATCAGTGACTAATAAATATGTTTTTTCCTTTCCATTTAATTAAAATAGTAAATTATATTAACATTGTAGTTAAAAAGGTTACATGAATTTGGAAGTACTTTCAATAAAAAATGAAACTTTAAATAATTCAAAAAGCTTTCATATAAAAGAAAACATTTCAGCTTTTTTAATGGTGATAAGATATGCTGAAGTTTACCAGGTAATTCAGATTAACAGACAGATAAAATAAAATAGCTAAAAAAAAGCATTTGAAAAAAAAAAAATCTATAAAGTTTTAAAAGTGTTATGCAGGTACATGCCATATCTTATCGTGACTCTGCAAAGCTATAGTCAATAGCCCAATATGTCAAGGATAAGCTTAGACTTAATGTCAACATTTTTTTGTTTTGAGGGGGCACTCAAAGGAAGATACACAGGATCATTCAAATAAAATTAATCATAACAAACTGTATAGCAATTTAATTTTCGAACCAGTTTAAAATGGCCACCAAGTATTTCAGTTCAATTATAATTTCCTCTATGTCAATTTTAATGTAATTTCCAGCTTACCAGGGAAATAATAGTTTTTTTTTATTTATGGTTGATTACCTGCTAGTCTTTCTGGAGAGCTAGACAATGATGACACTAACAAATAAAGCTACTGAATACTCTTAAAAAGTATTTGATGACTTGATTAAAGTTTACATTTAAAATTATTCAATATTTGATGATAAATATTAACCACATTATGTTAATAAATACTAAATTATGACCTCATCACTTTTGACCACATATCATATCATCAGTTTTTGTCAAAAATTTGAAACCATTCACTTTTAATGTTTATATTATTAACAAAATTAGAATTCTGTTTTTAATGGATATCTATACTATTGAAGTTCTGTACCTATATTATCAGGCTGCTCAGCTAACATCATGGCCACCACAGGTTTATTATTAGCAGATCATAATGCAAATCCGAGATTCTTGAATTCCATTATCCTCAAGAGTGGATAATGGACATATGCAGTTAATATATGGCTGTCTATGGTAATTACTCCATAGCTTATGACATCAACGTTTTTTTTTTTCATTCCAATTTTTTTTCTTATATTTTTCATTAATTTAAGACTTACCGTATCCAAATGAGTTCGTTGATGTTTGGCTCGATCTGAAGAATTACTGAATGCTTTTGAACAACCAGTATGTGTACATAAGTATGGTCTTTCTCCTGTGTGTGATCTTAAATGTATCTTCAAATTTTCTAGACGTGAAAATGCCTTGTCACAACCTTCAAACTGAAATAAAATAAAACAAGATAAATATAATGTAAGACCAGTCTTTAAAAGGCAGCAATAAGGTATGTCTTGCTGTAAAGGTTTTGAAGGTTCCACAAAAGATATAAGCATGTTATTAACATTTTATGTTTTAACAAAACCTTGAAATTATTGAATCCCGTTTTACTAATACTAAGAAAGGATGTGAATATAAATGAACATAAGAGACTGTCCAACTTTACACTTAAACACAAATCACAGCAATGGAATAAATCTTTTATTGCTGTTCAACATTTCACAGTCACAGATTCGCAGTATGTAGGATCTACAATAATGAGGAAGACTTGAACCCTAAAATGAGTTAATTACAAAAACAAACAGGTGTATTTTTCTTGAAATAAATGTTATAGCTAAATACAGCAAGGGCTTTGTAAATATCATATATCATTGACTAGGGTAGACAACATCTTGATATACAATAGTGTTTCTTGATTTCATATTTGATACTGGTGTCATGTAGGGCAATCTGAAAGAATTTTTTTTAAATCCCGATAATAAAACATAAAATTTAAATGAACACCATAACATAATCATTTTCTGAACTAATTGTAGGTAGTGACTAAGCCGACAAATTCTAAACTCTATTCATATTTAAAGATGGCTGATATGAGTAATTATTTGCTCAAAATTATTGTTAAATGATAACAATGAGGCAAATATAACTCTTAAATACAGAAGTACTCAAATTTTCAAACAGAACTAAGCAGCAATTAAAGTACTTATTGTCATTATTAAAATATTACAATTTAATTTCCTTTTATGAAAGATTTACCTTAGCATTTTATATTTCATAGAACAATGTTGACAAATTAATACAAAAAACACAATTTATTACTAAAGCAACTATTTGCCATACCTGTCTATACACAAATCAAATTATGCTATCAATTACATTATTTATATTCAAGAAAATTACGTCTGTTTTTATCTTTCCATTTCTTGCCATTAGACTGCAGGATATTTAATGAACAGCCTACTGATCATGTGATCCATGCATCTAAAGGTTTAGGTTTAGGTTTATGGTGTTTAATGACACTTTCAACAATATTTCAGTTATATTGTGGTGATCAGTTTTATTGGTGAAGGAAAGCGGAGTACATCGAGAAAACCACTGACCTGTCGCAAGTCACTGACAAACTTTATCACATAATGTTGTATCGAGTACACCTCGCCATGAACAGGGTTCAAACTCACAACTTTAGTGGTGATAGGCACTGAATGCACAGGTAGTTGTAAATCCAACTACCATACGATCATGACATCGACGGCCCCTCAAAAGGTTTACGTCAATGTTAATACAACAAATTTTGTAGAGGAAAAAATGATTTAACTCCTAAAATCTACATTAATTTGATTGATTTATCTATCGAAAAGGAAGTCTTGTATCGTTCAATCTTTCATTCATGAATAAGAAAAAAAAATATTTTCCACTTTGTTAAAAGATAACAATTTTAATATTCATGTAAACAGAATAGTATACACTTCAGTTATTAATATTCTTTATAAAGAACTTTTAAAGTAAATCAGGACTTTCACTTTATCATCATAACTGATACAAATAAGTTTTTTCTGCTCTAAAAGGAAATATTGTGCTTTTAATGGGGGAATGTGTTTAATTTAAAATTAATAAAAATATATAATTATTATTAAAGTACAGGTAAACAAAAAAAAATGTAGGAAGTTAATAAATTATAAATATATATAAATAAAACTGATGTTATACATTCATGTATGTACACATGTAATGAACTCTTAACTTTATTCTGATTCATTACAATGCTGTGAAATAAGTTTATTTACATTAGAAATTAACTGTATTTGATCAAAGCAAAATAAATAAAATACACGATACAGTCAAACCTATGTTGCAATAGAAGGGATTTCATTTTAGTATTTATGTTGTTAGAATTCTGAGTATGGAGTGACACCATTCAAAATTAAATATATTATGTATATTTTAAGATGAGGACTCAGTGCTCTTTACAACAACACAGCTCATCCAGTTATATGTGAGGGTTCACAATTTACTCACATGTAGAAAACACTTGGATTACTTGTGATTTTGCCCCTGATTTATCTATACCGACCCAAAACAGAATCAATACCTTGATATTTAAAATTCCTTTGAAATATTAAAAATATATATAAAAATGTATATTATACTTGTAATACAGCATATCTAGCACTGTTTTACAAAAGTCAATGCCTGTGTTCACCCGTCTGGTTTAATCATTTTTGCCATTTCGCTGATTTGCACAGGCTATTCGAGATATGGTAAACTCAACATAGTTAGAAGTGATAAAGTAGACACACTGTACAGACCTATGTATTGATACCACAGTTTACAAAAACTTGTTAAATTTGAAAAAAATGTTCAATAAACAATACCCAGACCAAATGAAAATGAGAGACTTCGAGCAATTTAAATGGTAGTATCTGGTTAATGTTGCGTTAACTTTGCTGCTCATTTTGACGTTTAAAAATTGACAATAACATGACTCATACGACGTTACAGGATCACTGGTTAAACATTTAACCTCCCATGTTCTGGCAGACCACAAACAATGGCATAATTTCACATTTACACCATTGTTTCCAAACAGCCATATCGACTATCACAGTTTCATTTGAACCCAATAACAACAGAATCATTTCTCAAACTGTTCGCAACAGATTCACCAAGCATGGAATATTGGCTAGATTCCCATATATAGGACCAATTCTAACAACTTCAACTTGCGACATGGGGACGGATGTGCAAGAATTTACTGCAGAGGTTATGAACGATATACGCTGAAGTTTATTTTAATTAATTAAACCGATATGAACGTGCAAAGGTAATGATATGGGTTGGGGTATCATTTCACCACTGCACCATTGTCAATGGGAACTTAACAGGAAAATGCAATAGAGATGACATTTTGACATCTTTACTGATCATAATCTGTTACTTTTGGTTTTGACCACTAGATGATTTATTTCAACTTATTAGCAAAAACTTAAATTCAAAATGGTTAATTTGTGTGGAAGATAATGAAGTTACATGTTGCATTAAATGTATTACAATCATTTTATTCAATTTACAGTTAGTATATTAGGTTTTAGAACTATTGCTAGGGCATAGTATTTTTTGTTTTTTTCATTTTATTACATGACTGACATAGATTTTGGCTGTAATCTGATACTTACTGTACACTTATTGGGTTTCTCTCCAGAATGCACACGCATGTGTATCAGTAATTTATATCTGGCATTGAAAGGTTTATAGCGTCTTTGACATGCTGCCCAAAAACATGTAAAGTCTTCACCCTTCCGCTGATCAATGTGAGCTTTTTCTAAATGGCGCACAAGTTCATCTTGCTCTTTAAATATTTGATTACAGTCGATCCAGCGACAGATATTTTGTTTTTCACCATTTTCATCAAGATCGCCATCTTCAACGTTATTATTTTGATAATTTTGATCGTTAAGCATGTTATTATTGTTTACAACATTGTTATTGTTAATATTACTGTCAACCTGGGGAATGTTTTGTGGGAAATTTTGTTGCTGCTGTAGAGGAAGTGTAGCCCTCTGTGTTTGCGTCGGCATCATTTGCTGTTGTGGCTGCATAGTGTTTTGACCCATTGCCTGGTCATATGAGGGAGGTGGTCTCATTGACATGTTCCCACCCATACTTGTTGGTATTTGTTGTTGCTGTCCCATATTTGGCATGAAGTTATTAATCTGTGGTGCACCATACATCTGCATGTCTGCAAATGCTTTCTGCTCAACCATTGGAATATCACTTTGTTGCACTACGATTTGGTTGCTGACTATATCAGAGAACATATCTGACAAGTTTTCATGCAATCCAAACTCTGGTTCCCTCTTGAATGATCCACCACTGTGGAGTGACATTCTTTGTTTTGAATTTCCAGAGTATGAAAATGGGCTTCCAGTAGATGTACCACATCTGTGCATCTTACTTGCTATAGCATGGCCAAAGTTGCCGTGGTGTACAGCAGGCTGAGGGGAAGCACTTGTTGAAGAACTACGAGAGCCATTTATATAGGCTACAAGTGATGTTGGTGATGTCCTAATCAATGAATACAAGTCAACACCATCTGGTCCAATTGGTGATATAGATAAAGCTCTTTTCTGTCCATGAGTTCTAACAGCTGAGTGTCGGGGACTTGCTGTGTAAAGAGAATTTGATGGAGAGGAATCCATGTTCTGGAAAGGAGATAAAGAACAGGTGGCACTTCCTGTAACTCCGTGAGAAAATTCACTTCCTGATATGGATCCATTTGAATTGTTTCCATGTCCATTGTGGTGACCATGGTGATTACTTCCATTATGAACCTGTGGCAGCGGCTTATATGGATTCCACTCTTGTTTGGTGACAGGAAAAGGCTCCAGAAACTTGTGTTCTTTTTCATTGTTTAGTGGTGTTTGTGCACGATCTTGTTGTTGTCGTGGAGTCTGTGGACCATTGCGTGGTGTACAGCTAATGCTTGAGATCTCACTTGGTGTGGGGGTAGCATTTTCTAATCGACTTGCTGGACGAAGAAAACTACTTTGATTGTTTAGACTGGTGTTGAAACTGTTTATATTATGACTAAAATTTCCACCATCTCTATTGCGTGGATTCAAACCAAAGCACATAGGTCCATGACTACTACCATTCAAGTCTGAAAATAGACAAGATATTATGTAAGATGTGGGTATTGGCAAAATAAATTTATCTTCAATAACTATTGGTCAATATTACAGACTGAAAATACCAATGAATACAATGTGAAGTCTTTTGAGGAAACAATAATAACCAAAGGGGAAAAAATCAAATTGTTGTTGTTCTTCATCATGTTGTCATTGCAAGGTTGTTTCCATAGAGACAAAAATAATACATAGACTCTTCTATATATTGTAGATACAATACAGTATTAGAGCACTAAAAATAGAATTTAATCATGATTTTTTTTATAACTGACAAACTATTATATGAATTTGAAATAAAAAAAAAATGAAATTCCAATGAAGACTAGGCTGACATGTTTTTTTTCTTTGATCTAAATTTTTATCTCAAATTTCCTGTCTTTTTCCACTGAAGGTAAACATACAGATTATACTTTTGACAATAATTGAGGAAAATTGGTTTGTTCCAGGAAATCTGTATTGATTGTACAAGAACAATAATAAAACACTTATCACTCCATAAATGTTTCCAAACCTGCTTTCAATGGAATAATGTAACCTTGAGACTGAAAACAACTTATTCCTACAAATACTAGCACTTTTTTTGTCTCAAAATTAGTTGTCTAAATAATTACCTTAACTTTTCTTTTCACAAAAAAGAAGGACTAAAATGAAATGAGTTTTTACAGCTTATTTCACCAAATTTGACATTTATTTAAACGGAGGTCTGGTTTGTTTTGTATGGTAAATCATGTGACATTTATCTAAATGGAAGTCTGGTTTGTTTTGTATGGTAAATCATGTGACATTTATTTAAACGGAAGTCTGGTTTGTTTTGTATGGTAAATCATGTGACATTTATCTAAACTGAAGTCTGGTTTGCTTTGTATGGTAAATCATGTGATATTTATCTAAACTGAAGTCTGGTTTGTTTTGTATGGTAAATCATGTGACATTTATTTAAATGGAGGGCTGGTTTGTTTTGTATGGTAAATCATGTGACATTTATCTAAACTGAAGTCTGGTTTGTTTTGCATGGTAAATCATGTGACATTTATCTAAACTGAAGTCTGGTTTGTTTTGTATCGTAAATCATGTGACATTTATCTAAACTGAAGTCTGGTTTGATTTGTATGGTAAATCATGTGACATTTATCTAAACTCAAGTCTGGTTTCTTTTGCATGGTAAATCATGTGACATTTATCTAAACTGAAGTCTGGTTTGTTTTGCATGGTAAATTATGTGACATTTATCTAAACTGAAGGCTGAATTGCTTTGTATGGTAAATCATGTGACATTTATCTAAACTGAAGTCTGGTTTGATTTGTATGGTAAATCATGTGACATTTATCTAAACTGAAGTCTGGTTTGTTTTGTATGGTAAATCATGCGGCAATTATCTAAACTGAGGTCTGGTTTCTTTTGCATGGTAAATCATGTGACAACAGTCTTCGAAATAAGGCGGTAGTCTGAAGCCTGTGGCGTGTAAAATTGTACACAGGCGTATAAAATGAGTAGTTCCACAAGTCCGACGGGCCTGTGAAAAAAAAGTCATTTAGTTTCAAAAGTTGATTTCATAAGATATTTAGTTTATTGTTCTCCGTTTTCAGTTGCTGCCGAGTCAATGCAAAAAATGGGTAGGCAAACAAGTCCTTTTAAGAATTTCCGATATTCGAAATAGATTTAGGTGTGTCTGTTTTTTGCAATTTGATTGGTTGATATTTTTAGGAAATTACTATCATGTAGGTTTTAAAAAAGGACCAGAAGCAGGGCTCACGTTAGAGGGCGAAGTAGTTGCGTTGTGAAGGTTGACTTCGATTTCTCGTTGGTCAAAAGCTAAGTTTAAGTAGCCTTGTAATTTTGAAGAGTCGCCCTATGTTGCCCACATATTTTTGCCACGTGCCATTTATGAAAATATCGACATCGTGTTTATTCATTCTATGTTATTCATTAAGTATTTTAAAAGTGACTTTCTTGAAAAGTAATCTATTTCGGTTTAAAGAAACTTTAATTTCGTTCAATATCAAATAAAAATGGCACCACGAGAAAGGGGGCGCAATCAGACACTGTGCTACGGGAAATGTTGATCGAAGCTACTTTTAACCAAACAAACTTTTGATTAATTTTTTTCTCAATCCTGTGACATAAAGTCTGAGTTATCATATATAATATGTTCAAATTTGAGAAGGTTGGTCATTCAAAATTCGTTGAAATGCACGGAGACACTTCAGATTTTTTTCGATCCGCTTCCAAATCCGATCGGTATTTTTGTTTATTAATTGCAATCTATTTATAGAACTGTTGCTGACAGACCTGTGTCTACGTTAAGGGTTAATACGATTTCCAGTCAAATCGGCCCCAAGTCAAATTGGCTCCAGTCAAATCGGCTCCAATTCAAATCGGCCCCAAGTCAAATCGGCCTCAAAATGAAAGTCATATCGGCGCAAAAAAATAAAAATAAAAAAAGAATAAATAAATGAAAATTATATATTAATATAAATTAACATTTTTAGTTAAAAGATGTAAAATTTAAATCTTATTGGTGAGCGGATTCTTTTGTAAGGATCAAAGAAATTAATTAATGATTAATTTATGACATAATTAAGTGATTAGCAATTTACATAAAACGTGATTATATAATGATCTTTATGTTGATTAGGAACATTCTTTGATGATTTGTTCTATTGTCTATAAATTGGCCTTTTAATAAAAAGAGGGCATCTAAATAAACAAGCCAAGAAAAACAACTCATTGAGAAATTCTTTAGTTTATAAAAGATTATTGATTATTTTAAGCATGGCTAGATATAGTCAGACGTTTATATTTAGTTTATTTTCCTATCAATGGTAAACATTTACTGGTACAAAACACAACTGTACTTACTAGACAGTTTTAATTCTTCAATAATTAAAACGTATTGGATATATTTAAATATTTTGCTGAATAGTGTTCAAACTATTTAACTTTGCATGTTGACAATAGTAAACAACAAAAATGGGGCCGATTTGACTGGGGCCGATTTGACTTTGGGCCGATTTGATTTGGGGCCGATTTGACTTGGGGCCGATTTGACTTTGAGCCGATTTGGTTTGGGGCCGATTTGACCTGCTTCCGTTAATACCTCTGTAGTTAGAAAATAGACTTTGAACTACAGTAGTTTTGTTCCATTGTTGCACTCTGATTTGAGGTCTGACAAATAATAATTACAATCTTTACTTTAAGTTGCTTCAGTTTATGACAGTCAGTGTCAATATACGTTCATGCTATATACTATATTTGCATTCCCTAGCTTTCTATATATAGTTGGACCGTTGAGCAAATTGGCATATACTGTACATATTTCTTCTGCTGAAGGCTACACAAATACGACTTTTTGCATTTTGTGTGGTATTAATTCAAAGCATAGTGATATTTAAAAAAAAAAGAAGTGGGGTACATATTAAAAATTATCACCAAATTATATGTCTCACGCAATGATGACACCACAAGTTTTTGTTATAAGAGTCTTATAACAATATTGGTTGTGATGATGATGAGGAGGAGGAGGTGGACAGTGATGATATGGAATATACTGAGGATGCTATTGACAATATGATTTTAGAATTTTCAGGAGATTAATATAAACATGAATCCAAAATAAAGTGTCTTTTTGTGTTTTTTACTTGCATTCTGGTCTTACCTAATGCATAATTGACATGTCCACATACTATTTGGTACATCATCATGTTTTGAGTTTTGGTGGTTTCAATTAATGGTCATTAATGTAGTTTTCAAATTCGGGCCTGTAGAATTGATGGTGGGCCTGTAAATATTTGAACTTACAGGCCCGGTGGGCTTGTAAGGTAAAAAGTTAAGCGTGAAGACTGTGACAATTATCTAAACTGAGGTCTGGTTTGTTTTGTATGGTAAATCATGTGACAATTATCTAAACTGAGGTCTGGTTTGTTTTGTATGGTAAATCATGTGACGTGTATCTAAACTGAAGTCTGGTTTGCTTTGCATGGTAAATCATGTGACATTTATCTAAACTGAAGTCTAGTTTGCTTTGCATGGTAAATTATGTGACGTGTATCTAAACTGAAGTCTGGTTTGCTTTGCATGGTAAATCATGTGACATTTATCTAAACTGAAGTCTGGTTTGTTTTGTATGGTAAATCATGTGACATTTATCTAAACTGAAGTCTGGTTTGTTTTGTATGGTAAATCATGTGACATTTATCTAAACTGAAGTCTGGTTTGTTTTGTATGGTAAATCATGTGACATTTATCTAAACTGAAGTCTGGTTTCTTTTGCATGGTAAATCATATGACATTTATCTAAACTGAAGTCTGGTTTGCTTAGTATGGTAAATCATGTGACATTTATCTAAACGGAAGTCTGGTTTGCTTTGTATGGTAGATCATGTGACATTTATCTAAACTGAAGTCTAGTTTCTTTTGCATGGTAAATCATGTGACATATATCTAAACTGAAGTCTGGTTTGTTTTGTATGGTAAATCATGTGACATTCATCTAAACTGAAGTCTGGTTTGTTTTGCATGGTAAATCATTTGACATTTATCTAAACTGAAGTCTGGTTTGTTTTGTATGGTAAATCGTGTGACATTTATCTAAACTGAAGTCTAGTTTGTTTTGCATGGTAAATCATGTGACGTGTATCTAAACTGAAGTCTGGTTTGCTTTGCATGGTAAATCATGTGACATTTATCTAAACTAGAGTCTAGTTTGTTTTGTATGATAAATCATGTGACATTTATCTAAACTGAAGTCTGGTTTGCTTTGTATGGTAAATCAGGTGACATTTATCTAAACTGAAGTCTGGTTTGTTTTGCATAGTAAATCATGTGAAATATATCTAAACTGAAGTCTGGTTTGTTTTGTATGGTAAATCATGTGACATTTATCTAAACTGAAGTCTGGTTTGTTTTGCATGGTAAATCATGTGATATTTATCTAAACTGAAGTCTGGTTTGCTTTGTATGGTAAATCATGTGACATTTATCTAAACTGAAGTCTGGTTTGTTTTGTATGGTAAATCATATGACATTTATCTAAACTGAAGTCTGGTTTGATTTGTATGGTAAATCATGTGACAAATATCTAAACTGAGGTCTGGTTTGTTTTGTATGGTAAATCATGTGCCATTTATCTAAACTGAAGTCTGGTTTGTTTTGTATGGTAAATCATGTGACATTTATCTAAACTGAAGTCTGGTTTGTTTTGCATGGTAAATCATGTGACATTTATTTAAACTGAAGTCTGGTTTGTTTTGCATGGTAAATCATGTGACTTTTATCTAAACTGAAGTCTCATTTGTTTTGTATGGTACATCATGTAACATTTATCTAAACTGAAGTCTGGTTTGTTTTGTATGGTAAATCATGTGACATTTATCTGAACTGAAGTCTGTTTGTTTTGTATGGTAAATCATGTGATATTTATCTAAACTGAAGTCTGGTTTGTTTTGTATGGTAAATTATGTGACATTTATCTAAACTAAAGTCTGGTTTGATTTGTATGGTAAATCATGTGCCATTTATCTAAACTGAAGTCTGGTTTGTTTTGTATGGTAAATCATGTGACATTTATCTAAACTGAAGTCTG
The DNA here is from genome assembly GCA_963383655.1 of Bathymodiolus septemdierum. Taxonomy (NCBI): domain Eukaryota; kingdom Metazoa; phylum Mollusca; class Bivalvia; order Mytilida; family Modiolidae; genus Bathymodiolus; species Bathymodiolus septemdierum. The sequence goes on along the minus strand of OY726518.1, from coordinate 71,026,667 downwards.
GTTTGTTTTGTATGGTAAATCATGTGACATATATCTAAACTGAAGTCTGGTTTGTTTTGTATGGTAAATCATGTGACATTCATCTAAACTGAAGTCTGGTTTGTTTTGTAAGGTAAATCATGTGACATTCATCTAATCTGAAGTCTGGTTTGTTTTGCATGGTGAATCATGTGACATTTATCTAAACTGAAGTCTGGTTTGTTTTGTATGGTAAATCATGTGACAAATATCTAAACTGAGGTCTGGTTTGATTTGTATGGTAAATCATGTGACATTTATCTAAACTGAAGCCTGGTTTGCTTTGTATGGTAAATCATGTGACATTTATCTAAACTGAAGCCTGGTTTGTTTTGTATGGTAAATCATGTGACATTTATTTAAACTGAGGTCTCATTTGTTTTGTATGGTAAATCATGTGACATTTATCTAAACTGAAGTCTGGTTTGTTTTGTATGGTAAATCATGTGACATATATCTAAACTGAAGTCTGGTTTGTTTTGTATGGTAAATCATGTGACATTCATCTAAACTGAAGTCTGGTTTGTTTTGTATGGTAAATCATGTGACATTCATCTAATCTGAAGTCTGGTTTGTTTTGTATGGTGAATCATGTGACATTTATCTAAACTGAAGTCTGGTTTGTTTTGTATGGTAAATCATGTGACATTTATCTAAACTGAAGCCTGGTTTGCTTTGTATGGTAAATCATGTGACATTTATCTAAACGGAAGTCTGATTTGTTTTGTATGGTAGATCATGTGACATTTATCTAAACTGAAGTCTAGTTTCTTTTGCATGGTAAATCATGTGACAAATATCTAAACTGAAGTCTGGTTTGTTTTGTATGGTAAATCATGTGACATTCAACCAAACTGAAGTCTGGTTTGTTTTGCATGGTAAACCATTTGACATTTATCTAAACTGAAGTCTGGTTTGCTTTGTATGGTAAATCATGTGACATTTATCTAAACTGAAGTCTGGTTTGTTTTGCATAGTAAATCATGTGACATTTATCTAAACTGAAGTCTGATTTGTTTTGTATGGTAAATCATGTGACATTTATCTAAACTGAAATCTGTTTTTTTTGTTTGGTAAATCATGTGACATTTATCTAAACTGAAGTCTGGTTTGTTTTGCATGGTAAATCATGTGACATTTATCTAAACTGAAGTCTGGTTTGCTTTGTATGGTAAATCATGTGACATTTATCTAAACTGAAGTCTGGTTTGTTTTGTATGGTAAATCATGTGACATTTATCTAAACTGAAGTCTGGTTTGTTTTGTATGGTGAATCATGTGACATTTATCTAAACTGAAGTCTGGTTTGTTTTGTATGGTAAATCATGTGACAAATATCTAAACTGAGGTCTGGTTTGTTTTGTATGGTGAATCATGTGACATTTATCTAAACTGAAGTCTGGTTTGTTTTGTATGGTGAATCATGTGACATTTATCTAAACTGAAGCCTGGTTTGCTTTGTATGGTAAATCATGTGACATTTATCTAAACGGAAGTCTGATTTGTTTTGTATGGTAGATCATGTGACATTTATCTAAACTGAAGTCTAGTTTCTTTTGCATGGTAAATCATGTGACAAATATCTAAACTGAAGTCTGGTTTGTTTTGTATGGTAAATCATGTGACATTCAACCAAACTGAAGTCTGGTTTGTTTTGCATGGTAAACCATTTGACATTTATCTAAACTGAAGTCTGGTTTGCTTTGTATGGTAAATCATGTGACATTTATCTAAACTGAAGTCTGGTTTGTTTTGCATAGTAAATCATGTGACATTTATCTAAACTGAAATCTGTTTTTTTTGTTTGGTAAATCATGTGACATTTATCTAAACTGAAGTCTGGTTTGTTTTGCATGGTAAATCATGTGACATTTATCTAAACTGAAGTCTGGTTTGCTTTGTATGGTAAATCATGTGACATTTATCTAAACTGAAGTCTGGTTTGTTTTGTATGGTAAATCATGTGACATTTATCTAAACTGAAGTCTGGTTTGTTTTGTATGGTGAATCATGTGACATTTATCTAAACTGAAGTCTGGTTTGTTTTGTATGGTAAATCATGTGACAAATATCTAAACTGAGGTCTGGTTTGTTTTGTATGGTGAATCATGTGACATTTATCTAAACTGAAGTCTGGTTTGTTTTGTATGGTGAATCATGTGACATTTATCTAAACTGAAGTCTGGTTTGATTTGTATGGTAAATCATGTGACATTTATCTAAATTGAAGTCTGGTTTGTTTTGCATGGTAAATCATGTGATATTTATCTAAACTGAAGTCTGGTTTGCTTTGTATGGTAAATCATGTGACATTCATCTAAACTGAAGTCTGGTTTGTTTTGCATGGTAAATCATGTGACATTTATCTAAACTGAAGTCTGATTTGTTTTGTATGGTAAATCATGTGACATTTATCTAAACTGAAGTTTGGTTTGCTTTGTATAGTAAATCATGTGACATTTATCTAAACGGAAGTCTGGTTTGCTTTGTATGGTAAATCATTTGACATTTATCTAAATTGAAGTCTGGTTTGCTTTGTATGGTAAATCATGTGACATTTATTTAAACTGAGGTCTCATTTGTTTTGTTTGGTAAATCATGTGACATTTATCTAAACTGAAGTCTGGTTTGTTTTGTATGGTAAATCATGTGACATTTATCTAAACTAAAGTCTGGTTTGTTTTGTATGGTAAATCATGTGACATTTATCTAAACTGAAGTCTGGTTTGTTTTGTATGGTAAATCATGTGACATTTATCTAAACTGAAGTCTGGTTTGTTTTGTTTGATAAATCATGTGACATTTATCTAATCTGAAGTCTGGTTTGTTTTGCATGGTAAATCATATGACATTTATCTAAACTGAAGTCTGGTTTGCTTAGTATGGTAAATCATGTGACATTTATCTAAACGGAAGTCTGGTTTGCTTTGTACGGTAGATCATGTGACATTTATCTAAACTGAAGTCTAGTTTCTTTTGCATGGTAAATCATGTGACATATATCTAAACTGAAGTCTGGTTTGTTTTGTATGGTAAATCATGTGACATTCATCTAAACTGAAGTCTGGTTTGTTTTGCATGGTAAATCATTTGACATTTATCTAAACTGAAGTCTGGTTTGCTTTGTATGGTAAATCATGTGACATTTATCTAAACTGAAATCTGGTTTGTTTTGTATGGTAAATCATGTGACATTTATCTAAACTGAAGTCTAGTTTGCTTTGCATGGTAAATCATGTGACGTGTATCTAAACTGAAGTCTGGTTTGCTTTGCATGGTAAATCATGTGACATTTATCTAAACTGAAGTCTGGTTTGTTTTGTATGGTAAATCATGTGACATTTATCTTAACTGAAGTCTGGTTTGTTTTGTATGGTAAATCATGTGACATTTATCTAAACTGAAGTCTGGTTTGTTTTGCATGGTAAATCATATGACATTTATCTAAACTGAAGTCTGGTTTGCTTAGTATGGTAAATCATGTGACATTTATCTAAACGGAAGTCTGGTTTGCTTTGTATGGTAGATCATGTGACATTTATCTAAACTGAAGTCTAGTTTCTTTTGCATGGTAAATCATGTGACATTCATCTAAACTGAAGTCTGGTTTGTTTTGCATGGTAAATCATTTGACATTTATCTAAACTGAAGTCTGGTTTGCTTTGTATGGTAAATCATGTGACATTTATCTAAACTGAAATCTGGTTTGTTTTGTATGGTAAATCATGTGACATTTATCTAAACTGAAATCTAGTTTGTTTTGCATGGTAAATCATGTGACGTGTATCTAAACTGAAGTCTGGTTTGCTTTGCATGGTAAATCATGTGACATTTATCTAAACTGAAGTTTGGTTTGCTTTGTATAGTAAATCATGTGACATTTATCTAAACTGAAGTCTGGTTTGTTTTGTATGGTAAATCATGTGGCTGATAACACTGTGTAATATTCTCTTTTAAATTCTATTACAATAATTAACGGAAATTCTGTAATTATATTATCAATTTTTTTTTTCTAAAGTTTGTAATGTTACGTGCATGACTGTCAAACACACTGATCAATTCAGATAGAACTGTAACTATGACAAAAGCACTTTATTTTCAAATAATAGATTATTGATTATAAAATTAAGACTGTACTGTTAGCCAATTTTTTTAATCTGTATTATTTCTGCTAGAATGTGGACAAAGCACAATGTTTTCTCAACAATTCTTTTCTGCTTTCATCGTATTTTGAGATATCATTTACAGTCTCTAATATTAGCACTCCAGCAAAGAGTTTTTTTTTATTTCAAAACGTCCCTATCAGACATAATCAGTTTGGTTTTTTTTTTTTGCAATAAATTGTTTTTGTCACTGTAATAAATTAGTTTTATTCTTCATTTGATTGTACAATTAAATCTCAACAGATAAAAGACATTTTTAGAAAATAATAAAAGTATTTATTACTATCAAATATAATCAATTTTGACACTTATTTATCTGAAAATATAGTAAAATGAACTGTAATCGATTGATAGCTAAATTTAATATAAAGAGTTTCTTTTAAAAATTACTAATTTAAATATATGACACATAATATTAAAAGTTTGTTTTTAAATTTAAAAAGAGAAAGTCCAATTTAGAATAATATTCTGATAAGTTTCTTTTTATCCAATCTAAATATGAGGGATCATATTATTTTCATTTAAAGTTAAATAGTGAAGTAGACCATCTTGGCATTTCCAAGAATCAACAAAAATGAGACCAAATGGAAAACACGATCACTGTTTTTAAGTCGTTTATTGAAATCAGAAATGTTATCATCATTTTCACTCTTTTGCATTAGCTTAGGGATCATTTTCACATCAATCATACTTATGAAATTTGGAAAATATAATTTCTAATCTTTTGCTTAAAAACATAAATAAAGGATGTTTTTTTGTGTCTCCCCCCTCTTATTATATTATAAGTGATTTCTGTTGATATGTTGGAGATTGGCTCTCATTATAGATCCTGTTTATGGGGAGATAATTATCATTTTTTTGGGGTAATTATAAGTACTTTCGTGGTTCAAGACTGATCATGTTGACAAGTTATGGGAATATTAAATTCCAACGTTCTGTTCATGTAACTAATAAACTTGTGTGCACACTTTTTCCAAAATCATGAATAAATTCAGAATTGCACATTTATTTTGTCGAATTGCTTATAAACAACACAATTTATTCACAATATACAATATTGCAGTGTTATTACCATAAAATTGCTTCATTATTGTATTTTTTTCCCTAAATTAGTCATGAGAATATTAAATGCCAACATTTAATTCTTTAATATGTCCTACGGTCAATATTTTCTTTTGAGATATGGTTTTGTTAATACAAACTCATTTGAACTTAAAACATGTCCCTCAACTTTAATCCAAGCAAACAAAAACATGATAAACAACAAATTGGAATGAAAGATATATTCAAGTTCGTCCATGAATTTTTACTGTCAACATTTCCATTTAAAATCTCCAGAAACAATTACCAACAATCTTTATTTAAATCTTAATAAAAAAAAAAAACGTTTTAAATTGTATTCATGAAAAAAAATCTAAAAAGTTAAAGTTAAAATATTACTACTTTTTTTTCCATTTAAGTGGTGTTTTCAAGATAGTTGTTTATATTAACATGGACAAAAAGAGTTAATGTTTTGCTTTGTTCTAACAAACCATTGATGACAGAGCTACCTTCATTAATAAAGTACAATAATACAAAGCTTCATAAATTAAAAATAAATCAAATAAGATATTTAAAAACATATACATGTACTATTTAGTCAGATTGATTAATGTCCAGTTTTGGTTTTGTTTAAAAGAATTTTTTTTTGGGAGTGTTTATACAACAGGGTTACCCTATCAAAATGTCTTAATAAGATGTGTATTCCCTTTATTATCACATCATCAGGCATGGTTTATCTTAACAACAATAACAAACTGTTATATCAGAGAAGTCTGCTGACGTTAAGACCGTCTCAAACAATGATGTGAGACCAGAGACTAAACAGTAGGAATCCTTTTATGGATTAGGTCTTTACTAATAATATATATGATGAGCATGATAAAGCTGAAATAGCTGAAACAACAGTATTTTCTGTAAACAAAGAGGCATATTTTATTTAAAGTCATTTTTAAAGGACTATTTGAGAATCACCATAAAAAGCCTTGCATTATCTGCAGAAATTTACTCTAAATGCGATTTTCGGGTACAGGGGTGTGGATTATATACTACGATAGGTTCTGAAAAACTTTCATGCATTTGTCCACCACATGATCGGGTTAAAAGTTGATGTGGTTTATATACCCGAACTAGGTTTTTTCTCCCGAGATTTTGGGAGAAATGAGGTGTGGATAATGCATCAATGCGGGTAATATAAGCCCGTCTACGGCAGTTATAATTTTATCATTTTAAATATTATTAAGAAGTTTAATCAGCATTTTAAAAAGCTGATCATTGCACTAAAATATGAGTACTAAAAACTAACAGATTTGCACACGTACATGTACTTGTGAGATTTTTACATCTATCATAGGAACCAGAGATTCCAAACTGTCAGATCTTTTTTTTAACACAACAGACTTGTATTAAATATTTGTGAAATATAAATATGACAGTAAAAAGATTTAATTCACAGATTATATAGAAAATCAAATTAAATGGGTGTTTAGTATACATGAATACATCATTCTGAAGTATTTGCTAAAGATTGTGATATTTGAAAAACATAACGTAACTACAAGTGATTAGGGTACATTACTCCTTGTCAATGATAATAGTAAGAATCCAGAGTACAGACGGTAGGTTAAAAATCATTGCCACAGTGAAATAAGAAGGACAAATTGATGTATCAAATCTTAGAGTTTGATTTTAGTAAAGAGAAGTTTATCTACCATATAATCTACCTCTTTTGCAAAAAAGCCCAACTGGTTATATGGTTATAAGCTATAATAAAGGGAAAAGACAGTAGTAATTTGATTGATAGCAAGATTGCTCAAGTTGATATGTCAAAAAAGATGATTCTACAAATCCATAGATGACACCTTTAAGCCCTTAAGGAATTTTCATCCCACAAAAAACAGTGTCATTTTACCTTCAATAATTCAAACAGCCGTGAGATGAGGTAAACATAAGACAGTGGCAAATGAGCAATATTATTACACCTTGTAAACACAAGACATCAGTAATCGATTCTAAAAAAGAATTTAGACTTGCAGTCTGTTAAAATCAATACAACAAATCTGATTGATCAAAATAGAGCCTTTTATAGGTAATTCACCTTTCTGAGCAATTTAACATTCTTCGTCAGAATAATTACAACTTCCTAGGTTGGGTAACAGCATTACTTTAAAATATCTCTATTTCAAACCAGAGAGATATTTTTACACATAAATAGCTAAAATCTAAAGGTTAAACTTGATTATTAATGCACGTTTGTGTTCAATAAAGTCTAATTTTTGTTAGAAAATACTTTATTCATTTTCACATAGGGTTCTATGTTAAACTTTGATCTATTAAATTCCAACTTAAAATTTTGGGCCATTGGTCCCTTCAGTGATTCATATCTTGAAAGAGAAATAAAAAATATGTTGGAATCTTACAGACAGGAATTCTTCACAGGCTTTCACTGAAAATCAACTCATCCAAAGCAGATTTAATTTTTTTTTTAAAGTTATAATTTTTGGTGTGGGAACATTTTAGATCCCTTCGACCCTTTTTATCTCGGTAATGAGGAAGACATCAAACATATACTCATAAATCACTTTTTCAGTTTGAGAGTGTTCGGATGTTATTCTAATTGGAAGTTGTAATTTTGACTCTCGTTCAAGATGAACTAATACAAATTCAGTTGTCATTCAACTATTCAACTATTAATTCTCATTTGTTTGTTTCACATAAAAAAATAGTTTCTTTTTCAAAAGATGAACAAAATCCAAAGTTTTATGCTTATTTTCTAGTCTGGGATCTTCAGTACTGGGTAAAAAAAAATGCAAACGTGACAAAGTATTCTATTTTTTTTTATAAGATTCACCAGGAAAAAATATATATTGATGAACTATTGCTTTCTCTTCTATCAGCAACTTATGTATGTACCTGATTTTATCTGTCTTTGAGGAAAGAAGTTGCCTGGAGGACATGAGCTGCGAGGTGTTGCAAACTTCTGCGTAGTTCCGTTTTGAGTAGGTTTTCCTGCATTAATGACAGTTCTGTTTGAAGAAAGAGCAGGAAGTTGTATATTTGTCTTATCTTGCTGTAGATTTAAAGTCGGAACAGGAGTATCACTGTTAGATGAGGGTACAGGAGTTTCAGCTTGGATGGTTAGTCTTGGAATATTTGTCCCCTGACCAGTATTATTCAAACCATTCATTGTTCTGTAAAAACAAAATTATACATTACTGTTGTAGATTACCAATAGATGCAGGCAATATATGAATAAGCTTTAACATATTACATGTACTACACAGACTAGTTTGTGGTGGTGGTGACTTACACAGACTAGTTTGTGGTGGTGGTGGCTTACACAGATTAGTTTGTGGTGGTGATGACTTACACAGACTACTTTGTGGTGGTGATGACTTACAGACTACTTTGTGGTGGTGATGACTTACAGACTACTTTGTGGTGGTGATGACTTACACAGATTAGTTTGTGGTGGTGATGACTTACACAGACTACTTTGTGGTGGTGATGACTTACAGACTACTTTGTGGTGGTGATGGCTTACAGACTAGTATGTGGTGGGGAAGACTTACACAGACTAGTTTGTGGTGGTGGTGACTTACAGACTACTTTGTGGTGGTGATGACTTACACAGACTAGTTTGTGGTGGGGAAGACTTACACAGATTAGTTTGTGGTGGTGATGACTTACAGACTACTTTGTGGTGGTGATGACTTACACAGACTAGTTTGTGGTGGGGAAGATTTACACAGACTAGTTTGTGGTGGTAGTGACTTACACAGATTAGTTTGTGGTGGTGATGACTTACAGACTACTTTGTGGTGGTGATGACTTACACAGATTAGTTTGTGGTGGTGATGACTTACATAGACTACTTTGTGGTGGCGATGACTTACACAAACTACTTTGTGGTGGTGATGACTTACAGACTACTTTGTGGTGGTGATGACTTATAGACTAGTTTGTGGTGGTGATGACTTACACAGATTAGATTGTGGTGGTGATGACTTACACAGACTAGTTTGTGGTGGTGATGACTTACACAAACTAGTTTGTGATGTCTTACACAGACTAGTTTATGGTGGCGAAGACTTACACAGACTAGTTTGTGGTGGAGATGACTTACACAGACTAGTTTGTGGTGGTGATGACTTACACAGACTAGTTTGTGGTGGTGATGACTTACACAGACTAGTTTGTGGTGGTGATGACTTACATAGACTAGTTTGTGGTGAAGATGACTTACACAGACTAGATTGTGGTGGTGATGACTTACACAGACTAGTTTGTTGTGTGGATGACTTACACAGATTATTTTCTGGTGGTGGTGATGACCTACACAGAATAGTTTGTGGTGGGAAAGACTTACACAGACTAGTTTGTGGTGGTGATGACTTACAAACTAGTTTGTTATGGTGATGACTTACACAGATTAGTTTGTGGTGGGAATGACTTACAAACTAGTTTGTGGTGGTGATGACTTACACAGACTCGTTTGTGGTGGTGATGACTTAGACTGATTAGTTTGTGATGGTGATGACTCACACAGACTAGTTTGTGGTGATGACTTACACATATTAGTTTGTTGCTGGGATGTCTTACACAGACTAGTTTGTGGTGGCGGTGATTACTTACACAGACTAGTTTGTGGTGGTGATGACTTACAGACTAGTTTGTGGTGGTGATGACTTACACAGACTAGTGTGTTGTGGTGATGACTTACAGACTAGTTTGTTGTGTGGATGACTTACACAGATAAGTTTGTGGTGGTGGTGATAACTTACACAGAATAGTTTGTGGTGGTGATGACCTACAGACTAGTTTGTGGTTGGGAAGACTTACACATATTAGTTTGTTGTGGTGATGACTTATACAGACTAGTTTGTGGTGGTGATGACTTACACAGTCTAGTTTGTTGTGGTGATGACTTACACAGACTAGTTTGTGGTGGGGATGACTTACACAGACTAGTTTGCTGTGGTGATGACTTACACAGACTAGTTTGTTGTGGGGATGACTTACACAGACTAGTTTGTTGTGGTGATGACTTACACAGAGTAGTTTGTGGTGGGGATGACTTGCACAGACTAGTTTGTTGTGGTGATGACTTGCACAGACTAGTTTGCAGTGGTGATGACTTACACAGACTAGTTTGTGGTGGGGATGACTTGCACAGATTAGTTTGTTGTGGTGATGACTTACACAGATTAGTTTGTTGTGGTGATGACTTGCACAGACTAGTTTGTTGTGGGGAAGACTTGCACAGATTAGCTTGTGGTGGTGGTGATCACTAACACAGACTAGTTTGTGATAATGAAGACTTACACAGACTAGTTTGTGGTGGGGATGACTTGCACAGATTAGTTTGTTGTAATGATGACTTACACAGACTAGTTTGTGGTGGGGAAGACTTACACAGACTAGTTTGTGGTGGGGAAGACTTACACAGACTAGTTTATGGTGGGGATGACTTGCACAGATTAGCTTGTGGTGGTGGTGGTGATCACTAACACAGACTAGTTTGTGATAGTGAATACTTACACAGACTAGTTTGTGGTGGTGATGACTTACACAGTTTAGTTTGTGGTAATGACTTACAGATTAAGTTTGTGGTGGTGATGACTTACAGTCTAGTTTGTGGTGGCGATGACTTACACAGATTAGTTTGTGATGGTGATGACTTACACAGATTAGATTGTGGTGGTGATGACTTACACAGATTAGTTTGTGGTGGTGATGACTTACACAAACTAGTTTGTGATGACTTACACAGACTAGTTTATGGTGGCAAAGATTTACACAGACTAGTTTGTGGTGGAGAAGACATACAGATTAGTCTGTGGTGGTGATGACTTACACAGACTAGTTTGTGGTGGTGATGACTTACACAGAATAGTTTGTGGTGGTGATGACTTACAGACTAGTTTGTGGTGAAGATGACTTACACAGACTAGTTTGTGGTGGTAATGACTTACACAGACTAGTTTGTGGTGGTGGTGATGACTTACACAGATTAGTTTGTGGTGGTGATGACTTACACAGACTAGTTTGTGGTGGTGAAGACTTACAAAGAATAGTTTATAGTGGGGAAGACTTACACAGACTAGTTTGTCGTGGGGAAGACTTACATAGACTAGTTTGTGGTGGGGAAGACTTACACAGACTAGTTTGTGGTGGTGAAGACTTACACAGACTAGTTTGTGGTGGGGAAGACTTACACATACTAGTTTGTAGTGGGGAAGACTTACACAGACTAGTTTGTGGTGGGGAAGACTTACACAGACTAGTTTGTGAAGGTGAAGACTTACACAGACTAGTTTGTGGTGGGGAAGACTTACACATACTAGTTTGTAGTGGGGAAGACTTACACAGATTAGTTTGTGGTGGGGAAGATTTACACAGACTAGTTTGTGATGGTGAAGACTTACACAGACTAGATTGTTGTGGGGATGAGTTAAACAGACTAGTTTGTGGTGGTGATGACTTACACAGATTAGTTTGTGGTTATGATGACTGACACAGACTAGTTTGTGGTGATGATGACTTACACAGATAGTTTGCGGTAGGGATGACATCATTCAACTTCATCTAAGAAATATTTTTCATACCAACTACTCTTGCATTCAAAATATTGAAAATAAATCACAAATGTGCTAATACACATGAGTAAATTATCTTCATTGTTCAGTTTACAAGTGAGCATATCATTAAATTCAGTGTAGTTTTACTCAGACAATGTATTTTTATTATGCTTAAGAAATAGTACAATATGCTTTGTTGAACAAATCTACCATTTTAGATTAGAATCAACCAGTGATCAGTTGAATTGTCAACAATCATTTTCTACTAGTCCTACTGAGACTCATTTGCATTTTACACAACCAGCAACAGAACAAATTACACAGTACACATGTGACACATGTATTTTACCTTGACATAGAATCTAGTGTTGTTACATTTTATACATGTCATTTTCTGTTTCAAAAATGTATATTTCACATGTAACAGGATTACTATAGATCAACAGTATCATATACAGTATTATTCCATCAATTGTTCTAAAATGGGGTTAAAGGTTATACAGCTGGATTAACAGATGATGCCTGTGTATTACATTATATTATAAAACACAGGGTTTCACTGGTCGGGTCATTATGACTGGCTGGGCTTCTCACACCCATTAAGTCTGATAGTCATGGTATAGCTAAAAAACTACTGAAAGTGATGTTAAACACCAATAACCACAACTCTAAAATGATGAGAATGAACTGTGTACCAAGAACTTGAATATGTCATTTAACATTAAAGTTTGACAAACTGATCAATGGAAATAATATGTTGTTTGAGGTTATGAAGCAGTGGCATAAATATATAAAGAAGAATGATACACCCGTAGACAGGGGGCTTCAGTGGGTTCTATTGAAGTCAAGATTTTTGCTGAAATATGACTACATTTTTTGTGCTAAAATCAGGATTTCGGCTTAACTATGACTATTAAAGTCCGGAATTTTACCCCCAGCAGCAAAACCATGTCACAGCATGTGTTTATTGTACCCCGTTGAAAATTACGACTATGGGCTACAGCGTTCACTATCTGTAAGATATCAAATTATAACCAACATGTTATTGACATATTTAACAGATGACATGCCTCACTCCTCTTCTTCTTGTTGCATATTTAATATTAAATTATACACAAATATTCAAAATGATTGATTTCATTTCACTTTTAAAAATCAATTGTGATCAACTCTTATTGTTATCAACTACTAGTTTAACACCAACTCAGCAATATTTCAGCTATATCATGGCAAGAACAAGTTAATCTTCAGTTAGATGATGAAACAACATTCCGCGGATAGAAATGCCGCCCCACTCGGACACATTATCCTGAATCCGAGCCAACCAGTCTTTCCTCTTTTTCCTTAATGCTCTGTGCTTAGCAGAGAAGCAACAAATGCTAATTTTATAGCCTTTGGTTAGATCCGATCGGGACTCAAACTCATGATCTATCTCACTTGAGGCGAGCACGCTAACCATTACACCACCGATGCGGTTGAATTTTTACATGTACGTAATAACCTTATATGTCAACTTTGATCTAAGAACAAGCCTTGTAATCCATCTGATCAAATAGGCGAGTTAATACTGCTTAATGCCATGCCAGCTATTTTTCAGCCATATCTTGGCAAAAGCAAAATATATAAATATTGTGCAATGCATAATGATATGCACATCTGTATTTAGACAAGCAAGTCTAACTGGATTTTTATAATGTTAGCTTAATGAAATAAAATCTATAGAAAACATGTCATCCCAAGGCCACCATAACACTATATTCCGACTTCCTAAGCCAACATTTCTGCAATACTTGGATTTTCTTAATAATAATGTGTGCATAGCAAAATACTTATAGAATTCAATAAATGTGACTGTCAAATTTAGAACAGGAAATATGACTAATGAGACCATAAATAGCCACCGATGTCAATCATATGTCATTAAAGATTCATAACCCATCAATGATCAAAATATATATCATTAGAATCAAATTTCATGTGCATTTTGGCCTTTATATAGTTTCTATTGAAATTATTCATTTAAAACATTTGACCTATGAAATCGAGGAAAGCCTCAGAGCACAAATGTGTTAACCTGGCCAATTATAAGACACTAGAATGTATGTTAACCTGGCCAATTATAAGATACTAGAATGTATGTTAACCTGCCCAATTATAAGATACTAGAATGTATGTTAACCTGGCCAATTATAAGATACTAGAATGTATGTTAACCTGGCCAATTATAAGATACTAGAATGTATGTTAACCTGCCCAATCATAAGATACTAGAATGTATGTTAACCTGGCCAATTATAAGATACTAGAATGTATGTTAACCTGCCCAATTATAAGATACTAGAATGTATGTTAACCTGGCCAATTATAAGATACTAGAATGTATGTTAACCTGGCCAATTATAAGATACTAGAATGTATGTTAACCTGGCCAAATATAAGATACTAGAATGTATGTTGACCTGGCCAATTATAAGATACTAGATTTATGTTAACCTGCCCAATTATAAGATACTAGAATGTATGTTCACCTGCCCAATTATAAGATACTAGAATGTATGTTAACCTGGCCAATTATAAGATATTAGAATGTATGTTAAACTGCCCAATTATAAGATACTAGAATGTATGTTAACCTGCCCAATTGTAAGATACTAGAATGTATGTTAACCTGGCCAATTATAAGATACTAGAATGTACGTTGACCTGGCCAATTATAAGATACTAGAATGTATGTTAACCTGGCCAATTATAAGATACTAAAATGTATGTTCACCTGTCAAATTATAAGATACTAGCATGTATGTTCACCTGGCCAATTATAAGATACTAGAATGTAAGTTAACCTGCCCAATTATAAGATACTAGAATGTATGTCAACCTGCCCAATTATAAGATACTAGCATGTATGTTCACCTGGCCAATTATAAGATACTAGAATGTATGTTAACCTGGCCAATTATAAGATACTAAAATGTATGTTAACCTGCCCAATTATAAGATACTAGAATGTATGCTAACCTGCCCAATTATAAGATACTAGAATGTATGTTAACCTGGCCAATTATAAGATACTAGAATGTATGTTAACCTGGCCAATCATAAGATACTAGATTGTATGTCAACCTGCCCAATTATAAGATACGAAAATGTATGTTAAACTGCCCAATTATAAGATACTAAAATGTATGTTAACCTGGCCAATTATAAGATATTAGAATGTATGTTAACCTGGCCAATTATAAGATACTAGAATGTATGTTAACCTGCCCAATTATAAGATACTAAAATGTATGTTAACCTGGCCAATTATAAGATACTAGAATGTATGTTAACCTGGCCAATTATAAGATACTAGAATGTATGTTAACCTGGCCAATTATAAGATACTAGAATGTATGTTAACCTGCCCAATCATAAGATACTAGATTTATGTTAACCTGCCCAATTATAAGATACTAGAATGTATGTTCACCTGTCAAATTATAAGATACTAGCATGTATGTTAACCTGGCCAATTATAAGATACTAGAATGTATGTTAACCTGGCCAATTATAAGATACTAGAAGGTATGTTAACCTGGCCAATTATAAGATACTAGAATGTATGTTAACCTGGCCAATTATAAGACACTAGAATGTATGTTAACCTGGCCAATTATAAGATACTAGAATGTATGTTAACCTGCCCAATCATAAGATACTAGATTTATGTTAACCTGCCCAATTATAAGATACTAGAATGTATGTTAACCTGCCCAATTATAAGATACTAAAATGTATGTTAACCTGCCCAATTATAAGATACTAAAATGTATGTTAACCTGCCCAATTATAAGATACTAAAATGTATGCTAACCTGCCCAATTATAAGATACTAAAATGTATGTTAACCTGCCCAATTATAAGATACTAGAATGTATGTTAACCTGCCCAATTATAAGATACTAAAATGTATGTTAACCTGCCCAATTATAAGATACTAAAATGTATGTTAACCTGGCCAATTATAAGATACTAGAATGTATGTTAACCTGCCCAATTATAAGATACTAGAATGTATGTTAACCTGGCCAATTATAAGATACTAGAATGTATGTTAACCTGGCCAATTATAAGATACTAGAATGTATGTTAACCTGCCCAATCATAAGATACTAGAATGTATGTTAACCTGGCCAATTATAAGATACTAGAATGTATGTTAACCTGCCCAATTATAAGATACTAGAATGTATGTTAACCTGGCCAATTATAAGATACTAGAATGTATGTTAACCTGGCCAATTATAAGATACTAGAATGTATGTTAACCTGGCCAAATATAAGATACTAGAATGTATGTTGACCTGGCCAATTATAAGATACTAGATTTATGTTAACCTGCCCAATTATAAGATACTAGAATGTATGTTCACCTGCCCAATTATAAGATACTAGAATGTATGTTAACCTGGCCAATTATAAGATATTAGAATGTATGTTAAACTGCCCAATTATAAGATACTAGAATGTATGTTAACCTGCCCAATTGTAAGATACTAGAATGTATGTTAACCTGGCCAATTATAAGATACTAGAATGTACGTTGACCTGGCCAATTATAAGATACTAGAATGTATGTTAACCTGGCCAATTATAAGATACTAAAATGTATGTTCACCTGTCAAATTATAAGATACTAGCATGTATGTTCACCTGGCCAATTATAAGATACTAGAATGTAAGTTAACCTGCCCAATTATAAGATACTAGAATGTATGTCAACCTGCCCAATTATAAGATACTAGCATGTATGTTCACCTGGCCAATTATAAGATACTAGAATGTATGTTAACCTGGCCAATTATAAGATACTAAAATGTATGTTAACCTGCCCAATTATAAGATACTAGAATGTATGCTAACCTGCCCAATTATAAGATACTAGAATGTATGTTAACCTGGCCAATTATAAGATACTAGAATGTATGTTAACCTGGCCAATCATAAGATACTAGATTGTATGTCAACCTGCCCAATTATAAGATACGAAAATGTATGTTAAACTGCCCAATTATAAGATACTAAAATGTATGTTAACCTGGCCAATTATAAGATATTAGAATGTATGTTAACCTGGCCAATTATAAGATACTAGAATGTATGTTAACCTGCCCAATTATAAGATACTAAAATGTATGTTAACCTGGCCAATTATAAGATACTAGAATGTATGTTAACCTGGCCAATTATAAGATACTAGAATGTATGTTAACCTGGCCAATTATAAGATACTAGAATGTATGTTAACCTGCCCAATCATAAGATACTAGATTTATGTTAACCTGCCCAATTATAAGATACTAGAATGTATGTTCACCTGTCAAATTATAAGATACTAGCATGTATGTTAACCTGGCCAATTATAAGATACTAGAATGTATGTTAACCTGGCCAATTATAAGATACTAGAAGGTATGTTAACCTGGCCAATTATAAGATACTAGAATGTATGTTAACCTGGCCAATTATAAGACACTAGAATGTATGTTAACCTGGCCAATTATAAGATACTAGAATGTATGTTAACCTGCCCAATCATAAGATACTAGATTTATGTTAACCTGCCCAATTATAAGATACTAGAATGTATGTTAACCTGCCCAATTATAAGATACTAAAATGTATGTTAACCTGCCCAATTATAAGATACTAAAATGTATGTTAACCTGCCCAATTATAAGATACTAAAATGTATGCTAACCTGCCCAATTATAAGATACTAAAATGTATGTTAACCTGCCCAATTATAAGATACTAGAATGTATGTTAACCTGCCCAATTATAAGATACTAAAATGTATGTTAACCTGCCCAATTATAAGATACTAAAATGTATGTTAACCTGCCCAATTATAAGATACTAGATTTATGTTAACCTGCCCAATTATAAGATACTAGAATGTATGTCAACCTGCCCAATTATAAGATACTAGAATGTATGCTAACCTGCCCAATTATAAGATACTAGATTTATGTTAACCTGCCCAATTATAAGATACTAGAATGTATGTTCACCTGCCAAATTATAAGATACTAGCATGTATGTTAAACTGCCCAATTATAAGATACTAGAATATATGTTAACATGGCCAATTATAAGATACTAGAATGTATGTTAACCTGCCCAAGTATAAGATACTAAAATGTATGTTAACCTGCCCAATCATAAGATACTAGATTGTATGTCAACCTGCCCAATTATAAGATACTAAAATGTATGTTAACCTGGCCAATTATAAGATACTAAAATGTATGTTAACCTGGCCAATTATAAGATACTAAAATGTATGTTAACCTGGCCAATTATAAGATACTAGATTGTATGTCAACCTGCCCAATTATAAGATACTAAAATGTATGTTAACCTGGCCAATTATAAGATACTAAAATGTATGTTAACCTGCCCAATTATAAGATACTAAAATGTATGTTAAACTGCCCAATTATAAGATACTAGAATGTATGTTAACCTGCCCAATTATAAGATACTTGAATGTATGTTAACCTGGTCAATTATAAGATACTAGAATGTATGTTAACCTGCCCAATTATAAGATACTAGAATGTATGTTAACCTGCCCAATTATAAGATACTTGAATGTATGTTAACCTGGCAAATTATAAGATACTAGAATGTATGTTAACCTGCCCAATTATAAGACACTAGAATGTATGTTGACCTGCCCAATTATAAGATATTAGAATGTATGTTAACCTGCCCAATTATAAGATACTAGAATGTATGTTGACCTGCCCAATTATAAGATATTAGAATGTATGTTGACCTGCCCAATTATAAGATATTAGAATGTATGTTAACCTGCCCAATTATAAGATACTAGAATGTATGTTCACCTGCCAAATTATAAGATACTAAAATGTATGTTAACCTGCCCAATTATAAGATACTAGAATATATGTTAACCTGGCCAATTATAAGATACTAGAATGTATGTTAACCTGCCCAATCATAAGATACTAGACTGTATGTTAACCTGGCCAATTATAAGATACTAGAATGTATGTTAACCTGGCCAATTATAAGATACTAGAATGTATGTTGACCTGCCCAATTATAAGATATTAGAATGTATGTTGACCTGCCCAATTATAAGATATTAGAATGTATGTTAACCTGCCCAATTATAAGATACTAGAATGTATGTTCACCTGCCCAATTATAAGATACTAGAATGTATGTTGACCAGGCCAATTATAAGATACTAAAATGTATGTTAACCTGCCCAATTATAAGATACTAGAATATATGTTAACCTGGCCAATTATAAGATACTAGAATGTATGTTAACCTGCCCAATCATAAGATACTAGATTGTATGTTAACCTGGCCAATTATAAGATACTAGAATGTATGTTAACCTGGCCAATTATAAGATACTAGAATGTATGTTAACCTGCCCAAGTATAAGATACTAGATTTATGTTAACCTGCCCAATCATAAGATACTAGATTGTATGTTAACCTGGCCAATTATAAGATACTAGAATGTATGTTCACCTGCCAAATTATAAGATACTAGAATGTATGTTAACCTGGCCAATTATAAGATACTAGAATGTATGTTAACCTGGCCAAATATAAGATACTAGAATGTATGTTAACCTGGCCAATTATAAGATACTAAAATGTATGTTAACCTGGCCAATTATAAGATACTAGAATGTATGTTAACCTGGCCAATTATAAGATACTAGAATGTATGTTAACCTGGCCAATTATAAGATACTAGAATGTATGTTAACCTGGCCAATTATAAGATACTAGAATGTATGTTAACCTGGCCAATTATAAGACACTAGAATGTATGTTAACCTGCCCAATTATAAGATACTAGAATGTATGTTAACCTGCCCAATTATAAGATACTAGAATGTATGTTAACCTGGCCAAATATAAGATACTAGAATGTATGTTAACCTGCCCAATTATAAGATACTAGAATGTACGTTGACCTGGCCAATTATAAGATACTAGAATGTATGTTAACCTGCCCAATTATAAGATACTAAAATGTATGTTAAACTGCCCAATTATAAGATACTAGAATGTACGTTGACCTGGCCAATTATAAGATACTAGAATGTATGTTAACCTGGCCAATTATAAGATACTAGAATGTATGTTAAACTGCCCAATTATAAGATACTAGAATGTATGTTAACGTGCTCAATTATAAGATACTAGATTGTATGTTAACCTGCCCAATTAAAAGATACTAGAATGTATGTTAACCTGGCCAAATATAAGATACTAGAATGTATGTTAACCTGCCCAATTATAAGATACTAGAATGTATGTTGACCTGGCGAATTATAAGATACTAGAATGTATGTTAACCTGCCCAATTATAAGATACTAAAATGTATGTTAAACTGCCCAATTATAAGATACTTGAATGTATGTTAACCTGGCCAATTATAAGATACTAGAATGTATGTTAACCTGCCCAATTATAAGATACTAGAATGTATGTTAACCTGCTCAATTATAAGATACTAGAATGTATTCATTTTTTTATGTTGACATCAGAGATCATTGGTTTTGGAAATTTCAAACAATCATGTTCTATATGTAGTTATTTACTTGTTAATAATAAAGTGATACCTGTCTAAACCGAACCTTGAATAAACCAAAATTCTGTGTGAACGGAACATTACATAAAGTCCCAATGTAGCATTCTGTGTGAACGGAACATTACATAAAGTCCCAATGTAGCATTCTGTATGAACGGAACATTACATAAAGTCCCAATGTAGCATTCTGTATGAACGGAACATTACATAAAGTCCCAATGTAGCATTCTGTATGAACGGAACATTACATAAAGTCCCAATGTAGCATTCTGTATGAACGGAACATTACATAAAGTGCCAATGTAGCATTCTGTATGAACGGAACATTACATAAATTCCCAATGTAGCATTCTGTATGACCGGAACATTACATAAAGTCCCAATGTAGCATTCTGTATGAACGGAATATTACATAAAGTCCCAATGTAGCATTCTGTATGAACGGAACATTACATAAAGTCCCAATGTAGCATTCTGTATGAACGGAACATTACATAAAGTCCCAATGTAGCATTCTGTATGAACGGAACATTACATAAAGTCCCAATGTAGCATTCTGTATGAACGGAACATTACATAAAGTGCCAATGTAGCATTCTGTATGAACGGAACATTACATAAAGTCTCAATGTAGCATTCTGTATGAACGGAACATTACATAAAGTGCCAATGTAGCATTCTGTATGAACGGAACATTACATAAAGTCCCAATGTAGCATTCTGTATGAACGGAACATTACATAAAGTGCCAATGTAGCATTCTGTATGAACGGAACATTACATAAAGTCCCAATGTAGCATTCTGTATGAACGGAACATTACATAAAGTCCCAATGTAGCATTCTGTATGAACGGAACATTACATAAAGTGCCAATGTAGCATTCTGTATGAACGGAACATTACATAAAGTGCCAATGTAGCATTCTGTATGAACGGAACATTACATAAAGTGCCAATGTAGCATTCTGTATGAACGGAACATTACATAAAGTCCCAATGTAGCATTCTGTATGAACGGAACATTACATAAAGTCCCAATGTAGCATTCTGTATGAACGGAACATTACATAAAGTGCCAATGTAGCATTCTGTATGAACGGAACATTACATAAAGTGCCAATGTAGCATTCTGTATGAACGGAACATTACATAAAGTGCCAATGTAGCATTCTGTATGAACGAAACATTACATAAAGTGCCAATGTAGCATTCTGTATGAACGGAACATTACATAAAGTGCCAATGTAGCATTCTGTATGAACGGAACATTACATAAAGTGCCAATGTAGCATTCTGTATGAACGGAACATTACATAAAGTGCCAATGTAGCATTCTGTATGAACGGAACATTACATAAAGTGCCAATGTAGCATTCTGTATGAACGGAACATTACATAAAGTGCCAATGTAGCATTCTGTATGAACGGAACATTACATAAAGTGCCAATGTAGCATTCTGTATGAACGGAACATTACATAAAGTGCCAATGTAGCATTCTGTATGAACGGAACATTACATAAAGTGCCAATGTAGCATTCTGTATGAACGGAACATTACATAAAGTGCCAATGTAGCATTCTGTATGAACGGAACATTACATAAAGTCCCAATGTAGCATTCTGTATGAACGGAACATTACATAAAGTGCCAATGTAGCATTCTGTATGAACGGAACATTACATAAAGTCCCAATGTAGCAATCTTTTATAATTTAATTTGTATAAGCCAAACACCTGTCTGGTCCAAACACAAAAGTTTTTCCCAAGGAGGTTCGGGTACAGGTTTCACAGCACATGTTTGTTTGATTGTTTGACTGTTCTTGTTATAATTCATTTCATATTTCTCTCCAGTGATTGACATATTTTTTCTCAAATTAACTCAAAGATAACATGTCAAAGTTTAGAAACTCAGAAAAATGTATCGTTTGTTTGTTTGTTGTTTGATGGTGTTTAACGCCACTTTCAACAATATTTCAGTTATATTGTGGCATTCAGTTTTATTGGTGGAGGAAACTGGAGGACCCGGAGAAAACCACTGACCTGTCGCAAGTCACTAACAAACTTTATCACATAATGTTGTACACCTCGCCCTGATCGAGACATCAGTGGTGATAGGCACTGATTGCATAAGTAGTTGTAAATCCAACTACCATATGATCACGGCCACGACGGCCTGGGAAAATGTATCCATTTTTTTTTTAATGAAAATACTTAATCATACAAACTTTTAGATGTGATTACTTTGATTAACAAAAAAATCCAAACATGTAATTGTCATTTAAGATACAAAAAATCATAGAATTGACCTTTGACAAGCTATTGTTATCATATTTAATAGAAATGGTTACAGTTTTGTCCCTTCTGCTTCAAATTTTTTTGGGGGTGCCTCTTTGAACTGCTATGTTTATGCATAATGATTGAGGAGTGGTACCGTATTCTGTTCAATGACCTTTTTAGTAAACAATCTGATTCTTTAAATTATTTCATTATATGTAGCAAAATGAAAAACAAAATTTACCACATTGTCCTAGCAGTTCTAAAATCTAATAGAAAAATTGAAGAAATAGAGGCAAGATCACATATATACATGACCACTCACTTTCCTGGCTTGGTACAGGCATTTCAATAAAAAGTGGCAGGGTTGAACTAGTTACTTTGAAAATAGTTATCATCTTTTTCATTTTAACATTAGCTGTGCAAGTCTTTACAATAAATGTGCCAGTCTGTTCGTAGATTAGGGACAACACAAATTTAGAATGTCTCTGTTTTTTAAGTTCATTTTAACAAATACTAAATCTCTCATACAATGAAACAACCTACTTTTATTATGAATTTATTGTTAAACAAATCAATTTAAATAAATATAGTATCAGTGTTAAATTTTTTGTACTTAAGTGAATACTTATTTAGGAGATTAGACACCATAACAATTTAATCCTAGTATTTTACCCATATCAGACATAATACCCTTGTACAATGGACTTTTTTTTTTCTCTCGACTTGACATATATTTTGCACTTTATATAATAACAATATTAATATGACCAATTGCCAAAGTTAACAGCTTGTGGAAGATATTTTATCTTTTGAACAGCAATGATATATAACATTTAATTGATTATTACAATCTTCAGATATAATTCTGATATTATACATGGAAAATGCACCAAGCGTTAATCTTTTACCAATTCTATAAACCAAGTACAACAAATTCATAACTTAATTAAAATGATTGTTAAATCATGTCAAATCATATCCTTGAGAATGTATTACTGATATGCATGAAACTCCTTTTTATCAACAAATATAATATAATACAGTTTGTAGTTATTTTCTACAAAAAACGCATGCAAGTACAATGTATATGCACCTCTTTCATGTCAATTTAAATAAACGAAGCAGGATATATGGTTGAAAAATGCTGTCGTCCCGATTATCCATGAAATATTTGATCACAGGAGTTTGAAATTATATCAAATGGGCGATGCAGGAAGATTGGATTGGCAATGGGAATAAAAACATTGACAGGAGGTCTTCCCATACGGTCAATGGGAATAAAACATACTGAGTCAATCTTCCCCCATATGGTTAATAAGGATAAAAAAAAATTCAACAGGCGATCTTCCCCATTGCCCAGCAAATTTACCACATAACCCAATGGATATAATTTCAGACTTCTGTGGTCTAATATATACATGGTAGCATTTCTTTTTTAATTGTAGGGGATCAAACTACTACAGATATTGAAGGAATTAGATACTAATATGCATTACTTATGATTCTTATGTGATTCTATAACCTTATAAGTGTAGTACAATGTTGGCAGTGATCTAATGTTCCATAAAGTCATATTTTTCGCATGCAAATAGCGGTACCTGTATATATAAATATAGGCAAGTCAAGAAAAGAAAAACGATTCCATTAATTAGAGGCTTGTAAACAATGTGAAAATAAAATTCTATATAAAATTAGTTTTAAAAATAAGCACAGCTAATAGTTTACATAAATGTTGCTGACATTTCTGTGTTAACCTAGTTTGAATCAATATTGACCCTCAGACAACATTTAATATCAAAAACACTCCAAGAAGTGAAGATTTCCTTTCTTAACTGATTACATTACAGGTATATTAGAGGCCAAAACGGGAAATCGACAATATTGACAGGTACATTGTTAAACTTACATGTAGACTGCCATATTGAAAGTTTATCAGGAAAAGGTATATCTTATCATGACCATCTGAGCCACAATACAATACACTAAAAGGTCATATTATAAGTTACCATTTTAAAATTGTTTACAGAAAGAAGAGACTAAACAACAGCCAGAGTAAAGAACATGGAAATGACTAAAATTTAAAAAACTGGAGCAAATAGATCATATTTATGGACAGAATAAAAAAAACTTCGTATTGCATGTCTACATATTGAATCATACCTCTAACTGACCACAAAATATTGGTTTTAGTTTTTTTCAGTTTCATATTGACAAGCAATATATTAAGCAATTTAGCCCTAAGTCAAACTTCAGACTACATAGCTATATTCAGATTGTTCAAATTCAACATTACATGGTAAAGAAAGACTTTGGACCACAAATCTACTTATCTCTTATATTATTTCACATTTGAAAGTCACCTATTTATAACTAAATGATACCAACAAATTATTTATCAGAAAATAAAATTGATGATATGACGTCAAAGAATATTTACATACATACACTTAAATTTTTAATAAAAAATGATTGATCTCCTATTAATTGATTTTCCCCAACAGAACATATTTTTTTTTAAATATTCCTCATTAGCCTTGTTATAAACAGAAAAACTATAAAAAAAAAAAACAAATAAAAAACATTTTTGAAAGCTAGATTCCTTTATTAAATTGAATGATGCATTAAACTAACCAGTCATGTTTTAACACAAACAGAGCATAACAACCCAACTCAATAGCCTGACCTTATGAACCCAGTTACATGTATGTAGCTGCATATTTTCATGGCATAGTATATATGCAATCATTTCAACAACAAAATGTTTTTAAAAAAAATTGTAAAATGTAATTGTTGTCCAAAACCAACAAATTTCAAAGAAAAAAAAATATGGGTGTACTTAAAACCCTATTTCACAAGTATTTACTTGATATTTTGCAAACTAACAATTTACTCTTTATAATGAAAAGACAATCCAGTGGCCGTGATTTAATGATTTCAATTAGTTGTTGCACAATTTGATTGTTAATGATTAAGTCTATCACCTAATGCACGCGTCATGCAATTCTTTTGATGTAAAATGCTGAATTCAATAAATACAGTTTTAGAATGCCATCATAAAAATAAAACTGAAATTGTACATTCTCTCAAACTGTGATTCAGGAAATAAGGATTTAGGTAATGGCAAATCCTTTGTAAAGGATTCAATAAGAATTCTAACATGACCTCCTTCTTCCACTTTGTTAAAAAACGAGCGAGTTATCCATTCGGTATAATCTCATTAGCACATGTGCCGGTGAATGTGACTGACTTTTCCATTGACAGCATAAATTGTGTGCGACATTTTCCGCAAACGTAAATATAAATTACCGTCTTCCAATCAAAGTATACTACCATAGTTGTACTCTTAAACATATCAGAATCAAAATAAATCATGGAAGCCAGAATGTGTTTTGAGTTTTAACATGGATTGACGGATATTAGTAAATTTTATGCTTCGCTTCTGGCTCAGAATAAAATATTAATATCCACCAATCCATGTTAAAACTCCCAACACATTCTGGCTTCCATGATTTATTTCTTAAATAGACCATGATACTGATTACATCATGTAAAACAAGATGAATAACTCCTACAACAGTTGTCTAATGTCCATATAATTTTTTTTTCAATGTCGGGAATAAATTCAGGACATCATAATCTACCCACATATGAAATGTCGTTGAAATCGGACAATGTTGAATTTGTGCGGTATTGTGGTGGCCATTTTGAAAATGGCGAACGATAGAAATTTTTCAATATCGGGAATCTATTCGGGACATCATAATCTACCTACACATGAAATGTCGTTGAAATCGGACAATGTTGAATTTGTGCAGTATTGTGGCGGCCATTTTGAAAATGGTGACTGCTAGAAATTTTTCAATGTCGGATATAAAGTTGCGACATCATAATCTACCCACATATCAAATTTATATGATATCGGACAATGTTGAAATTTTGCGGTATTTGTGGCGCCCATTTTGAAATTGGCGATCGGTAGAAATTTTGATGATATCGGAGAATGTTGAATTTTTACCGCCCACATTTTTATGCTGTGTTTTGGCAGCCATTTTGAAAATGGCAGACATCTTGAAAATTTTGGAGATGCAGAATTGCTCCTCTAATGGTGACCTATCACTATGTCAAATTTTATGTCTCTATCATTATCCATTTAGAAGTTATCTACATTAATGTACGAAATTTCAACTTTCCCATAGGATTCTATAGTAATCCCCACCCCCTTTGAACCCCTCAAAATATGACTTTAACCCCCTTTACCACCAAGTTGAAAACTTTAGGACCAACTAGAAACATATATTTATAACTCCACCAAGTTTCATGAAATTCTGTCCAGTAGTTCCTGAGATCTGCCGTGGACAAGTTCATGTGCCAAAGAAAGAAAGAAAGAAGAATAATAATAATAATAAGAAGAAACGGAGCAAAAACAATAAGTCTCCAACCGTTGTTTGGGAGACTTAATAATTAGAATTGCCATTGCAAAGCAATAGCGGACATCACCCCACCCCATTATTTTGGTACCTCGGTTTCCATGGTAACGCCATTTTGAATTTTATCAACACACCAAAAGCTTCCACACACTACGGTGAATATTCCTACGATGTTTCATGAAGTTTGATGAAAGAAATCAATTTTTTTTTAAATCCCCCCTTTTTTTATTTCCATGGCAACTGCGGCAAAGTTTGTCCTACCGATTCCGATTATTTTGGCTTATCTCGTTCCATTAGATGTGGATGTGACAGGAAACACTACTGCAAAACTTTGTGAAGTTTGGAGTGAATTTAACATTTTTTGCACCTTGGTTACCATGGCAATGGCCACCATTTTGAATTTGTTCAACCCCCCAATAGCTGCCACACACTACGGTGGATATTCCTACAAAGTTTCATGAAGTTTGATGAAAGGAATCCAAATTGTTTTTAAATCCCCCCTTTTTTGGCAACTGCGGCAAAGTTTGTCCCACCGATACCGATTTTTTTGGCTTATCTCGTTCCACTAGATGTGGATGTTGTTCCTATCAAGCTTCATCAATTTCTGTTTGGTGAATAACCTGCTATGATCATTTTTGTGTTTTTCAATTTTTTAGCATTTTGGCCGTTTCCATGGCAACAGCAGCCATTTTGAAAAATTCAACCCTTAAAAGCACAACTTCACATGGCATATGATATTCCTACAAGGTTTCATCTTGTTTTATATATAGACATTAGACAACTGTTGTAAGAGTTGTTCATCTTGTTTTATGTGGACAACTGTTGCAGGAGTTGTTCATCTTGTTTTGTATGGATATTAGTCAACTGCTGTAGGAGTTATTCATCTTGTTTTATATGGACATTAGACAACTGTTGAAGGAGTTGTTCATCTTGTTTTATATGGATATTAGACAACTGTTGTAGGAGTTGTTCATCTTGTTTTATATGGACATTAGACAACTGTTGTAGGAGTTGTTCATCTTGTTTTATATGGATATTAGACAACTGTTGAAGGAGTTGTTCATCTTGTTTTATATGGATATTAGACAACTGTTGTAGGAGTTGTTCATCTTGTTTTATATGGACATTAGACAACTGTTGTAGGAGTTGTTCATCTTGTTTTATAAGGACATTAGACAACTGTTGTAGGAGTTGTTCATCTTGTTTTATATGGACATTAGACAACTGTTGTAGGAGTTGTTCATCTTGTTTTATATGGACATTAGACAACTGTTGTAGGAGTTGTTCATCTTGTTTTATAAGGACATTAGACAACTGTTGTAGGAGTTGTTCATCTTGTTTTATAAGGACATTAGACAACTGTTGTAGGAGTTGTTCATCTTGTTTTATAAGGACATTAGACAACTGTTGTAGGAGTTGTTCATCTTGTTTTATATGGACATTAGACAACTGCTGTAGGAGTTGTTCATCTTGTTTTATATGGACATTAGACAACTGTTGTAGGAGTTGTTCATCTTGTTTTATATGGACATTAGACAACTGCTGTAGGAGTTGTTCATCTTGTTTTATATGGATATTAGACAACTGTTGTAGGAGTTGTTCATCTTGTTTTATAAGGACATTAGACAACTGTTGTAGGAGTTGTTCATCTTGTTTTATATGGACATTAGACAACTGTTGTAGGAGTTGTTCATCTTGTTTTATAAGGACATTAGACAACTGTTGTAGGAGTTGTTCATCTTGTTTTATATGGACATTAGACAACTGTTGTAGGAGTTGTTCATCTTGTTTTATAAGGACATTAGACAACTGTTGTAGGAGTTGTTCATCTTGTTTTATATGGACATTATACAACTGCTGTAGGAGTTGTTCATCTTGTTTTATATGGACATTAGACAACTGTTGTAGGAGTTGTTCATCTTGTTTTATAAGGACATTAGACAACTGTTGTAGGAGTTGTTCATCTTGTTTTATATGGACATTAGACAACTGTTGTAGGAGTTGTTCATCTTGTTTTATATGAACATTAGACAACTGTTGTAGGAGTTGTTCATCTTGTTTTATATGGACATTAGACAACTGTTGTAGGAGTTGTTCATCTTGTTTTATATGGACATTAGACAACTGTTGTAGGAGTTGTTCATCTTGTTTTATATGGACATTAGACAACTGTTGTAGGAGTTGTTCATCTTGTTTTATATGGACATTAGACAACTGTTGTAGGAGTTGTTCATCTTGTTTTATATGGACATTAGACAACTGTTGTAGTTGTTCATCTTGTTTTATATGGACATTAGACAACTGTTGTAGGAGTTGTTCATCTTGTTTTATATGGACATTAGACAACTGTTGCAGGAGTTGTTCATCTTGTTTTGTATGGATATTAGACAACTGCTGTAGGAGTTATTCATCTTGTTTTATATGGACATTAGACAACTGCTGTAGGAGTTGTTCATCTTGTTTTATATGGACATTAGACAACTGTTGTAGGAGTTGTTCATCTTGTTTTATATGGACATTAGACAACTGCTGTAGGAGTTGTTCATCTTGTTTTATATGGATATTAGACAACTGTTGTAGGAGTTGTTCATCTTGTTTTATAAGGACATTAGACAACTGTTGTAGGAGTTGTTCATCTTGTTTTATATGGACATTAGACAACTGTTGTAGGAGTTGTTCATCTTGTTTTATAAGGACATTAGACAACTGTTGTAGGAGTTGTTCATCTTGTTTTATAAGGACATTAGACAACTGTTGTAGGAGTTGTTCATCTTGTTTTATATGGACATTAGACAACTGCTGTAGGAGTTGTTCATCTTGTTTTATATGGACATTAGACAACTGTTGTAGGAGTTGTTCATCTTGTTTTATAAGGACATTAGACAACTGTTGTAGGAGTTGTTCATCTTGTTTTATATGGACATTAGACAACTGTTGTAGGAGTTGTTCATCTTGTTTTATATGAACATTAGACAACTGTTGTAGGAGTTGTTCATCTTGTTTTATATGGACATTAGACAACTGTTGTAGGAGTTGTTCATCTTGTTTTATATGGACATTAGACAACTGTTGTAGGAGTTGTTCATCTTGTTTTATATGGACATTAGACAACTGTTGTAGGAGTTGTTCATCTTGTTTTATATGGACATTAGACAACTGTTGTAGGAGTTGTTCATCTTGTTTTATATGGACATTAGACAACTGTTGTAGTTGTTCATCTTGTTTTATATGGACATTAGACAACTGTTGTAGGAGTTGTTCATCTTGTTTTATATGGACATTAGACAACTGTTGCAGGAGTTGTTCATCTTGTTTTGTATGGATATTAGACAACTGCTGTAGGAGTTATTCATCTTGTTTTATATGGACATTAGACAACTGCTGTAGGAGTTGTTCATCTTGTTTTATATGGACATTAGACAACTGCTGTAGGAGTTATTCATCTTGTTTTATATGGACATTAGACAACTGTTGTAGGAGTTGTTCATCTTGTTTTATATGGACATTAGACAACTGTTGTAGGAGTTATTCATCTTGTTTTATATGGACATTAGACAACTGTTGTAGGAGTTGTTCATCTTGTTTTATATGAACATTAGACAACTGCTGTAGGAGTTGTTCATCTTGTTTTATATGGACATTAGACAACTGTTGTAGGAGTTGTTCATCTTGTTTTATATGGACATTAGACAACTGTTGTAGGAGTTGTTCATCTTGTTTTATATGGACATTAGACAACTGTTGTAGGAGTTGTTCATCTTGTTTTGTATGAACATTAGACAACTGCTGTAGGAGTTGTTCATCTTGTTTTATATGGACATTAGACAACTGTTGTAGGAGTTGTTCATCTTGTTTTATATGGACATTAGACAACTGTTGTAGGAGTTGTTCATCTTGTTTTGTATGGATATTAGACAACTGCTGTAGGAGTTATTCATCTTGTTTTATATGGACATTAGACAACTGTTGCAGGAGTTGTTCATCTTGTTTTGTATGGATATTAGACAACTGCTGTAGGAGTTATTCATCTTGTTTTATATGGACATTAGACAACTGCTGTAGGAGTTGTTCATCTTGTTTTATATGGACATTAGACAACTGTTGTAGGAGTTGTTCATCTTGTTTTATATGGACATTAGACAACTGTTGTAGGAGTTGTTCATCTTGTTTTGCATGAACATTAGACAACTGCTGTAGGAGTTGTTCATCTTGTTTTATATGGACATTAGACAACTGTTGTAGGAGTTGTTCATCTTGTTTTATATGGACATTAGACAACTGTTGTAGGAGTTGTTCATCTTGTTTTATATGGACATTAGACACCTGTTGTAGGAGTTGTTCATCTTGTTTTGCATGAACATTAGACAACTGCTGTAGGAGTTGTTCATCTTGTTTTATATGGACATTAGACAACTGCTGTAGGAGTTATTCATCTTGTTTTATATGGACATTAGACAACTGTTGTAGGAGTTGTTCATCTTGTTTTATATGGACATTAGACAACTGCTGTAGGAGTTGTTCATCTTGTTTTGTATGGACATTAGACAACTGTTGTAGGAGTTGTTCATCTTGTTTTGTATGAACATTAGACAACTGTTGTAGGAGTTGTTCATCTTGTTTTATATGGACATTAGACAACTGTTGTAGGAGTTGTTCATCTTGTTTTATATGGACATTAGACAACTGTTGTAGGAGTTGTTCATCTTGTTTTGTATGGATATTAGACAACTGCTGTAGGAGTTATTCATCTTGTTTTATATGGACATTAGACAACTGTTGTAGGAATTGTTCATCTTGTTTTATATGGACATTAGACAACTGCTGTAGGAGTTGTTCATCTTGTTTTATATGGACATTAGACAACTGCTGTAGGAGTTGTTCATCTTGTTTTATATGGACATTAGACAACTGTTGAAGGAGTTGTTCATCTTGTTTTATATGGACATTAGAGAACTGTTGTAGGAGTTATTCATCTTGTTTTATATGGACATTAGACAACTGTTGTAGGAGTTGTTCATCTTGTTTTATATGGACATTAGACAACTGTTGTAGGAGTTGTTCATCTTGTTTTATATGGACATTAGACAACTGTTGTAGGAGTTGTTCATCTTGTTTTATATGGACATTAGACAACTGCTGTAGGAGTTATTCATCTTGTTTTATATGGACATTAGACAACTGTTGTAGGAGTTGTTCATCTTGTTTTATATGGACATTAGACAACTGTTGTAGGAGTTGTTCATCTTGTTTTATATGGACATTAGACAACTGTTGTAGGAGTTGTTCATCTTGTTTTATATGGACATTAGACAACTGTTGTAGGAGTTGTTCATCTTGTTTTATATGGACATTAGACAACTGTTGTAGGAGTTGTTCATCTTGTTTTATATGGATATTAGACAACTGTTGTAGGAGTTGTTCATCTTGTTTTATATGGACATTAGACAACTGTTGTAGGAGTTGTTCATCTTGTTTTATATGGATATTAGACAACTGTTGTAGGAGTTGTTCATCTTGTTTTATATGGATATTAGACAACTGTTGTAGGAGTTGTTCATCTTGTTTTATATGGACATTAGACAACTGTTGTAGGAGTTGTTCATCTTGTTTTATATGGACATTAGACAACTGTTGTAGGAGTTGTTCATCTTGTTTTATATGGACATTAGACAACTGTTGTAGGAGTTGTTCATCTTGTTTTGCATGAACATTAGACAACTGCTGTAGGAGTTGTTCATCTTGTTTTATATGGACATTAGACAACTGTTGTAGGAGTTGTTCATCTTGTTTTATATGGACATTAGACAACTGTTGTAGGAGTTGTTCATCTTGTTTTATATGGACATTAGACAACTGTTGTAGGAGTTGTTCATCTTGTTTTATATGGACATTAGACAACTGTTGTAGGAGTTGTTCATCTTGTTTTATATGGACATTAGACAACTGTTGTAGGAGTTGTTCATCTCCTACAACAATTGTCTAATGTCCATATAAAACAAGATGAACCTCCTACAACAGTTGTCTAATGTCCATATAAAACAAGATGAACAACTCCTACAACAGTTGTCTAATGTCCATGGTTTTATTTCATTCACAAGTAGGTACAGTTTTGTAGGACAACCGGTATGTAGATATGTAAACCACAAATTTTTACTTTGGTTGATATTCTGCATAACAGAATATACTTGATACAACATTATGTAATCAAGTTTTGTCAGTGACTTGTGGTAGATCTGTGGTATTCTCTGAGTACTCTGGTTTCCTCCACCAATAAAAAAAACTCACTGCCACAATATAACTGAAAATTTGTTGAAAAAGTTATTTAAACATCCATAACTCTTTGATTGATTAAACGTTTGGCTCTTTCTGTACAAATGACTGAATGCTATATGAATTCAAAATTTCAAACAAGTTAACCACTAAAGGCATGACATCCGTTTTTCTTCTCTGTAGATCGTGTAGAGACAGTGTCAATATATTGTCCCATGTAAAAGTCTCTATTAATTTTAGATTACATAAACAATGTTCTTTTTCTACCCGAAAAGTGAATACCGTATGTGATTTACATTAATGTTAATAAAAAATAACTTTCAAACTCTAAAATGTCAAGAACCAAAGTAAGGCAAGTTAATTAAGTACATTTGACTATATTAGTATGGGCCATTATTAAAAGGATTCCATATAACCTTAGAGAAACATTAAAATGAGTGATGCTTTAAAGTAGAAGTGTCAAACACCATAATAATATTTATCATGTGACATCCACAAGATATACCTTGTAAAAGAATAAACACTGAAGTATCCCACACAGTGTACTTTGCCCCACACAAACTTCCTCCTCGTCAAAAGATCATTACTTTTAGTAGTCCAATAAACATTTAAATACTATCTGATTTCCTAGTACTAAGTTACTTATTAAATATATATCTAGGCAAATTTCAAACTAGCACTTTTCTGAATAAAACTTTCTTCTATTTTTTTGAAGGAGGGACGGGGTGCATAAACTTGCATATAAAGAGTTACAGACTATGAATAATGTATGACCAATGAAAAGTTTTTCATTTTGTGTAATATTTTGTATCAAATTATCTCCCCTTTTCCAGATGCAAAGTAAATACATGTAAATAGTAAATAAAGTTATCAGAAAATTTCCCCCCAAATATTCAGTTGTTTCTGTAAATATATATATATATATTTTTTTTTTAACAGGTGTTCTATGAATTTTTTTCACACAAATTTCAATGTCCATGTGCTTTAGATTTTTTTTTATTTCATTACAACTGAAAGTAAGACGTTAAACAGGAATGCACGACAATAAGACAGTCAAGACAATGTTTATTTTTAGAAATGATATTTTATATTTCTATGCAAAATTATAGTGTTGTATCCTTTTATAGTGTTGTATACATTGTATCCTTTGTATCTTTTGTATTATAGTGTTGTGACATACATTGTATCCTTTGTATCTTTTGTATTATAGTGTTGTGACATACATTGTATCCTTTGTATCTTTTGCATTATAGTGTTGTGACATACATTGTATCCTTTGTATCTTTTGTATTATAGTGTTGTGACATACATTGTATCCTTTGTATCTTTTGTATTATAGTGTTGTGACATACATTGTATCCTTTGTATCTTTTGTATTATAGTGTTGTGACATACATTGTATCCTTTGTATCTTTTGTATTATAGTGTTGTGACATACATTGTATCCTTTGTATCTTTTGTATTATAGTGTTGTGACATACATTGTATCCTTTGTATCTTTTGTATTATAGTGTTGTGACATACATTGTATCCTTTGTATCTTCTGTATTATAGTGTTGTGACATACATTGTATCCTTTGTATCTTTTGTATTATAGTGTTGTGACATACATTGTATCCTTTGTATCTTTTGTATTATAGTGTTGTGACATACATTGTATCCTTTGTATCTTTTGTATTATAGTGTTGTGACATACATTGTATCCTTTGTATCTTTTGTATTATAGTGTTGTGACATACATTGTATCCTTTGTATCTTTTGTATTATAGTGTTGTGACATACATTGTATCCTTTGTATCTTTTGTATTATAGTGTTGTGACATACATTGTATCCTTTGTATCTTTTGTATTATAGTGTTGTGACATACATTGTATCCTTTGTATCTTTTGTATTATAGTGTTGTGACATACATTGTATCCTTTGTATCTTTTGTATTATAGTGTTGTGACATACATTGTATCCTTTGTATCTTTTGTATTATAGTGTTGTGACATACATTGTATCCTTTGTATCTTCTGTATTATAGTGTTGTGACATACATTGTATCCTTTGTATCTTTTGTATTATAGTGTTGTGACATACATTGTATCCTTTGTATCTTTTGTATTATAGTGTTGTGACATACATTGTATCCTTTGTATCTTTTGTATTATAGTGTTGTGACATACATTGTATCCTTTGTATCTTTTGTATTATAGTGTTGTGACATACATTGTATCCTTTGTATCTTTTGTATTATAGTGTTGTGACATACATTGTATCCTTTGTATCTTTTGTATTATAGTGTTGTGACATACATTGTATCCTTTGTATCTTTTGTATTATAGTGTTGTGACATACATTGTATCCTTTGTATCTTTTGTATTATAGTGTTGTGACATACATTGTATCCTTTGTATCTTTTGTATTATAGTGTTGTGACATACATTGTATCCTTTGTATCTTTTGTATTATAGTGTTGTGACATACATTGTATCCTTTGTATCTTTTGTATTATAGTGTTGTGACATACATTGTATCCTTTGTATCTTTTGTATTATAGTGTTGTGACATACATTGTATCCTTTGTATCTTTTGTATTATAGTGTTGTGACATACATTGTATCCTTTGTATCTTTTGTATTATAGTGTTGTGACATACATTGTATTCTTTGTATCTTTTGTATTATAGTGTTGTGACATACATTGTATCCTTTGTATCTTTTGTATTATAGTGTTGTGACATACATTGTATCCTTTGTATCTTTTGTATTATATATACCATGGTTCTTATGAATTAACTTATTTAAATAAATAAATCCGAAGGATGAGGGTTTTTTTTTACAGTTCACGAGGACATGTGGTACATATGTTTTGTTTTGTAACAGAAATTATTGACATTCGGCTGACATTCAGACCTGCATGTTGTACCATGGTATAAGCCCCCTTCATTTGTATTTGAATTCAACAAAGTTCTAATGGTTGGTTAACTAAGTATGGTACAATATCAAATCAACACCATGGTTTTCTACAAACACATTTTTTAAGTTGAATAATTCATAAAATACATTAAAGAAAAAATTGTCATTTATGTTCCAATAAAAGATCATGGTTACTTTGTATTGATCTAATATTAGTACTCAAAAATGTGTGACAACCATAGGTTTATACACAGAAGAAACATGGTTCTCAATGTAACCTATATAAGGAAAATGACATTTACAATCTATTTGGGATTATAAAATTACTGATCCCAGCAGTGCCGGATTTAGATGAAGCTAGGCCCTAGTCTATTTCACCAGGTCCCTCCAAATCCCCCACCCTGACGACCAGAGAAAGTTGGAAGAGTGTTTAATCAATATGAGTAATGGCGATCATGATGAAGGGGGTTTAAAATTCTGTAATATTCTAAAATGGAGTGCGTGGGTTGTTTAGGGAATACAGTGTGTTGTGACAGCATAAGTATGAAAGTCCAATGACAGTGTCAAAAGTAATATACACCTTGACCGGAGGCCTCTTAAATTTTGAGGCCCTAGGCCTATCTGGCACTCAAATTTACCAATGTTATTATTATGTGTCATATTTTTATGTAATTAGAGACCTTAAACCGGGACCGGGGGTATAAATAGCTGTCAGCGGAGCAAACATTCAGATTGTTCATTATTTTGACCACGGTTATCTCGAGGAGGAAAAATCAATGATACATAGTTTCACAGTTACTTTTGGAGCAAAATATTTGACAGGCATGGTCACTAGTGTTCCTTCTGACGAAACTTTCAGTCTTATTAAAAATAATATTCTTCATCAGTCTAAAAACTACAAAAATCACTTTGAAAATTCAAATTTCTGAGGTATGTGACCTTTAGGTCACATTGGTCATGTGACATACAGTTTCATAAATATGCTGTTCATATCAACGGGGATTTTTGTTTATCATTCTATTAATAACACAATACCCTGAGTGATCTGATGATAAGCTCCGCCCACAAATTTTGTCGGTAGGCACTACCGCAAATGCAGGTTTAGGGGCAAACTTACAAATTGTACTACTGAAATAAACATTGTTTTATACATGCTGCACAATGTCTCTCTTTATCATATGTAGTACCTTATCATTGAAGAGGAAGGAAATTAAAAGTGATTATTTTATGTTTAGAGGTCTCAACCTAGTCAGACAAATTCTCACTGTAGGAACCTTTCCACAAGCAATTGTATGTATATAAAATAAAAGCACTTTCCCTTTACTTTAATTTGTGTTTTTAAATGAAACGTTGGATAGTCTCTTATGTTTCTATGATTTTTGTATTAGATTAAAATGGAACTGTACCAACAGTGTAGTTTTTTTGCTTTCATTTTATCCTTACAAACTTTATGATAGAACGTTGTATTGATTACACCCCACCACAGGCAATAAATATTCTAACTTTAGTGGCATTCATTGTATTGATTACACCCCACCACAGGCAATAAATAATAGAACTTAAGTGGCATTCATTGTATTGATTACACCCCAACACAGGCAATAAATAATAGAACTTTAGTGGCATTCATTGTATTGATTACACCCCAACACAGGCAATAAATAATAGAACTTTAGTGGCATTTATTGTATT
Source organism: Bathymodiolus septemdierum (assembly GCA_963383655.1). Taxonomy (NCBI): domain Eukaryota; kingdom Metazoa; phylum Mollusca; class Bivalvia; order Mytilida; family Modiolidae; genus Bathymodiolus; species Bathymodiolus septemdierum. Next base: position 70,988,662 of record OY726518.1, on the reverse strand, counting down.
GGTTACACCCCACCACAGGCAATAAATAATACAACTTTAGTGGCATTTATTGTATTGATTACACCCCAACACAGGCAATAAATAATAGAACTTTAGTGGCATTCATTGTATTGATTACACCCCAACACAGGCAATAAATAATAGAACTTTAGTGGCATTCATTGTATTGGTTACACCCCACCACAGGCAATAAATAATAGAACTTTAGTGGCATTCATTGTATTGATTACACCCCAACACAGGCAATAAATAATAGAACTTTAGAGGCATTCATTGTATTGATTACACCCCACCACAGGCAATAAATAATAGAACTTAAGTGGCATTCATTGTATTGATTACACCCCACCACAGGCAATAAATAATAGAACTTTAGTGGCATTCATTGTATTGGTTACACCCCACCACAGGCAATAAATAATAGAACTTTAGTGGCATTCATTGTATTGATTACACCCCAACACAGGCAATAAATAATAGAACTTTAGTGGCATTCATTGTATTGATTACACCCCACCACAGGCAATAAATAATAGAACTTTAGTGGCATTCATTGTATTGATTACATCCCAACACTGGCAATAAATAATAGAACTTTAGAGGCATTCATTGTATTGATTACACCCCACCACAGGCAATAAATAATAGAACTTTAGTGGCATTCATTATATTGGTTACACCCCACCACAGGCAATAAATAATAGAACTTTAGTGGCATTCATTGTATTGGTTACACCCCATAACAGGCAATAAATAATAGAACTTTACTGGCATTCATTATATTGGTTACACCCCACCACAGGCAATAAATAATAGAACTTTAGTGGCATTCATTGTATTGATTACACCCCACCACAGGCAATAAATAATAGAACTTTAGTGGCATTCATTGTATTGGTTACACCCCACCACAGGCAATAAATAATAGAACTTAAGTGGCATTCATTGTATTGATTACATCCCACCACAGGCAATAAATAATAGAACTTTAGAGGCATTAATTGTATTGATTACATCCCACCACAGGCAATAAATAATAGAACTTTAGAGGCATTCATTGTATTGGTTACACCCCACCACAGGCAATAAATAATAGAACTTTAGAGGCATTCATTGTATTGGTTACACCCCACCACAGGCAATAAATAATAGAATTTTAGTGGCATTCATTGTATTAATTACACCCCATAACAGGCAATAAATATTCAAACTTTAGTGGCATTCATTGTATTGGTTACACCCCACCACAGGCAATAAATAATAGAACTTTAGAGGCATTCATTGTATTGGTTACACCCCACCACAGGCAATAAATAATAGAACTTTAGAGGCATTAATTGTATTGATTACACCCCACCACAGGCAATAAATAATAGAACTTTAGTGGCATTCATTGTATTGATTACACCCCACCACAGGCAATAAATATTCAAACTTTAGTGGCATTCATTGTATTGGTTACACCCCACCACAGGCAATAAATAATAGAATTTTAGTGGCATTCATTGTATTGGTTACACCCCACCACAGGCAATAAATAATAGAACTTTAGTGGCATTCATTGTATTGATTACACTCCATAACAGGCAATAAATAATAGAACTTTAGTGGCATTCATTATATTGGTTACACCCCAACACAGGCAATAAATAATAGAACTTTAGAGGCATTCATTGTATTGGTTACACCCCACCACAGGCAATAAATAATAGAACTTTAAAGGCATTCATTATATTGGTTACACCCCACCACAGGCAATAAATAATAGAACTTTAGTGGCATTCATTGTATTGATTACACCCCACCACAGGCAATAAATATTCAAATTTTAGTGGCATTCATTGTATTGATTACACCCCACCACAGGCAATAAATATTCAAACTTTAGTGGCATTCATTGTATTGGTTATACCCCAACACAGGCAATAAATAATAGAACTTTAGTGGCATTCATTGTATTGGTTACACCCCACCACAGGCAATAAATAATAGAACTTTAGTGGCATTCATTGTATTGATTACACCCCACCACAGGCAATAAATAATAGAACTTTAGTGGCATTCATTGTATTGGTTACACCCCACCACAGGCAATAAATAATAGAACTTTAGAGGCATTCATTGTATTGATTACACCCCATAACAGGCAATAAATATTCAAATTTTAGTGGCATTCATTGTATTGATTACACCCCACCACAGGCAATAAATATTCAAACTTTAGTGGCATTCATTGTATTGGTTACACCCCACCACAGGCAATAAATAATAGAACTTTAGTGGCATTCATTATATTGGTTACACCCCAACACAGGCAATAAATAATAGAACTTTAGTGGCATTCATTATATTGGTTACACCCCACCACAGGCAATAAATAATAGAACTTTAGTGGCATTCATTGTATTGGTTACACCCCAACACAGGCAATAAATAATAGAACTTTAGTGGCATTCATTGTATTGGTTACACCCCAACACAGGCAATAAATAATAGAACTTTAGTGGCATTCATTATATTGGTTACACCCCACCACAGGCAATAAATAATAGAACTTTAGTGGCATTCATTGTATTGATTACACCCCACCACAGGCAATAAATATTCAAACTTTAGTGGCATTCATTGTATTGGTTACACCCCACCACAGGCAATAAATAATAGAATTTTAGTGGCATTCATTGTATTGGTTACACCCCACCACAGGCAATAAATAATAGAACTTTAGTGGCATTCATTGTATTGATTACACTCCATAACAGGCAATAAATAATAGAACTTTAGTGGCATTCATTATATTGGTTACACCCCAACACAGGCAATAAATAATAGAACTTTAGAGGCATTCAATGTATTGGTTACACCCCACCACAGGCAATAAATAATAGAACTTTAAAGGCATTCATTATATTGGTTACACCCCACCACAGGCAATAAATAATAGAACTTTAGTGGCATTCATTGTATTGATTACACCCCACCACAGGCAATAAATATTCAAATTTTAGTGGCATTCATTGTATTGATTACACCCCACCACAGGCAATAAATATTCAAACTTTAGTGGCATTCATTGTATTGGTTATACCCCAACACAGGCAATAAATAATAGAACTTTAGTGGCATTCATTGTATTGGTTACACCCCACCACAGGCAATAAATAATAGAACTTTAGTGGCATTCATTGTATTGATTACACCCCACCACAGGCAATAAATAATAGAACTTTAGTGGCATTCATTGTATTGGTTACACCCCACCACAGGCAATAAATAATAGAACTTTAGAGGCATTCATTGTATTGATTACACCCCATAACAGGCAATAAATATTCAAATTTTAGTGGCATTCATTGTATTGATTACACCCCACCACAGGCAATAAATATTCAAACTTTAGTGGCATTCATTGTATTGGTTACACCCCACCACAGGCAATAAATAATAGAACTTTAGTGGCATTCATTATATTGGTTACACCCCAACACAGGCAATAAATAATAGAACTTTAGTGGCATTCATTATATTGGTTACACCCCACCACAGGCAATAAATAATAGAACTTTAGTGGCATTCATTGTATTGGTTACACCCCAACACAGGCAATAAATAATAGAACTTTAGTGGCATTCATTGTATTGGTTACACCCCAACACAGGCAATAAATAATAGAACTTTAGTGGCATTCATTATATTGGTTACACCCCACCACAGGCAATAAATAATAGAACTTTAGAGGCATTAATTGTATTGGTTACACCCCACCACAGGCAATAAATAATAGAACTTTAGTGGGATTCATTGTATTGGTTACACCCCACCACAGGCAATAAATAATAGAACTTTAGTGGCATTCATTGTATTGGTTACACCCCACCACAGGCAATAAATAATAGAACTTTAGTGGCATTCATTGTATTGGTTACACCCCATAACAGGCAATAAATAATAGAACTTTAGTGGCATTCATTGTATTGGTTACACCCCACCACAGGCAATAAATATTCAAACTTTAGTGGCATTCATTGTATTGGTTACACCCCAACACAGGCAATAAATAATAGAACTTTAGTGGCATTCATTGTATTGGTTACACCCCACCACAGGCAATAAATAATAGAACTTTAGTGGCATTCATTGTATTGATTACACCCCACCACAGGCAATAAATAATAGAACTTTAGTGGCATTCATTGTATTGGTTACACCCCACCACAGGCAATAAATAATAGAACTTTAGAGGCATTCATTGTATTGGTTACACCCCAACACAGGCAATAAATAATAGAACTTTAGAGGCATTAATTGTATTGATTACACCCCACCACAGGCAATAAATAATAGAACTTTAGTGGCATTCATTGTATTGGTTACACCCCACCACAGGCAATAAATAATAGAACTTTAGAGGCATTCATTGTATTGGTTACACCCCAACACAGGCAATAAATAATAGAACTTTAGAGGCATTAATTGTATTGATTACACCCCACCACAGGCAATAAATAATAGAACTTTAGAGGCATTAATTGTATTGGTTACACCCCACCACAGGCAATAAATAATAGAACTTTAGTGGCATTCATTGTATTGATTACACCCCACCACAGGCAATAAATAATAGAACTTTAGAGGCATTAATTGTATTGATTACACCCCAACACAGGCAATAAATAATAGAACTTTAGTGGCATTCATTGTATTGATTACACCCCAACACAGGCAATAAATAATAGAACTTTAGTGGCATTCATTGTATTGGTTACACCCCACCACAGGCAATAAATAATAGAACTTTGGTGGCATTCATTGTATTGATTACATCCCAACACAGGCAATAAATAATAGAACTTTAGAGGCATTAATTGTATTGATTACATCCCAACACAGGCAATAAATAATAGAACTTTAGAGGCATTAATTGTATTGATTACATCCCAACACAGGCAATAAATAATAGAACTTTAGTGGCATTCATTGTATTGGTTACACCTCACCACAGGCAATAAATAATAGAACTTTAGTGGCATTCATTGTATTGATTACATCCCAACACAGGCAATAAATAATAGAACTTTAGAGGCATTAATTGTATTGATTACATCCCAACACAGGCAATAAATAATAGAACTTTAGTGGCATTCATTGTATTGATTACACCCCACCACAGGCAATAAATAATAGAACTTTAGTGGCATTCATTATATTGGTTACACCCCACCACAGGCAATAAATAATAGAACTTTAGAGGCATTAATTGTATTGATTACATCCCAACACAGGCAATAAATAATAGAACTTTAGTGGCATTCATTGTATTGGTTACACCCCACCACAGGCAATAAATAATAGAACTTTAGTGGCATTCATTGTATTGGTTACACCCCACCACAGGCAATAAATAATAGAACTTTAGTGGCATTCATTGTATTGATTACACCCCAACACAGGCAATAAATAATAGAACTTTAGTGGCATTCATTGTATTGATTACACCCCACCACAGGCAATAAATAATAGAACTTTAGTGGCATTCATTGTATTGGTTACACCCCACCACAGGCAATAAATAATAGAACTTTAGTGGCATTCATTGTATTGGTTACACCCCACCACAGGCAATAAATAATAGAACTTTAGTGGCATTCATTGTATTGGTTACACCCCACCACAGGCAATAAATAATAGAACTTTAGAGGCATTCATTGTATTGATTACATCCCAACACAGGCAATAAATAATAGAACTTTAGTGGCATTCATTGTATTGATTACATCCCAACACAGGCAATAAATAATAGAACTTTAGAGGCATTCATTGTATTGATTACACCCCACCACAGGCAATAAATAATAGAACTTTAGTGGCATTCATTGTATTGGTTACACCCCACCACAGGCAATAAATAATAGAACTTTAGTGGCATTCATTGTATTGATTACATCCCAACACAGGCAATAAATAATAGAACTTTAGTGGCATTCATTGTATTGGTTACACCCCACCACAGGCAATAAATAATACAACTTTAGTGGCATTCATTGTATTGATTACATCCCAACACAGGCAATAAATAATAGAACTTTAGTGGCATTCATTGTATTGATTACACCCCACCACAGGCAATAAATAATAGAACTTTAGTGGCATTCATTGTATTGGTTACACCCCACCACAGGCAATAAATAATAGAACTTTAGTGGCATTCATTGTATTGATTACATCCCAACACAGGCAATAAATAATAGAACTTTAGTGGCATTCATTGTATTGATTACACCCCACCACAGGCAATAAATAATAGAACTTTAGTGGCAGTCATTGTATTGATTACATCCCAACACAGGCAATAAATAATAGAACTTTAGAGGCATTCATTGTATTGATTACACCCCACCACAGGCAATAAATAATAGAACTTTAGTGGCATTCATTGTATTGGTTACACCCCACCACAGGCAATAAATAATAGAACTTTAGAGGCATTCATTGTATTGGTTACACCCCACCACAGGCAATAAATAATAGAACTTTAGTGGCATTCATTGTATTGGTTACACCCCACCACAGGCAATAAATAATAGAACTTTAGTGGCATTCATTGTATTGGTTACATCCCAACACAGGCAATAAATAATAGAACTTTAGTGGCATTCATTGTATTGATTACATCCCAACACAGGCAATAAATAATAGAACTTTAGTGGCATTCATTGTATTGATTACATCCCAACACAGGCAATAAATAATAGAACTTTAGAGGCATTCATTGTATTGATTACACCCCACCACAGGCAATAAATAATAGAACTTTAGTGGCATTCATTGTATTGGTTACACCCCACCACAGGCAATAAATAATAGAACTTTAGAGGCATTCATTGTATTGGTTACACCCCACCACAGGCAATAAATAATAGAACTTTAGAGGCATTCATTGTATTGATTACATCCCAACACAGGCAATAAATAATAGAACTTAAGTGGCATTCATTGTATTGGTTACACCCCACCACAGGCAATAAATAATAGAACTTTAGTGGCATTCATTGTATTGGTTACACCCCAACACAGGCAATAAATAATAGAACTTTAGTGGCATTCATTGTATTGGTTACACCCCACCACAGGCAATAAATAATAGAACTTTAGTGGCATTCATTGTATTGGTTACACCCCACCACAGGCAATAAATAATAGAACTTTAGTGGCATTCATTGTATTGGTTACACCCCACCACAGGCAATAAATAATAGAACTTTAGAGGCATTCATTGTATTGATTACATCCCAACACAGGCAATAAATAATAGAACTTTAGTGGCATTCATTGTATTGGTTACACCCCACCACAGGCAATAAATAATAGAACTTTAGTGGCATTCATTGTATTGATTACATCCCAACACAGGCAATAAATAATAGAACTTTAGTGGCATTCATTGTATTGATTACACCCCACCACAGGCAATAAATAATAGAACTTTAGAGGCATTCATTGTATTGATTACACCCCACCACAGGCAATAAATAATAGAACTTTCGAGGCATTCATTGTATTGGTTACACCCCACCACAGGCAATAAATAATAGAACTTTAGTGGCATTCATTGTATTGGTTACACCCCATAACAGGCAATAAATAATAGAACTTTAGTGGCATTCATTGTATTGGTTACACCCCACCACAGGCAATAAATAATAGAACTTTAGTGGCATTCATTGTATTGATTACACCTCACCACAGGCAATAAATAATAGAACTTTAGTGGCATTCATTGTATTGATTACACCCCACCACAGGCAATAAATATTCAAACTTTAGTGGCATTCATTGTATTGGTTACACCCCACCACAGGCAATAAATAATAGAACTTTAGTGGCATTCATTGTATTGATTACATCCCACCACAGGCAATAAATAATAGAACTTTAGTGGCATTCATTGTATTGGTTACACTCCACCACAGGCAATAAATAATAGAACTTTAGTGGCATTCATTGTATTGGTTACACCCCACCACAGGCAATAAATAATAGAACTTTAGTGGCATTCATTGTAATGATTACACACCACCACAGGCAATAAATAATAGAACTTTAGTGGCATTCATTGTATTGGTTACACCCCACCACAGGCAATAAATAATAGAACTTTAGTGGCATTCATTGTATTGGTTACACCCCACCACAGGCAATAAATAATAGAACTTTAGTGGCATTCATTATATTGGTTACACCCCAACACAGGCAATAAATAATAGAACTTTAGTGGCATTAATTGTATTGGTAAATGTAAATACAACTACCATATGACCATGCCCATGACAGTTCCTTCATCTAAGCGTACACCATGTTGAAAATTCACTGAATTCATAACATATCATAATATATTCAAATACTTTCCTAAAAGTTTTCTTGACAAAACAAACAGAAACAGCTAACCACCCTAGAAACAACTGTTTTATCACACATACCTACACAGTGTAAACAATAATAGTGATAAGTACAAATTTTGTAGATTTAATAAAGATTTATTTTATCTCAAATCTTTATATATGTCTGAAAATAGCATTGATAGTTTTTAAACATAAAATATTTAATGATAAATATTGTTGGCAGTTTGAATGTCAAACTGATTTTTTTTTCACTATTTCCACTAATAATTCTTTTGTTTCAATGCATAAATATATAACAATACCTATCTGTCATTATATACTAAATTTTATACTTGTATATTTCACATGTTACAATGTTGTACTTGTATATTTCACATGTTACAATTTTGTACTTGTATATTTCACATGTTACAATATTGTACTTAAATATTTCACATGTTACAATTTTGTACTTGTATATTTCACATGTTACAATGTTGTACTTGTATATTTCACATGTTACAATGTTGTACTTGTATATTTCACATGTTACAATATTGTACTTGTATATTTCACATGTTACAATGTTGTACTTGTATATTTCACATGTTACAATTTTGTACTTGTATATTTCACATGTTACAATATTGTACTTGTATATTTCACATGTTACAATGTTGTACTTGTATATTTCACATGTTACAATATTGTACTTGTATATTTCACATGTTACAATGTTGTACTTGTATATTTCACATGTTACAATTTTGTACTTGTATATTTCACATGTTACAATGTTGTACTTGTATATTTCACATGTTACAATGTTGTACTTGTATATTTCACATGTTACAATATTGTACTTGTATATTTCACATGTTACAATGTTGTACTTGTATATTTCACATGTTACAATTTTTTACTTGTATATTTCACATGTTACAATGTTGTACTTGTATATTTCACATGTTACAATGTTGTACTTGTATATTTCACATGTTACAATGTTGTACTTGTATATTTCACATGTTACAATGTTGTACTTGTATATTTCACATGTTACAATATTGTACTTGTATATTTCACGTGTTACAATGTTGTACTTGTATATTTCACATGTTACAATTTTGTACTTGTATATTTCACATGTTACAATTTTGTACTTGTATATTTCACATGTTACAATGTTGTACTTGTATATTTCACATGTTACAATGTTGTACTTGTATATTTCACATGTTACAATGTTGTACTTGTATATTTCACATGTTACAATGTTGTACTTGTATATTTCACATGTTACAATATTGTACTTGTATATTTCACATGTTACAATGTTGTACTTGTATATTTCACATGTTACAATTTTGTACTTGTATATTTCACATGTTACAATGTTGTACTTGTATATTTCACATGTTACAATGTTGTACTTGTATATTTCACATGCTACAATAGACATTAATAGCAAATTGGTTCTTTTGTCAATTTTCAAAAACCAAGTGTCTAAATAAAAATTTGTACTAGTGCTGTATACTGTACACAATCAAATATGCTATATAATTGGATGTATTATTTTTTATTCAGAAGATAAAATAAAACAGAAACCAAGAGCTCCTCTTTCCAATTGGCAATTAAATATATCTTTTTGCACAAGCACATAACTTACATAAATTATTGTCATAACATAAATAATTTTACTTTGTTAAATACTTGAAGTTATAAAAAAAAAATTGAACATCTATTCATAAGAAGTGTCTGCTTTTAAATTTGTATGGAGGAAGAAAACACACTCTACTTATGGATGGGCAAAATCATAACAATAAACTGTAGTTTTCATGTTCCTATTTGTTAGGATAATGAGTGTTTAAGGCCTAAATCATAACAATAAACTGCAGTTTTCATGTTCCTATTTGTTAGGATAATGAGTGTTTAAGGCCTAAATCACAACAATAAACTGCAGTTTTCATGTTCCTATTTGTAAGGATAATGAGTGTTTAAGGCCTAAATCATAACAATAAACTGCAGTTTTCATGTTCCTATTTGTTAGGATAATGAGTGTTGAAGGCCTAAATCACAACAATAAACTGCAGTTTTCATGTTCCTATTTGTTAGGATAATGAGTGTTTAAGGCCTAAATCATAACAATAAACTGCAGTTTTCATGTTCCTATTAGTTAGGATAATGAGTGTTTAAAGCCTAAATCATAACAATAAACTGTAGTTTTCATGTTCCTATTTGTTAGGATAATGAGTGTTTAAGGCCTAAATCATAACAATAAACTGCAGTTTTCATGTTCCTATTTGTTAGGATAATGAGTGTTTAAGGCCTAAATCACAACAATAAACTGCAGTTTTCATGTTCCTATTTGTTAGGATAATGAGTGTTTAAGGCCTAAATCATAACAATAAACTGCAGTTTTCATGTTCCTATTTGTTAGGATAACGAGTGTTGAAGGCCTAAATCATAACAATAAACTGCAGTTTTCATGTTCCTATTTGTTAGGATAATGAGTGTTTAAGGCCTAAATCATAACAATAAACTGCAGTTTTCATGTTCCTATTTGTCAGGATAATGAGTGTTTAAAGCCTAAATCATAACAATAAACTGCAGTTTTCATGTTCCTATTTATTAGGATAATGAGTGTTTAAGGCCTAAATCATAACAATAAACTGCAGTTTTCATGTTCCTATTTGTTAGGATAATGAGTGTTTAAAGCCTAAATCATAACAATAAACTGCAGTTTTCATGTTCCTATTTGTTAGGATAATGAGTGTTTAAGGCCTAAATCATAACAATAAACTGTAGTTTTCATGTTCCTATTTGTTAGGATAATGAGTGTTTAAAGCCTAAATCACAACAATAAACTGCAGTTTTAATGTTCCTTATTTGTTAGGATAACGAGTGTTTAAGGCCTAAATCATAACAATAAACTGCAGTTTTCATGTTCCTATTTGTTAGGATAACAAGTGTTTAAGGCCTAAATCATAACAATAAACTGCAGTTTTCATGTTCCTATTTGTTAGGATAATGAGTGTTTAAAGCCTAAATCATAACAATAAACTGCAGTTTTCATGTTCCTATTTGTTAGGATAATGAGTGTTTAAGGCCTAAATCATAACAATAAACTGCAGTTTTCATGTTCCTATTTGTTAGGATAATGAGTGTTTAAGGCCTAAATCATAACAATAAACTGCAGTTTTCATGTTCCTATTTGTTAGGATAACAAGTGTTTAAGGCCTAAATCATAACAATAAACTGCAGTTTTCATGTTCCTTATTTGTCAGGATAATGAGTGTTTAAGGCCTAAATCATAACAATAAACTGCAGTTTTCATGTTCCTATTTGTTAGGATAATGAGTGTTTAAGGCCTAAATCATAACAATAAACTGCAGTTTTCATGTTCCTATTTGTTAGGATAATGAGTGTTTAAAGCCTAAATCATAACAATAAACTGCAGTTTTCATGTTCCTATTTGTCAGGATAATGAGTGTTTAAGGCCTAAATCATAACAATAAACTGCAGTTTTCATGTTCCTATTTGTTAGGATAATGAGTGTTTAAAGCCTAAATCATAATAATAAACTGCAGTTTTCATGTTCCTTATTTGTCAGGATAATGAGTGGTTAAGGCCTAAATCATAACAATAAACTGCAGTTTTCATGTTCCTATTTGTTAGGATAATGAGTGTTTAAGGCCTAAATCATAACAATAAACTGCAGTTTTCATGTTCCTATTTGTTAGGATAATGAGTGTTTAAGGCCTAAATCATAACAATAAACTGCAGTTTTCATGTTCCTATTTGTTAGGATAATGAGTGTGTAAGGCCTAAATCATAACAATAAACTGCAGTTTTCATGTTCCTATTTGTTAGGATAATGAGTGTTTAAGGCCTAAATCATACAGTTTTCATGTTCCTATTTTGTTAGGATAACGAGTGTTTAAGGCCTAAATCATAACAATAAACTGCAGTTTTCATGTTCATATTTGTCAGGATAATGAGTGTTTAAGGCCTAAGTCATAACAATAAACTGCAGTTTTCATGTTCCTATTTGTTAGGATAATGAGTGCTTAAGGCCTAAATCATAACAATAAACTGCAATTTTCATGTTCCTATTTGTAAGGATAATGAGTGTTTAAGGCCTAAATCATAACAATAAACTGCAGTTTTCATGTTCCTATTTGTAAGGATAACGAGTGTTTAAAGCCTAAATCATAACAATAAACTGCAGTTTTCATGTTCCTATTTGTTAGGATAATGAGTGTTTAAGGCCTAAATCATAACAATAAACTGCAGTTTTCATGTTCCTATTTGTTAGGATAATGAGTGTTTAAGGCCTAAATCATAACAATAAACTGCAGTTTTCATGTTCCTATTTGTTAGGATAATGAGTGTTTAAGGCCTAAATCATAACAATAAACTGCAGTTTTCATGTTCCTATTTGTTAGGATAATGAGTGTTTAAGGCCTAAATCATAACAATAAACTGCAGTTTTCATGTTCCTATTTGTTAGGATAATGAGTGTTTAAGGCCTAAATCATAACAATAAACTGCAGTTTTCATGTTCCTTATTTGTCAGGATAATGAGTGTTTAAGGCCTAAATCATAACAATAAACTGCAGTTTTCATGTTCCTATTTGTTAGGATAATGAGTGTTTAAAGCCTAAATCATAACATTAAACTGCAGTTTTCATGTTCCTTATTTGTCAGGATAATGAGTGTTTAAGGCCTAAATCATAACAATAAACTGCAGTTTTCATGTTCCTTATTTGTCAGGATAATGAGTGTTTAAGGCCTAAATCATAACAATAAACTGCAGTTTTCATGTTCCTATTTGTTAGGATAATGAGTGTTTAAGGCCTAAATCATAACAATAAACTGCAGTTTTCATGTTCCTTATTTGTCAGGATAATGAGTGTTTAAGGCCTAAATCATAACAATAAACTGCAGTTTTCATGTTCCTATTAGTTAGGATAATGAGTGTTTAAAGCCTAAATCATAACATTAAACTGTAGTTTTCATGTTCCTATTTGTTAGGATAATGAGTGTTTAAGGCCTAAATCATAACAATAAACTGCAGTTTTCATGTTCCTATTTGTTAGGATAATGAGTGTTTAAGGCCTAAATCATAACAATAAACTGCAGTTTTCATGTTCCTATTTGTTAGGATAATGAGTGTGTAAGGCCTAAATCATAACAATAAACTGCAGTTTTCATGTTCCTATTTGTTAGGATAATGAGTGTTTAAGGCCTAAATCATACAGTTTTCATGTTCCTATTTGTTAGGATAACGAGTGTTTAAGGCCTAAATCATAACAATAAACTGCAGTTTTCATGTTCATATTTGTCAGGATAATGAGTGTTTAAGGCCTAAGTCATAACAATAAACTGCAGTTTTCATGTTCCTATTTGTTAGGATAATGAGTGCTTAAGGCCTAAATCATAACAATAAACTGCAATTTTCATGTTCCTATTTGTAAGGATAATGAGTGTTTAAGGCCTAAATCATAACAATAAACTGCAGTTTTCATGTTCCTATTTGTAAGGATAACGAGTGTTTAAAGCCTAAATCATAACAATAAACTGCAGTTTTCATGTTCCTATTTGTTAGGATAATGAGTGTTTAAGGCCTAAATCATAACAATAAACTGCAGTTTTCATGTTCCTATTTGTTAGGATAATGAGTGTTTAAGGCCTAAATCATAACAATAAACTGCAGTTTTCATGTTCCTATTTGTTAGGATAATGAGTGTTTAAGGCCTAAATCATAACAATAAACTGCAGTTTTCATGTTCCTATTTGTTAGGATAATGAGTGTTTAAGGCCTAAATCATAACAATAAACTGCAGTTTTCATGTTCCTATTTGTTAGGATAATGAGTGTTTAAGGCCTAAATCATAACAATAAACTGCAGTTTTCATGTTCCTTATTTGTCAGGATAATGAGTGTTTAAGGCCTAAATCATAACAATAAACTGCAGTTTTCATGTTCCTATTTGTTAGGATAATGAGTGTTTAAAGCCTAAATCATAACATTAAACTGCAGTTTTCATGTTCCTTATTTGTCAGGATAATGAGTGTTTAAGGCCTAAATCATAACAATAAACTGCAGTTTTCATGTTCCTTATTTGTCAGGATAATGAGTGTTTAAGGCCTAAATCATAACAATAAACTGCAGTTTTCATGTTCCTATTTGTTAGGATAATGAGTGTTTAAGGCCTAAATCATAACAATAAACTGCAGTTTTCATGTTCCTTATTTGTCAGGATAATGAGTGTTTAAGGCCTAAATCATAACAATAAACTGCAGTTTTCATGTTCCTATTAGTTAGGATAATGAGTGTTTAAAGCCTAAATCATAACATTAAACTGTAGTTTTCATGTTCCTATTTGTTAGGATAATGAGTGTTTAAGGCCTAAATCATAACAATAAACTGCAGTTTTCATGTTCCTATTTGTTAGGATAATGAGTGTTTAAGGCCTAAATCACAACAATAAACTGCAGTTTTCATGTTCCTATTTGTAAGGATAATGAGTGTTTAAGGCCTAAATCATAACAATAAACTGCAGTTTTCATGTTCCTATTTGTTAGGATAACCAGTGTTGAAGGCCTAAATCATAACAATAAACTGCAGTTTTCATGTTCCTATTTGTTAGGATAATGAGTGTTTAAGGCCTAAATCATAACAATAAACTGCAGTTTTCATGTTCCTATTTGTCAGGATAATGAGTGTTTAAAGCCTAAATCATAACAATAAACTGCAGTTTTCATGTTCCTATTTATTAGGATAATGAGTGTTTAAGGCCTAAATCATAACAATAAACTGCAGTTTTCATGTTCCTATTTGTTAGGATAATGAGTGTTTAAAGCCTAAATCATAACAATAAACTGCAGTTTTCATGTTCCTATTTGTTAGGATAATGAGTGTTTAAGGCTTAAATCATAACAATAAACTGTAGTTTTCATGTTCCTATTTGTTAGGATAATGAGTGTTTAAAGCCTAAATCACAACAATAAACTGCAGTTTTAATGTTCCTTATTTGTTAGGATAACGAGTGTTTAAGGCCTAAATCATAACAATAAACTGCAGTTTTCATGTTCCTATTTGTTAGGATAACGAGTGTTTAAGGCCTAAATCATAACAATAAACTGCAGTTTTCATGTTCCTATTTGTAAGGATAATGAGTGTTTAAGGCCTAAATCATAACAATAAACTGCAGTTTTCATGTTCCTATTTGTTAGGATAATGAGTGTTTAAGGCCTAAATCATAACAATAAACTGCAGTTTTCATGTTCCTATTTGTTAGGATAATGAGTGTTTAAAGCCTAAATCATAACAATAAACTGCAGTTTTCATGTTCCTATTTGTTAGGATAACAAGTGTTTAAGGCCTAAATCATAACAATAAACTGCAGTTTTCATGTTCCTTATTTGTCAGGATAATGAGTGTTTAAGGCCTAAATCATAACAATAAACTGCAGTTTTCATGTTCCTATTTGTTAGGATAATGAGTGTTTAAGGCCTAAATCATAACAATAAACTGCAGTTTTCATGTTCCTATTTGTTAGGATAATGAGTGTTTAAAGCCTAAATCATAACAATAAACTGCAGTTTTCATGTTCCTATTTGTCAGGATAATGAGTGTTTAAGGCCTAAATCATAACAATAAACTGCAGTTTTCATGTTCCTATTTGTTAGGATAATGAGTGTTTAAAGCCTAAATCATAATAATAAACTGCAGTTTTCATGTTCCTTATTTGTCAGGATAATGAGTGGTTAAGGCCTAAATCATAACAATAAACTGCAGTTTTCATGTTCCTATTTGTTAGGATAATGAGTGTTTAAGGCCTAAATCATAACAATAAACTGCAGTTTTCATGTTCCTATTTGTTAGGATAATGAGTGTTTAAGGCCTAAATCATAACAATAAACTGCAGTTTTCATGTTCCTATTTGTTAGGATAATGAGTGTGTAAGGCCTAAATCATAACAATAAACTGCAGTTTTCATGTTCCTATTTGTTAGGATAATGAGTGTTTAAGGCCTAAATCATACAGTTTTCATGTTCCTATTTGTTAGGATAACGAGTGTTTAAGGCCTAAATCATAACAATAAACTGCGTTTTCATGTTCATATTTGTCAGGATAATGAGTGTTTAAGGCCTAAGTCATAACAATAAACTGCAGTTTTCATGTTCCTATTTGTTAGGATAATGAGTGCTTAAGGCCTAAATCATAACAATAAACTGCAGTTTTCATGTTCCTATTTGTTAGGATAATGAGTGTTTAAGGCCTAAATCATAACAATAAACTGCAGTTTTCATGTTCCTATTTGTTAGGATAACAAGTGTTTAAGGCCTAAATCATAACAATAAACTGCAGTTTTCATGTTCCTTATTTGTCAGGATAATGAGTGTTTAAGGCCTAAATCATAACAATAAACTGCAGTTTTCATGTTCCTATTTGTTAGGATAATGAGTGTTTAAGGCCTAAATCATAACAATAAACTGCAGTTTTCATGTTCCTATTTGTTAGGATAATGAGTGTTTAAAGCCTAAATCATAACAATAAACTGCAGTTTTCATGTTCCTATTTGTCAGGATAATGAGTGTTTAAGGCCTAAATCATAACAATAAACTGCAGTTTTCATGTTCCTATTTGTTAGGATAATGAGTGTTTAAAGCCTAAATCATAATAATAAACTGCAGTTTTCATGTTCCTTATTTGTCAGGATAATGAGTGGTTAAGGCCTAAATCATAACAATAAACTGCAGTTTTCATGTTCCTATTTGTTAGGATAATGAGTGTTTAAGGCCTAAATCATAACAATAAACTGCAGTTTTCATGTTCCTATTTGTTAGGATAATGAGTGTTTAAGGCCTAAATCATAACAATAAACTGCAGTTTTCATGTTCCTATTTGTTAGGATAATGAGTGTGTAAGGCCTAAATCATAACAATAAACTGCAGTTTTCATGTTCCTATTTGTTAGGATAATGAGTGTTTAAGGCCTAAATCATACAGTTTTCATGTTCCTATTTGTTAGGATAACGAGTGTTTAAGGCCTAAATCATAACAATAAACTGCAGTTTTCATGTTCATATTTGTCAGGATAATGAGTGTTTAAGGCCTAAGTCATAACAATAAACTGCAGTTTTCATGTTCCTATTTGTTAGGATAATGAGTGCTTAAGGCCTAAATCATAACAATAAACTGCAATTTTCATGTTCCTATTTGTAAGGATAATGAGTGTTTAAGGCCTAAATCATAACAATAAACTGCAGTTTTCATGTTCCTATTTGTAAGGATAACGAGTGTTTAAAGCCTAAATCATAACAATAAACTGCAGTTTTCATGTTCCTTATTTGTTAGGATAATGAGTGTTTAAGGCCTAAATCATAACAATAAACTGCAGTTTTCATGTTCCTATTTGTTAGGATAATGAGTGTTTAAGGCCTAAATCATAACAATAAACTGCAGTTTTCATGTTCCTATTTGTTAGGATAATGAGTGTTTAAGGCCTAAATCATAACAATAAACTGCAGTTTTCATGTTCCTATTTGTTAGGATAATGAGTGTTTAAGGCCTAAATCATAACAATAAACTGCAGTTTTCATGTTCCTATTTGTTAGGATAATGAGTGTTTAAGGCCTAAATCATAACAATAAACTGCAGTTTTCATGTTCCTTATTTGTCAGGATAATGAGTGTTTAAGGCCTAAATCATAACAATAAACTGCAGTTTTCATGTTCCTATTTGTTAGGATAATGAGTGTTTAAAGCCTAAATCATAACATTAAACTGCAGTTTTCATGTTCCTTATTTGTCAGGATAATGAGTGTTTAAGGCCTAAATCATAACAATAAACTGCAGTTTTCATGTTCCTTATTTGTCAGGATAATGAGTGTTTAAGGCCTAAATCATAACAATAAACTGCAGTTTTCATGTTCCTTATTTGTTAGGATAATGAGTGTTTAAGGCCTAAATCATAACAATAAACTGCAGTTTTCATGTTCCTTATTTGTCAGGATAATGAGTGTTTAAGGCCTAAATCATAACAATAAACTGCAGTTTTCATGTTCCTATTAGTTAGGATAATGAGTGTTTAAAGGCCTAAATCATAACAATAAACTGTAGTTTTCATGTTCCTATTTGTTAGGATAATGAGTGTTTAAGGCCTAAATCATAACAATAAACTGCAGTTTTCATGTTCCTATTTGTTAGGATAATGAGTGTTTAAGGCCTAAATCATAACAATAAACTGCAGTTTTCATGTTCCTATTTGTTAGGATAATGAGTGTGTAAGGCCTAAATCATAACAATAAACTGCAGTTTTCATGTTCCTATTTGTTAGGATAATGAGTGTTTAAGGCCTAAATCATACAGTTTTCATGTTCCTATTTGTTAGGATAACGAGTGTTTAAGGCCTAAATCATAACAATAAACTGCACTAAATCATAACAATAAACTGCAGTTTTCATGTTCCTATTTGTTAGGATAATGAGTGTTTAAGGCCTAAATCATAACAATAAACTGCAGTTTTCATGTTCCTATTTGTTAGGATAATGAGTGTTTAAGGCCTAAATCATAACAATAAACTGCAGTTTTCATGTTCCTATTTGTTAGGATAATGAGTGTTTAAGGTATAAATCATAACAATAAACTGCAGTTTTCATGTTCCTATTTGTTAGGATAACGAGTGTTTAAGGCCTAAATCATAACAATAAACTGTAGTTTTCATGCTCCTATTTGTTAGGATAATGAGTGTTTAAGGCCTAAATCATAACAATAAACTGTAGTTTTCATGCTCCTATTTGTTAGGATAATGAGTGTTTAAGGCCTAAATCATAACAATAAACTGCAGTTTTCATGTTCCTTATTTGTCAGGATAATGAGTGTTTAAGGCCTAAATCATAACAATAAACTGCAGTTTTCATGTTCCTATTTGTTAGGATAATGAGTGTTTAAAGCCTAAATCATAACATTAAACTGCAGTTTTCATGTTCCTTATTTGTCAGGATAATGAGTGTTTAAGGCCTAAATCATAACAATAAACTGCAGTTTTCATGTTCCTTATTTGTCAGGATAATGAGTGTTTAAGGCCTAAATCATAACAATAAACTGCAGTTTTCATGTTCCTATTTGTTAGGATAATGAGTGTTTAAGGCCTAAATCATAACAATAAACTGCAGTTTTCATGTTCCTTATTTGTCAGGATAATGAGTGTTTAAGGCCTAAATCATAACAATAAACTGCAGTTTTCATGTTCCTATTAGTTAGGATAATGAGTGTTTAAAGCCTAAATCATAACATTAAACTGTAGTTTTCATGTTCCTATTTGTTAGGATAATGAGTGTTTAAGGCCTAAATCATAACAATAAACTGCAGTTTTCATGTTCCTATTTGTTAGGATAATGAGTGTTTAAGGCCTAAATCACAACAATAAACTGCAGTTTTCACGTTCCTATTTGTAAGGATAATGAGTGTTTAAGGCCTAAATCATAACAATAAACTGCAGTTTTCATGTTCCTATTTGTTAGGATAACCAGTGTTGAAGGCCTAAATCATAACAATAAACTGCAGTTTTCATGTTCCTATTTGTTAGGATAATGAGTGTTTAAGGCCTAAATCATAACAATAAACTGCAGTTTTCATGTTCCTATTTGTCAGGATAATGAGTGTTTAAAGCCTAAATCATAACAATAAACTGCAGTTTTCATGTTCCTATTTATTAGGATAATGAGTGTTTAAGGCCTAAATCATAACAATAAACTGCAGTTTTCATGTTCCTATTTGTTAGGATAATGAGTGTTTAAAGCCTAAATCATAACAATAAACTGCAGTTTTCATGTTCCTATTTGTTAGGATAATGAGTGTTTAAGGCCTAAATCATAACAATAAACTGTAGTTTTCATGTTCCTATTTGTTAGGATAATGAGTGTTTAAAGCCTAAATCACAACAATAAACTGCAGTTTTAATGTTCCTTATTTGTTAGGATAACGAGTGTTTAAGGCCTAAATCATAACAATAAACTGCAGTTTTCATGTTCCTATTTGTTAGGATAACGAGTGTTTAAGGCCTAAATCATAACAATAAACTGCAGTTTTCATGTTCCTATTTGTAAGGATAATGAGTGTTTAAGGCCTAAATCATAACAATAAACTGCAGTTTTCATGTTCCTTATTTGTCAGGATAATGAGTGTTTAAGGCCTAAATCATAACAATAAACTGCAGTTTTCATGTTCCTATTTGTTAGGATAATGAGTGTTTAAGGCCTAAATCATAACAATAAACTGCAGTTTTCATGTTCCTATTTGTTAGGATAATGAGTGTTTAAGGCCTAAATCATAACAATAAACTGCAGTTTTCATGTTCCTATTTGTTAGGATAATGAGTGTGTAAGGCCTAAATCATAACAATAAACTGCAGTTTTCATGTTCCTATTTGTTAGGATAATGAGTGTTTAAGGCCTAAATCATACAGTTTTCATGTTCCTATTTGTTAGGATAACGAGTGTTTAAGGCCTAAATCATAACAATAAACTGCAGTTTTCATGTTCATATTTGTCAGGATAATGAGTGTTTAAGGCCTAAGTCATAACAATAAACTGCAGTTTTCATGTTCCTATTTGTTAGGATAATGAGTGCTTAAGGCCTAAATCATAACAATAAACTGCAATTTTCATGTTCCTATTTGTAAGGATAATGAGTGTTTAAGGCCTAAATCATAACAATAAACTGCAGTTTTCATGTTCCTATTTGTAAGGATAACGAGTGTTTAAAGCCTAAATCATAACAATAAACTGCAGTTTTCATGTTCCTATTTGTTAGGATAATGAGTGTTTAAGGCCTAAATCATAACAATAAACTGCAGTTTTCATGTTCCTATTTGTTAGGATAATGAGTGTTTAAGGCCTAAATCATAACAATAAACTGCAGTTTTCATGTTCCTATTTGTTAGGATAATGAGTGTTTAAGGCCTAAATCATAACAATAAACTGCAGTTTTCATGTTCCTATTTGTTAGGATAATGAGTGTTTAAGGCCTAAATCATAACAATAAACTGCAGTTTTCATGTTCCTATTTGTTAGGATAATGAGTGTTTAAGGTATAAATCATAACAATAAACTGCAGTTTTCATGTTCCTATTTGTTAGGATAACGAGTGTTTAAGGCCTAAATCATAACAATAAACTGTAGTTTTCATGCTCCTATTTGTTAGGATAATGAGTGTTTAAGGCCTAAATCATAACAATAAACTGTAGTTTTCATGCTCCTATTTGTTAGGATAATGAGTGTTTAAGGCCTAAATCATAACAATAAACTGCAGTTTTCATGTTCCTTATTTGTCAGGATAATGAGTGTTTAAGGCCTAAATCATAACAATAAACTGCAGTTTTCATGTTCCTATTTGTTAGGATAATGAGTGTTTAAAGCCTAAATCATAACATTAAACTGCAGTTTTCATGTTCCTTATTTGTCAGGATAATGAGTGTTTAAGGCCTAAATCATAACAATAAACTGCAGTTTTCATGTTCCTTATTTGTCAGGATAATGAGTGTTTAAGGCCTAAATCATAACAATAAACTGCAGTTTTCATGTTCCTATTTGTTAGGATAATGAGTGTTTAAGGCCTAAATCATAACAATAAACTGCAGTTTTCATGTTCCTTATTTGTCAGGATAATGAGTGTTTAAGGCCTAAATCATAACAATAAACTGCAGTTTTCATGTTCCTATTTGTTAGGATAATGAGTGTTTAAAGCCTAAATCATAACATTAAACTGCAGTTTTCATGTTCCTTATTTGTTAGGATAATGAGTGTTTAAGGCCTAAATCATAACAATAAACTGCAGTTTTCATGTTCCTATTTGTTAGGATAATGAGTGTTTAAGGCCTAAATCATAACAATAAACTGCAGTTTTCATGTTCCTATTTGTTAGGATAATGAGTGTTTAAAGCCTAAATCATAACATTAAACTGCAGTTTTCATGTTCCTATTTGTTAGGATAATGAGTGTTTAAGGCCTAAATCATAACAATAAACTGTAGTTTTCATGTTCTTATTTGTTAGGATAATGAGTGTTTAAGGCCTAAATCATAACAATAAACTGCAGTTTTCATGTTCCTATTTGTTAGGATAATGAGTGTTTAAGGCCTAAATCATAACAATAAACTGCAGTTTTCATGTTCCTATTTGTTAGGATAATGAGTGTTTAAGGCCTAAATCATAACAATAAACTGCAGTTTTCATGTTCCTATTTGTTAGGATAATGAGTGTTTAAGGCCTAAATCATAACAATAAACTGCAGTTTTCATGTTCCTTATTTGTTAGGATAATGAGTGTTTAAAGCCTAAATCATAACAATAAACTGCAGTTTTCATGTTCCTATTTGTTAGGATAATGAGTGTTTAAGGCCTAAATCATAACAATAAACTGCAGTTTTCATGTTCCTATTTGTTAGGATAATGAGTGTTTAAAGCCTAAATCAAAACAATAAACTGCAGTTTTCATGTTCCTATTTGTTAGGATAATGAGTGTTTAAAGCCTAAATCATAACAATAAACTGCAGTTTTCATGTTCCTATTTGTTAGGATAATGAGTGTTTAAGGCCTAAATCATAACAATAAACTGCAGTTTTCATGTTCCTATTTGTTAGGATAATGAGTGTTTAAAGCCTAAATCATAATAATAAACTGCAGTTTTCATGTTCCTTATTTGTCAGGATAATGAGTGGTTAAGGCCTAAATCATAACAATAAACTGCAGTTTTCATGTTCCTATTTGTTAGGATAATGAGTGTTTAAGGCCTAAATCATACAGTTTTCATGTTCCTATTTGTTAGGATAACGAGTGTTTAAGGCCTAAATCATAACAATAAACTGCAGTTTTCATGTTCATATTTGTCAGGATAATGAGTGTTTAAGGCCTAAGTCATAACAATAAACTGCAGTTTTCATGTTCCTATTTGTTAGGATAATGAGTGCTTAAGGCCTAAATCATAACAATAAACTGCAATTTTCATGTTCCTATTTGTAAGGATAATGAGTGTTTAAGGCCTAAATCATAACAATAAACTGCAGTTTTCATGTTCCTATTTGTTAGGATAATGAGTGTGTAAGGCCTAAATCATAACAATAAACTGCAGTTTTCATGTTCCTATTTGTTAGGATAATGAGTGTTTAAGGCCTAAATCATACAGTTTTCATGTTCCTATTTGTTAGGATAACGAGTGTTTAAGGCCTAAATCATAACAATAAACTGCAGTTTTCATGTTCATATTTGTCAGGATAATGAGTGTTTAAGGCCTAAGTCATAACAATAAACTGCAGTTTTCATGTTCCTATTTGTTAGGATAATGAGTGTTTAAAGCCTAAATCATAACAATAAATTGCAGTTTTCATGTTCCTATTTGTCAGGATA
Source organism: Bathymodiolus septemdierum (assembly GCA_963383655.1). Lineage (NCBI taxonomy): Eukaryota > Metazoa > Mollusca > Bivalvia > Mytilida > Modiolidae > Bathymodiolus > Bathymodiolus septemdierum. The sequence goes on along the minus strand of OY726518.1, from coordinate 70,964,869 downwards.
ATGAGTGTTTAAAGCCTAAATCATAACAATAAACTGCAGTTTTCATGTTCCTATTTGTTAGGATAATGAGTGTTTAAGGCCTAAATCATAACAATAAACTGCAGTTTTCATGTTCCTATTTGTTAGGATAATGAGTGTTTAAAGCCTAAATCATAACAATAAATTGCAGTTTTCATGTTCCTATTTGTCAGGATAATGAGTGTTTAAAGCCTAAATCATAACAATAAACTGCAGTTTTCATGTTCCTATTTGTTAGGATAATGAGTGTTTAAGGCCTAAGTCATAACAATAAACTGCAGTTTTCATGTTCCTATTTGTTAGGATAATGAGTGTTTAAGGCCTAAATCATAACAATAAACTGCAGTTTTCATGTTCCTATTTGTTAGGATAATGAGTGTTTAAAGCCTAAATCATAACAATAAACTGCAGTTTTCATGTTCCTATTTGTTAGGATAATGAGTGTTTAAGGCCTAAGTCATAACAATAAACTGCAGTTTTCATGTTCCTATTTGTTAGGATAATGAGTGTTTAAGGCCTAAATCATAACAATAAACTGCAGTTTTCATGTTCCTATTTGTTAGGATAATGAGTGTTTAAAGCCTAAATCATAACAATAAATTGCAGTTTTCATGTTCCTATTTGTCAGGATAATGAGTGTTTAAAGCCTAAATCATAACAATAAACTGCAGTTTTCATGTTCCTATTTGTTAGGATAATGAGTGTTTAAGGCCTAAGTCATAACAATAAACTGCAGTTTTCATGTTCCTATTTGTTAGGATAATGAGTGTTTAAAGCCTAAATCATAACAATAAATTGCAGTTTTCATGTTCCTATTTGTCAGGATAATGAGTGTTTAAAGCCTAAATCATAACAATAAACTGCAGTTTTCATGTTCCTATTTGTTAGGATAATGAGTGTTTAAGGCCTAAATCATAACAATAAACTGCAGTTTTCATGTTCCTATTTGTTAGGATAATGAGTGTTTAAAGCCTAAATCATAACAATAAATTGCAGTTTTCATGTTCCTATTTGTCAGGATAATGAGTGTTTAAAGCCTAAATCATAACAATAAACTGCAGTTTTCATGTTCCTATTTGTTAGGATAATGAGTGTTTAAGGCCTAAATCATAACAATAAACTGCAGTTTTCATGTTCCTATTTGTTAGGATAATGAGTGTTTAAGGCCTAAATCATAACAATAAACTGCAGTTTTCATGTTCCTATTTGTTAGGATAATGAGTGTTTAAAGCCTAAATCATAACAATAAACTGCAGTTTTCATGTTCCTATTTGTTAGGATAATGAGTGTTTAAGGCCTAAATCATAACAATAAACTGCAGTTTTCATGTTCCTATTTGTTAGGATAATGAGTGTTTAAAGCCTAAATCATAACATTAAACTGCAGTTTTCATGTTCCTATTTGTTAGGATAATGAGTGTTTAAGGCCTAAATCATAACAATAAACTGCAGTTTTCATGTTCCTATTTGTCAGGATAATGAGTGTTTAAGGCCTAAATCATAACAATAAACTGCAGTTTTCATGTTCCTATTTGTTAGGATAAGGAGTGTTTAAGGCCTAAATCATAACAATAAACTGCAGTTTTCATGTTCCTATTTGTAAGGATAACGAGTGTTTAAGGCCTAAATTATAACAATAAACTGCAGTTTTCATGTTCCTATTTGTTAGGATAACGAGTGTTTAAGGCCTAAATCATAACAATAAACTGTAGTTTTCATGTTCCTATTTGTTAGGATAACGAGTGTTTAAGGCCTAAATCATAACAATAAACTGTAGTTTTCATGTTCCTATTTGTTAGGATAACGAGTGTTTAAGGCCTAAATCATAACAATAAACTGCAGTTTTCATGTTCCTATTTGTTAGGATAACGAGTGTTTAAGGCCTAAATCATAACAATAAACTGTAGTTTTCATGTTCCTATTTGTTAGGATAACGAGTGTTTAAGGCCTAAATCATAACAATAAACTGCAGTTTTCATGTTCCTATTTGTTAGGATAATGAGTGTTTAAGGCCTAAATCATATCAATAAACTGCAGTTTTCATGTTCCTATTTGTTAGGATAATGAGTGTTTAAGGCCTAAATCATAACAATAAACTGCAGTTTTCATGTTCCTATTTGTTAGGATAATGAGTGTTTAAGGCCTAAATCATATCAATAAACTGCAGTTTCATGTTCCTATTTGTTAGGATAATGAGTGTTTAAAGCCTAAATCATAACAATAAACTGCAGTTTTCATGTTCCTTATTTGTCAGGATAATGAGTGTTTAAGGCCTAAATCATACAGTTTTCATGTTCCTATTTGTTAGGATAACGAGTGTTTAAGGCCTAAATCATAACAATAAACTGTAGTTTTCATGTTCCTATTTGTTAGGATAACGAGTGTTTAAGGCCTAAATCATAACAATAAACTGCAGTTTTCATGTTCCTATTTGTTAGGATAACGAGTGTTTAAGGCCTAAATCATAACAATAAACTGTAGTTTTCATGTTCCTATTTGTTAGGATAATGAGTGTTTAAGGCCTAAATCATAACAATAAACTGCAGTTTTCATGTTCCTATTTGTTAGGATAACGAGTGTTTAAGGCCTAAATCATAACAATAAACTGCAGTTTTCATGTTCCTATTTGTTAGGATAATGAGTGTTTAAGGCCTAAATCACAACAATAAACTGCAGTTTTCATGTTCCTATTTGTTAGGATAACGAGTGTTTAAGGCCTAAATCACAACAATAAACTGCAGTTTTCATGTTCCTATTTGTTAGGATAATGAGTGTTTAAGGCCTAAATCATAACAATAAACTGCAGTTTTCATGTTCCTATATGTTAGGATAACGAGTGTTTAAGGCCTAAATCATAACAATAAACTGCAGTTTTCATGTTCCTATTTGTCAGGATAACGAGTGTTTAAGGCCTAAATCATAACAATAAACTGCAGTTTTCATGTTCCTATTTGTCAGGATAACGAGTGTTTAAGGCCTAAATCATAACAATAAACTGCAGTTTTCATGTTCCTATTTGTTAGGATAATGAGTGTTTAAGGACTAAATCATAACAATAAACTGCAGTTTTCATGTTCCTATTTGTTAGGATAAATCAAGTGATAGCAGTGTGATCAGTTTTAATAATGGAGGACTCAGAATATCCACTATAGACAGGAAGTCAAGTAAAACAAAACCTATTGTGAGAAAAGATGAATTACATATGAAGTTTTATATATCATACAAGGTATACAAGTTTCTGTTTTCAGTAATGAGGTCACAGGAACTGTTGTCTTTAATGAAGGACAGAATAATAACAATAAATATGATTTTGATTTACAATAAGGGAACTTTATAAAGTTTAATCTTTCCTTGTCATCATAGAGTTTTCAAATACAGGTGTGTTTTATGACCAGGATAAAAGTGAATTACTGGCATTGTGACAATGCAAATATTGAATCATCAAGTCCACATACTACAGCAGATAATATATTGATTATCTCCCCTTATTTATTTAAAATGTCAAAAAAAGTAGGCAGTTTGTTAATCTTTTTGATAAATCTTTCTGCAGATAAGTAATAAAATCTGAGAATATACATTAATAAATTATGAACATTGGTCCAAATATAATGTAATCCTTAACAGATTTAAGGACTATTACTAGTAATATATTAGGGGGCGATGTTTGAGAAAAAAAAAATATTTTACTGCACAAGTCAAACATTTTTGTCATTCAAATTGGATTTGGTTATGATTTCAAAATGAAAGTAAATATTTAATAGTGATGTCATATATCAACCAGAATGTGCCAAGGTCATATTAGGTATAGATTTATCATCAACTGATAACAATTTGACCTTTATTGCATAAACCTGATGTCATAAAACATTTTTAGCTGTTTGCATCAATTAAGAAATTATTTATCATTCTTTCTACCACTCCTAATAACTCTTTGCTTCACATGACTATAAATGTATTCTGTTACATTAAATAACAAAACTTTTTTGTATGGTAATCAACTTTCTATTTGTTACACATTTTTTTAATGTATTTATTACATTGTACAAATATCAATATATAATGACAAATAATTGTCTTTAAGAGACCAAGCATTTATTTTTTTTAGCAGGGTATATTTTCCCCCCCCAAGAACCAGATTTTTTTTTATGCCATACAAACAAAAATCAGATTATTTATTTTTTTGGACATCAAAAATCTGTAATTTTTCTTCAAACTGGATCAAGAGCTCTCACATTTATTTTTTAAATCTTTCAAGTCAATTTACACATAGTCCTGTTTAATAACTACATAATAGGTTTGATATTCAAAATGTTTAAAAATTGTGTTAAATTTGTTTAACCATTATTCTTACATCATTTATACATTTAAATGTAATATAACTAAAAATACTAAAGGATTTTATATGCCTTTTTTTAAATCAGTAATTTTGTTTACACTTTCTATTATGACTGGACATGTTTTTGTAAATACATTGTATGAGCAAAACATTAATATGTTTTCAATTTTGTAGCAAATGAACCTCTTTTGAGGTGGCACTCAAAAGAACCTACTATTTTAGCACCAATTAACCCAGTATTTGAGTTATCTGAGCAACTTTACCTAACAATTGCCATACTATGAATGGTACTATTTTCTTACTTGAGTTAATCCAGGTACTTTAATTTTTTAACAAAGTTTAACCATACCTAGAAATAATTTTCTGAGATGACTGATGTGTGCAGAAGGAACAAAACCTTAATTTTATTGACCATATTGTCTCTAGGTGGAATATAATCAAATTCTTCATGGACTTAAAATAAGACAAGCATCTCTTTCACCTTAATCATTACAGTAACAAAAATATGGTAGCAATATTTCAGCTATATCACTACAGTGAGATTTATTGGTGGACAAAACCATGGAACAGCTATAAGTCACTGATGTGGTATCACATACACTTGACCACAGAATGGAATCAAACACACAAACCAGCTACAAGTCACTGATGTTACATCAAGTACACCTTACCACAGAAAGGAATCAAACACACAAACCAGCTACAAGTCACTGATGTGGTATCAAGTACATCTTACCACAGAAAGGAATCAAACAAAACACACAAACCAGCTACAAGTCACTGATGTGGTATCAAGTACACATTACCACAGAAAGGAATCAAACACACAAACCAGCTACAAGTCACTGATGTGGTATCAAGTACATCTTACAACAGAAAGGAATCAAACAAAACACATAAACCAGCTACAAGTCACTGATGTGGTATCAAGTACACCTTACCACAGAAAGGAATCAAACACACAAACAAACTACAAGTCACTGATGTGGTATCAAGTACACCTTACCACAGAAAGGAATCAAACACACAAACAAACTACAAGTCACTGATGTGGTATCAAGTACATCTTACCACAGAAAGGAATCAAACACACAAACCAGCTACAAGTCACTGATGTGGTATCAAGTACACATTACCACAGAAAGGAATCAAACACACAAACCAGCTACAAGTCACTGATGTGGTATCAAGTACATCTTGCCACAGAAAGGAATCAAACAAAACACACAAACCAGCTACAAGTCACTGATGTGGTATCAAGTACACCTTACCACAGAAAGGAATCAAACACACAAACCAGCTACAAGTCACTGATGTGGTATCAAGTACACATTACCACAGAAAGGAATCAAACACAAATCAGCTACAGGTCACTGATGTGGTATCAAGTTCACCTTACCACAGAAAGGAATCAAACACACAAACAAACTACAAGTCACTGATGTGGTATCAAGTACATCTTACCACAGAAAGGAATCAAACACACAAACCAGCTACAAGTCACTGATGTGGTATCAAGTACACATTACCACAGAAAGGAATCAAACACACAAACCAGCTACAAGTCACTGATGTGGTATCAAGTACACCTTACCACAGAAAGGAATCAAACACAAATCAGCTACAAGTCACTGATATGGTATCAAGTACACCTTACCACAGAAAGGAATCAAACACACAAACCAGCTACAAGTCACTGATGTGGTATCAAGTACACCTTACCACAGAAAGGAATCAAACACACAAACAAACTACAAGTCACTGATGTGGTATCAAGTACACCTTACCACAGAAAGGAATCAAACACACAAACAAACTACAAGTCACTGATGTGGTATCAAGTACACCTTACCACAGAAAGGAATCAAACAAAACACACAAACCAGCTACAAGTCACTGATGTAGTATCAAGTACACCTTACCACAGAAAGGAATCAAACACACAAACCAGCTACAAGTCACTGATGTGGTATCAAGTACACCTTACCACAGAAAGGAATCAAACACACAAACCAGCTACAAGTCACTGATGTGGTATCAAGTACACCTTACCACAGAAAGGAATCAAACACACAAACAAACTACAAGTCACTGATGTGGTATCAAGTACACCTTACCACAGAAAGGAATCAAACACACAAACCAGCTACAAGTCACTGATGTGGTATCAAGTACACCTTACCACAGAAAGGAATCAAACACACAAACAAACTACAAGTCACTGATGTGGTATCAAGTACACCTTACCACAGAAAGGAATCAAACAACACAAACCAGCTACAAGTCACTGATGTGGTATCAAGTACACCTTACCACAGAAAGGAATCAAACACACAAACAAACTACAAGTCACTGATGTGGTATCAAGTACACCTTACCACAGAAAGGAATCAAACACACAACCAGCTACAAGTCAATGATGTGGTATCATATCAAGTACATCTTACCACAGAAAGGAATCAAACACACAAACCAGCTACAAGTCAATGATGTGGTATCAAGTACACCTTACCACAGAAAGGAATCAAACACACAAACCAGCTACAAGTCACTGATGTGGTATCAAGTACATCTTACCACAGAAAGGAATCAAACACACAAACCAGCTACAAGTCACTGATGTGGTATCAAGTACATCTTACCACAGAAAGGAATCAAACACACAAACCAGCTACAAGTCACTGATGTGGTATCAAGTACACCTTACCACAGAAAGGAATCAAACACAAATCAGCTACAAGTCACTGATGTGGTATCAAGTACACCTTACCACAGAAAGGAATCAAACACAAATCAGCTAGTCACTGATGTGGTATCAAGTACATCTTACCACAGAAAGGAATCAAACACACAAACAAACTACAAGTCACTGATGTGGTATCAAGTACACCTTACCACAGAAAGGAATCAAACACACAAACCAGCTACAAGTCACTGATGTGGTATCAAGTACACCTTACCACAGAAAGGAATAAAACACACAAATCAGCTACAAGTCACTGATGTGGTATCAAGTACATCTTACCACAGAAAGGAATCAAACACACAAACCAGCTACAAGTCACTGATGTGGTATCAAGTACACCTTACCACAGAAAGGAATCAAACACACAAACCAGCTACAAGTCACTGATGTGGTATCAAGTACACCTTACCACAGAAAGGAATCAAACACACAAACCAGCTACAAGTCACTGATGTGGTATCAAGTACACATTACCACAGAAAGGAATCAAACACACAAACCAGCTACAAGTCACTGATGTGGTATCAAGTACACCTTACCACAGAAAGGAATCAAACAAAACACACAAACCAGCTACAAGTCACTGATGTGGTATCAAGTACACCTTACCACAGAAAGGAATCAAACACACAAACCAGCCACAAGTCACTGATGTGGTATCAAGTACACCTTACCACAGAAAGGAATCAAACACACAAACCAGCCACAAGTCACTGATGTGGTATCAAGTACACCTTACCACAGAAAGGAATCAAACACACAAACAAACTACAAGTCACTGATGTGGTATCAAGTACATCTTACCACAGAAAGGAATCAAACACACAAACCAGCTACAAGTCACTGATGTGGTATCAAGTACACATTACCACAGAAAGGAATCAAACACACAAACCAGCTACAAGTCACTGATGTAATATCAAGTACACCTTACCACAGAAAGGAATCAAACACAAATCAGCTACAAGTCACTGATGTGGTATCAAGTACACCTTACCACAGAAAGGAATCAAACACACAAACCAGCCACAAGTCACTGATGTGGTATCAAGTACATCTTACCACAGAAAGGAATCAAACACACAAACCAGCTACAAGTCACTGATGTGGTATCAAGTACACCTTACCACAGAAAGGAATCAAACAAATCACACAAACCAGCTACAAGTCACTGATGTGGTATCAAGTACACCTTACCACAGAAAGGAATCAAACACACAAACCAGCCACAAGTCACTCATGTGGTATCAAGTACACCTTACCACAGAAAGGAATCAAACACACAAACCAGCTACAAGTCACTGATGTGGTATCAAGTACATTTTACCACAGAAAGGAATCAAACACACAAACCAGCTACAAGTCACTGATGTGGTATCAAGTACACCTTACCACAGAAAGGAATCAAACAAAACACACAAACCAGCTACAAGTCACTGATGTGGTATCAAGTACACCTTACCACAGAAAGGAATCAAACACACAAACCAGCCACAAGTCACTGATGTGGTATCAAGTACACCTTACCACAGAAAGGAATCAAACACACAAACCAGCTACAAGTCACTGATGTGGTATCAAGTACATTTTACCACAGAAAGGAATCAAACACACAAACCAGCAACAAGTCACTGATGTGGTATCAAGTACATCTTACCATAGAAAGGAATCAAACACACAAACAAACTACAAGTCACTGATGTGGTATCAAGTACACCTTACCACAGAAAGGAATCAAACACACAAACCAGCTACAAGTCAATGATGTGGTATCAAGTACACCTTACCACAGAAAGGAATCAAACACACAAACCAGCTACAAGTCAATGATGTGGTATCAAGTACACCTTACCACAGAAAGGAATCAAACAAAACACACAAACCAGCTACAAGTCAATGATGTGGTATCAAGTACACCTTACCACAGAAAGGAATCAAACACACAAACCAGCTACAAGTCACTGATGTGGTATCAAGTACACCTTACCACAGAAAGGAATCAAACAAAACACACAAACCAGCTACAAGTCACTGATGTGGTATCAAGTACATCTTACCACAGAAAGGAATCAAACACACAAACCAGCCACAAGTCACTGATGTGGTATCAAGTACACCTTACCACAGAAAGGAATCAAACACACAAACAAACTACAAGTCACTGATGTGGTATCAAGTACATTTTACCACAGAAAGGAATCAAACACACAAACCAGCTACAAGTCACTGATGTGGTATCAAGTACATCTTACCATAGAAAGGAATCAAACACACAAACAAACTACAAGTCACTGATGTGGTATCAAGTACACCTTACCACAGAAAGGAATCAAACACACAAACCAGCTACAAGTCAATGATGTGGTATCAAGTACACCTTACCACAGAAAGGAATCAAACACACAAACCAGCTACAAGTCAATGATGTGGTATCAAGTACACCTTACCACAGAAAGGAATCAAACAAAACACACAAACCAGCTACAAGTCAATGATGTGGTATCAAGTACACCTTACCACAGAAAGGAATCAAACACACAAACCAGCTACAAGTCACTGATGTGGTATCAAGTACACCTTACCACAGAAAGGAATCAAACACACAAACCAGCTACAAGTCACTGATGTGGTATCAAGTACACCTTACCACAGAAAGGAATCAAACACACAAACCAGCTACAAGTCACTGATGTGGTATCAAGTACACCTTACCACAGAAAGGAATCAAACACACAAACCAGCTACAAGTCAATGATGTGGTATCAAGTACACCTTACCACAGAAAGGAATCAAACACACAAACCAGCCACAAGTCACTGATGTGGTATCAAGTACACCTTACCACAGAAAGGAATCAAACACACAAACCAGCTACAAGTCACTGATGTGGTATCAAGTACATTTTACCACAGAAAGGAATCAAACACACAAACCAGCTACAAGTCACTGATGTGGTATCAAGTACACCTTACCACAGAAAGGAATCAAACACACAAACAAACTACAAGTCACTGATGTGGTATGAAGTACACCTTACCACAGAAAGGAATCAAACACACAAACCAGCTACAAGTCACTGATGTGGTATCAAGTACACCTTACCACAGAAAGGAATCAAACACACAAACCAGCTACAAGTCAATGATGTGGTATCAAGTACACCTTACCACAGAAAGGAATCAAACAAAACACACAAACCAGCTACAAGTCAATGATGTGGTATCAAGTACACCTTACCACAGAAAGGAATCAAACACACAAACCAGCTACAAGTCACTGATGTGGTATCAAGTACACCTTACCACAGAAAGGAATCAAACAAAACACACAAACCAGCTACAAGTCAATGATGTGGTATCAAGTACACCTTACCACAGAAAGGAATCAAACACACAAACATTAGTGGTGATAAGAACTGATTACTATATACAAGATGTAAATCTAACAACTATATAATCAGTGTTCCAAATTTTGGATACCAGTAAAACATTTTCAAATAAAATGAATGTCCCCTTTCACAAAAATGTATCTTTATATGCAGCTTAGCACATATAGGAGTTGTTCCTTCTCAAGATGTACTCTTTTTAAAGACTCTTCATAAAATCTTTAAAATTTTGAACATTTATAGAGGGCACTCTAATTAACATCAGATGGATCTTTTAGTTATTTATACACAACCATCCAACAACATCTTGTAATTGTACAAGTCATGTCAGAGGTCTTATTTTCAACTGACCAATGGTGTTACACCTACAAAATCTGGAGGTATTAAAAACAGAATTGTTGTACGATTGGTCAATATATTAAACTGTCTTGTACCACAGGCGCTCGTGGCACAGACCACCCCCCTTTTTCTAACTTTCTGTTTACAAATTTATTTTCAATAAAATTTCTTTATTCCTTTATTATTTCATTTTAAGATTTTAACACATTTATTGCCAAATTTTTCGCATAGGACCCACGGCTGACGGAAGTGTCGTACCACTCCATTAACTTCAATGATAGGGTCAGAAAAGTTCCAAAAATATATTTATTTAAATTTTGGGAACTTTTCTGACCTTATCGTTGAAGTTAATGCAGTGGTACGTCATTTCCGTCAGCCGTGGGTCCTTATGCGAAAAATTTGGCAATAAATGTGTGAAAATCTTAAAATTCTGGAGAACTGAGCTATCGTATGCACAAAGCAAAAACAGGGGCAAAAAGATGCGTCTTTTAGGAATGGATACATGTCCTAGTTTGAATGACATAATGGAAATAAGGTGCAATAAATGTACTCGAAGCAAGCAGGAGTACGATTTTTAAACCTGCCGAGTTGCATGCCTTGTGGATTATTAGTATCTATATAGGATCGACACATGCAATTTGACGTTAACATATGACTGTATGAATATTGACACAAACAAGTTAAAATAAGGTAAAAGAGATAAAACAATAAAAATAAAGAAATTTTATTGAAAAAAAATTTGTAAACAGAAAGTTAGAAAAAAAGGGGGGTGGTCCGTGCCACGAGCGCCTGTGTCTTGTACATGAATATGATTGAAAGATCGAATATGAATGAAAGGTTGCCCGACATGACCACAACTTGGGATGATGTTAGATGGTACTGCCAAACAAAAACCATCAAACATCTTAATTTTAAATAGATTGGTATATAGGTCGAGGTTTAAATTTCCTTAATTTTCTACATTTACATACAACTTATATGTCCTGTACAAGTTAATAGAAAATATTTTTGCTTGAAGGATGATTTTGGGAAAAGCTGGACATATACATATACAATAACTATTGGGAAATGGGAAACAAAAATATGGCCTCTAGATCAAATCAATGGAATATTACATATCTTATTCAGATGTAAATATTTCTAAATAAAGGTAAAAAAATAATATCATTGGTAAGCTATGTCAGTCTTCATTCTTAGTGCCACAATAATTATTATAATAATTTGATTTCTCACTTTTCTATTCTCTGTGAGGTCAGGTTTTAAATCCAATACAAATTGTTACTGTTATAAAACTAAATGGATTCTGACAACCGTTTGACAGACATTATATAGTTAAATAATAAAATAAAAATTGACAAAAAATTCAAATGGCATTGTTCTAAAACAAGTGTTTTGTAGCTGTTTTATGACACCAAGAAAATGTCTTTCTTATTTTGTCATAAATTGTTTACCCCTTTAAATGAAATGAAAATCAATATTTTTTCCTATCAAATTTCGACTACAAGACAAAAGAATTATTGTTTTTACACAAAAGATTTATAAAATCTCTTACAGTCCTTTTACTAAGTACTCATTGGAACAAAGCATGTCTCCTGTCTTGATATTTTTTTTCCACACAAAAGTAAAGAAAATGAAAATAACCTTGGTTTTGGTTAAACTACCATTCAGCATAAAGATACTTTCATTTCCATATTTTCCCTTCAACTCATGATGTTTATACAAATGCTAGGATACAATTTTATTTCCCTTTCATCTGAATGTCTTTCTTCAACTAAAATATTATTTTCTTTTATTCTGAATGTTTTTTTTTTTATTTTGTTTTTTTTTTATTAATTTATCTTTTTTTTTTACAAGATCCTGATCATTGTTTGAACAATTCAATTAAAATGTCTATTAATTAGATTCAGTCTACAAAAAGTGCATGTGAATAATGCACTCCTTTTAAATTGAAAAATCATTGACAATTTTAACAAATGCCTTGCCATTTTAAGTATTCATATATTAATTTGCAATTAAAAAACATGAATTTTTTAAGCCATCAAAACATTTTTTCATATTCTTTTGGCATGCCCTTTAGAAAATTTAATCATATTTTTTTTTCTAAGATTGATTAACTGGTTAATTGCTGCTGACTTGTTTTTATACGAAAAAAACATTTTAAATTATTTATATCAAAATTTAACAAATATTTTTTTAAGATTTAAAAGCATTTTTAAACATATCCACCAATCAATTGTACTCCATGGAAAATCATCTCTTGTAATGGTTGTTTTTAAGGAACATTTGCACATTTTACAATCTTAATATTACATTCTTACCTTTGGTCAATTAATGTCCCAAAGGTCTTTTTAAGTTTTCACATTTTTCTTCACATTGTGTGTCATTTTAACTCATAATTCCATAAAATATCACATTTTAACACTTTTGAAATATCTACATCCTATATATTGTAAATAAAATAATGTTTTATAAACTAAATATAATAACTGAAAATTAATCCAAGGAAAATAATTTTGTACTACACCTTTAACAAACTACTATTAAAATTTTCTATTGGAGCAGGTATGTTTAATCAACCACGACAATTTTTACAGTTAACTCCGCCTATATTCAATACGTAAGCAATTGACAAATAAAAAAAATTACCCATTGTATATCCAAAATAAAAACTTTGTTATATTTACTTTTCAATATTATAATTTTTTTTACATAATTAAACATTGTTTAATATTGATCTTTTTCTTACAATATTTTTCTACACCTTGTCAAAATCCCTATACCTATAGTTATATATAACTTATAAGTAATCAGAGTACATATATACACACAAGACAAAATTGAAGGTATTTTGCCCACCTTTCTCTCAGTAGATGGTTTATTCTCTTTAGCACTTACCGATGGAGAGTTATTTTGTAAGAGTCACATATCAGAAAATATTGAAATCCAACATTGAAAGTTGATTTTGACAGTTTTTTGTTCTGAGCGGAAGTTAGTTCCAATGTTGTGTATCGTTTTTATCGGCGCATGTCATTTAAGATGGGACAGGTATATTACTGTTTAAGGGCGACAACCTGTATTTTACCTGTAAAGGTATGGAACGCCTGATATGGTTGGGATATTTTTGCCATTAACAAAACTACGGTAGCTGATTAAGGCCATGCGAGAAAATGTTTTATTTTGTTCCCTCAATATATTCCCACAACTTATTATTTTGTTTCCAACAAGAAAGATATGTTGTTCCCACAACATACTATTTTGTTCCCTCAATACTATTATTATAATACTATTTATTTATCCACCTCAACAGAGGCCACCCATCTTCTAAAGACAGATTTCCAAATGCACTGACATAAAATACTAATTAATTATCTCCCCTCAAGAGAGACCACCCATCTTATGAGGCCATATTTCAAATGCACTGAGATAGTAAAATACTAATTAATTATCTCCCTCAAGAGAGGCCAGCCATCTTATGAGCCCAAATTTCAAATGCACTGAGACATTCAACTCCGATTTTATGGTGGGGTTCATGTTCATTCATAGTCTAGTATACTAGACTCAGTCTAGTATACTAGACTCTGAATGAAATGAAATCATTAGGTTTATCAATCAATGCTACGATTAGCGTATATAAGAGCCATATAAGCATTATCTAGTAAATAAACGATAGTGAAATCCAAAGGAAAATCAAAAATTGACAATCCAGAGACACAGGCAACATTGAACAACATGAACCCCACCATAAAACCGGAGTTGATCCTGTTTCCTATAAGACACCACCCTCCCCCACCCCCCGTTTTACTCATTATTTATATATAGTCAAGTCAGGTAAAAATCTTGTCGATGATGGAGGAAAGAAAAAATCGACATGAAAGGGAAAAGATCCATTGTCATCTGAGAAATGAATGTTTCGTAATGGTCAACCAGTTGTTATGACAACTGTTAAATCCTAGGAAGCAAATCCTTATGCTAGCCTTTATGTAAAAATATCTGAAACACATGAAATTAGTGGACTTTGATGCACAATTTTACAAAGAATGGACTAACCGGAGTCAATGTGAATTCCTGGACTATAGATCAAATGTTATTGACAAATCTTATACCGGTATTTGTAGCTTCTAAACTCGAGGTTTACAAAATGGCTAAAATCTTTACAAAAACAACAAACCATTTGAATTTTGGCTGAAGTAAAACTCTTTGCACAAGTCAACAATAACATTTTTTTTACATCATACTATAGTTTATTCAAAAATCTCCTGTAACCTTAATGGCCCAGGGTTGCTCATTAAAGGTCCCTGTTTACATCAATCTCACTTGTTCAGGGGTAGCAAGTGAAAAAAAAAAAATCCACTTAAACATCCTTTATATTCATTTGTTTTTACTTTTACAACTAGAGATACAATTATTACCATGCCAAAAGCGTAGCATTCATTGAGGCAACACAAAAATAATTGATAAACACAACACCTTAAGATATTTATAACTAAATCGTAACCATCAATTGTAAGTTCTAAGTTAGCATCTGTTGTATCGTAAGTTGTATGCAAACCCTGTCTCAAGCCTTACAGAAAGTAGACTGGGATATTGTAAAGGCATGTATTGATGCAAGCACATGCAAGAGAACAGAGAGAGGATACTACTTTTCGTAACTTCTAGGGGGAAATTGAGATTGAGGCGTTAGTGGATTCTGTTGATGTAGTGATAGAGAAACCAAGAACGGCACAAAGAATGGCTCGTTGGTCCACTGCTGAAGAAATCCATGACACGGCTATACTTTACAGTGAATGTTTTCTTCCCATTCATTGTCCATTGTTTTATGCAATTAGACCAACACTTTCCAGCTGACAAAACAGACATGTTCTTGGCATCTAAACTTATGCCTCTGACTATTGCAACAATGACACCAGCAGAAATTGCGAGAGTCTTTGGCTGGTACAGTGCCGACCTACCCCAAAATGCAACGTTTCAACAGGAAATCCATCGCTGGAGGACGTTCTGTCAAGATCTTAAGCATAAGCCATCCTCCCTATCTGATGCTTTCCTTTTGGCCCACCCAGATTATTACCCAAACATTCGCGAAATCTTCCACATTCTACTAACCATGCCAATTGGATCCGTACCATGTGAGCGATCTTTTTCTGCTTTGAGTCGTCTAAAGCAATGGAACAGAACAACAATGGTCGAGGACAGACTAAACGGACTAGCATTATAGCACATTCACAGAGACGAAATGTTGACAAAATCAAAATACTAGACAAATTCGCTACGGGTATTAGAAGAATTGGCGCTCTGCACTTGCAAATTACTTTGCTGACATTTATAGTATTATGTACAGACATATACATTTTTTTTCTTCTTCGTTATAGTATATAAACTCATTCAGAGTACTCAATACTTTTGTGTTTGCGCATGCGCGGAATAATATAAATATTTACAAATTACCAAATGCCAAAGCTTAGGTGAATATATACAAGTGCTCGGATAAAAACAAGTTGTCCTTCAATTTAGGCTGATATACAGGCTCTGAAAGCATCACATGTAGATGCTTTCACGAATATTTGAAATAGTCGTGTCTGGTGCTGAATAACTGGAAGGATAAGCTGTTACTGTGTCTGGAAGGCCTGTTCAGTGGAATTAAGTATTGTTGCACTGGAATGGCAACTAAGCCGTTAACTGCCTTATAAAGTAGACATAGTCTGGTGTTCATACGTCTTTCTTCTAGTGGTTGCCATATTAGATTTTCTAGCATAGTTGTTACACTAGAGCTGTAATCATAGTTGTTATTCACATATCTGGCTGCTATTCTCTGGACTCTTTCTATTTTGTCTATGTTCTCTTTGGTATATGGGTCCCAGACGGCTGAACTGTATTCTACTTTTGGTCTTATTAAAGTATTAACAGCCATTGCTTTGGTATGTTGTGGTGCTTTCTTGATGTTCCTTCTTAGCATGCCCTGGGCTTGATTTGCGCTCGCCTCGATGTTGTTGATGTGATTGTTCCAGCTCAAGTTGTTGCTTATTGTTATTCCTAAGTATTTTGTTTCTGTTACAATTTCCAGTTGTTGGTCATGCATCACGTATGGATGTTTCTTTGTTGTTCTTGCTCTGGTGATGTGCATGACATTACATTTATCCACGTTAAATGCCATTTTCCACTTTCCTTCCCATTTAATAAGTTTATTTAGGTCATTTTGCAACAAAATCTGGTCTTCTTTGGTTTTGATTTGCCTGTAGATGGTACAATCATCAGCAAATAATCGGATGTTTGACGTAGTATTATTTGTGATGTCGTTGATATATATAAGGAATAGAACAGGTCCCAGTACACTTACTTGTGGTACTCCAGATGCAACATCTACATTGTCTGATATGGTGTTTTCTAGTGCTACTGCTTGTGTTCGGTTGTTCAGGAATGATTTAATCCAGTTCTTGTTGTTTCTATGGATTCCATAATGTTCTAGCTTGTGCAGTAGTCTTGGATGGCTGACTTTATCAAACGCCTTCGCAAAGTCCAATACTATCATGTCTGTTTGATAGTTGTTATCCATGTTAGATGTTAAATCATGTACACGTCCTATTAGCTGGGATTCACAGGACCTCTGATTTCTAAATCCATGTTGATATTCTGATAGTATATTGTTTTCATCCAGATGTTTCATGACGTTTGATACTATTATATGCTCCATTAACTTACAGAGAATGCAAGTCCATGAGACCGGTCTGTAGTTTGAGGGGAGATGTCGTGGCCAATTCTTGTAGATCGGACATACTATAGCATGCTTCCAGTCAGATGGAGTTTTTCCTAATTCCAGTGATCGTTGAAAGATCATTGTCACGATGGGTGTAAGTTCGTGTGCAAGTTCTTTCAGTAACCTTGGTGTTAGCTCGTCCGGACCACATGCTTTGGTTGGATTTAGGTTCTGTAGCAGTTGTTCTACACCGTTTTCTGTTATAGTTATTTCTGGCATTTCTTTAAAGACTTCCTTTGGTATGTCTGGCATTTCCTTGTCTGTGTCAAGGGTGAAAACTGATTGAAACTGCCTGTTTAACAGGTTTGTCTTGTCTTGAATTTCATTTACTGTTTCTCCAAAGGCTTTTAAGGTTGGTACTCCATTTGATTCTTTCCTAATTGATCTTAAGTAAGTAAAGAATTTCTTTGGGTTTGATCTTTCATTTGTGCTATCTACTGGGGCAATGATGTCAGATATGTAATTCCAATAAGCCTCTCTGGTCTTTTTTTGTGCTAGGTGTTTTAGCATCTTGAATTTATCTCGGTATTTTCCTTTGTTGCCATGTTTCTGCATTTTGCTCTATGCACGGTCTCTTTTTCTCATTACTTTGCGTAGATCTGATGTTATCCACGGATACCCAGTGTTATGTTTAATTGTGCATTTAGGTATGTATTTGTTGACTTGGTCTTTTACAAAGGTCTTAAACTCATTCCATATTGTGTCGATGCCATTGTTGTGTTTGTTTTTCTCTATGAATGTATCTGAGAAAGCTTCTACTTCCCTTTTGATGGAGTCATAGTCGGCTTTTTTATACAAGAAGGCCTCCCTTGGTGCTGTTTTTATCTTAACTGGTTTGGTTGTGGCTTCTATATATACAAGGTCGTGATCTGATATGCCAGGACATACCTCAGTTCTATATATTGTAGAGGGTTTGTTGGTTAGAAACAGATCTAGTGTGTTATCACCTCTTGTTGGTTTATTTACAAGTTGGTTTAATCCACAGTTTGTTGTAAGCTCTATAAATTCCTGGTGGATATCAGCATTCTTACTGTTTTCTTTGACATGTATGTTGTCCAGGTCTTCCCAGTTTATCTCGGGTAGGTTGAAATCACCCCCTATCCAGCCTGTGTGTTTGTCATTACTTGAAGCAAGCCGGGATTTCTTCCATGGATGCAGTGTTTGCTGTATGTGGGTGGTACACCAAGCTGATATATAGTTTACTACCAGATGGTAATGTCAGCTTTGCCCAGATTATTTCAGCTGTACTTTTAAGTTCTTCTGCTTCTTCACTGTCAAAGGTGTTTTTGATTGCAACAAAGACTCCTCCATGATGATCTGATTTTCTGTCTTTGCGGTATACATTTCCCTTAAATTCTTCCGGGAATATGTCTCCATCTTTAATAGAAGGATCTAACCAAGATTCAGTTCCAATGATGACATCAGGCCGAATTTGCGCTATTCATGTTTGAAAAATGTCCTTCCTTCTTCTTAGTGATTGACAGTTAACTACCATTATCCTCACTTTTTCTGTATCATTTGGAAGTGGACGTCTTCTATGTTTCGTTAGTTTGTTATTATGTTCTTTTGATAGTTTTGGTGATGATGTCATTTGCGGTGTTCCTGGGCTGTCAGGGGAATGTATGTGGCTACTGTTGTACAAGGTACTGAATGAATTTGTTGATTCTGGTATCAGCATGGATGCAAACAAGCTTGTAGAGAAGTTTGGCATCCCACAATTTGTACAGCACCATGACGCATCTGATCCTGCTAAGCAGTTGTACATAGAGTTGTGTATTTTTTTGCAGTTTATGTGAAACCAAGTATTGCAGTTATCGCACATGATTCCTTGGTCCATAGTTTTAACGGCTTTTTGACAAACATGATTTTGAAGTTTGATTAGTGTATTTGTTAGATCTTTGCTCATTAGTGTGACATCTGAAGCTTAATATTTTTGTGTATGTGAAGACAAAGCAAGTAAAGGTTTTGTTACGCATTTTCCATATTTCCCACTTTGAGAAAATGACGTCTTAATCCTCATCCCATATAGTCCTTACATACTATTTGATTCCTTGATTTCTATGTTTAGCTGTTAATCCAGATATGCTAAATATTGCTTCTATTTCTTTTATAACTTTTTTCACAGAAATACAGTTAAAAAATAGATGCTGCATCGGTTCATCGTTGTCTCTTTTAACAATAACTTTTAATTATTGGATTGTTGGACAAGTCTGATGAACAATCTACCCAGTTTGAAAATGTAGTCACGTGATCAAAACCTAGCTTTTATATAAAGAAAAGTGCCACCAATTTGTGAGAAAGTCGCCATCAAAAATGAATAATCAACTGATTTCTGGATATGAGCCAACCCACTTTCCTCACATGAGGAACAAGTCTCCCTAAAAAAACCGTGCTATATAAATTTGGTTAACATTCAATCATTTTCATAGTTTGATACATTATTATTTTGAACAAATTGAAGGTTGAAAGGAAACCGGGAATATGCCACGAGTCACCAGAAACGATTTTTTCTAGCGGATAACAGCGGGGATACCGGTAAGTACATTTGTTGCTATTTTTAGAACAAACTTGACATTCTTGCCTTGTATAGAGTAGATATATTAGGAAAATGGGGCATAGTTCATAAAGGCGTTTATTTCGCAACGAAGCATGTCAAACGGGTTCATATACGTTGTAGATGCACATTTTATTGGTAAAATTGAAGAAATAAAATAAAATGAAAATAAATAAATGTAATACATTAAAAATATATTTCAATCAATATTTAAAACACTAGATCGGAAAACATACATCCTTTTTAACCTAATTTTCCCTATCCGATCGAAGAAGTCACCACACTCTTGTTTAAATAATAACAGGCAGGGGTACGCCAGGTATACAATGAAATGTAGGCACAACTTGCGGCGAGGGGTCTGGGCACAGGCATTTGTTTCATTCAAACAATATATGCCCCCTCCTCTTCCTTACGAGGGGGCATATATTTGTTGAATGAAGCAAGTGCCTGTGGGTCTGGGGCCGCTTAAGGCCCCCACCAGGTCCAGGGCAGAGCCCTGGTGGGGGGTCCAGGGGCGAAGCCCCCCCCCAACGGGAAACGATTGCAAGCGTAAATAGATGCACAAATGGCGAAATCTGAACAATAAAAGACATGAAATATATTCTTATTTGATCATGGAAACAATACGAAAATCGAAGTTGTTTATATATTTTTGACGAATATGAGAACTTTTGACTGAATGTTTCTACACCGCTTTTCAGAATAATTTTAACAGTTACAAAAATTCAGCATCACAAAGCATTGAATCTATAGCGAAGATTATCATAAATGCAAAATGTATGAAAGAAACATTCCCGGAAACATTCAAAGAATACAGTTTCAGAGTAAGCACATGCAGTCATCATGTCCAGCAACACGGACTGGTAATTAGATAAAGTCCAGACGTCTGTTTTTTCTCACTGCAAATTTGTTGATAAGATCTTCGACGCTTAGATTTCTTGTTCTGTGGATGTGTAACAACGATAAATTTCATAATCTCTCATCACCCATTGTAGCTCTAAGAGTTTTTTGCGCGGTGCATTGCACTGAATGAACGCTCACTAGACGCCGAAGACACTGACATTGTTATCAATACTGTAAAAATTGCATAAATATTAGGGTACAAGTCTTGGTTTGTGACGTTGTGTGTCTCCAATAATGTTTGTGGTTTTTGCACATCAGCCATATTCCAGCGTGCTTTCCACCTAGCAACTTCATCAAGAAACGCTTGTCTGTCGCCAATATCCGTACGAAAAGAATCAAAGATAGAATTAGTTGTCTGATCTGTTAATGTGTGGAGCTCATCTTTTTAAACATTTCATCCAAAGTTAATATATTAATTCATTTCTAGATTCAGATGTTAAAAAGCGTTTGAAAAACAAATTGTGTTTTATTTTATGTCAAGACAAAGCCTTTGAAGATAAAATGAACTCAATTTCAAAGAGTTAGTTAAGATCACAGTACTCATTGCAAATGTTTATCTTTCAACTTGTGGAAGATTGTCATCAGTACAATATACATAAAACAGAAAAAATATATAATGCTTGTGTTTCATTTTTCATCAATAAAACATTTTTGGGGAAAAACATATGTGTAGGCGCGTGCCTAAAGTGCCTTACGGTAGCTACGCCCCTGACAGGTGTCCCAAATAAAAAATTGTGGTTTTTTTGTAAGGGCGACAACTCTGTGAAATTCAGACAGGGCATAAATACATTCATATGATCAACAATTTCTTCAAAAATTTGATCTCTTATATTTTTGTATGCTGGACATTCAAGTAAGAAGTGTTGAAGGGATTCGGTGGTATTATAAGGACACGTTTCGCATACCGGGCTGTCACGTAACTTCATTCTATTAAGTGTAGTGTTCAGAACTAGAGTATTAGTGCTAGTAATTGATTATTATTCTCTTGATTTATAGAAGTTGGCTTTTTTGCGCTCGTGTGAAAATAGATAAAATATCTTCTTTTTGGACATTATAGTGTAGGATTTTTATAGTGAACTGTATATATGAGGATTTTTATAAATTGCAACAACCTATATTGAGGAAAGCTCTTTTATAAATAGTAATATAGTATTTATCTATGTTATGTATTTATTGTTGCTTAATCATGTTATGTAAATATGACATGGTTTTATATTGAATGTGTACTTTTAGACCCAACTTCTACTACCCCGGTAGAGGTTGCCCCCGTTGTAAAGTGGTAGCTTTCTAGGTAAAAAATATATATTTTATGCATATATTTGACCACACAGTTAAACCTGTACTCTTATATGCTTCTGAAATTGTTGGTTTGTTTAACAATAATAAAAATGTTGGCGTTAATAGCAACAATGATTCACATTTTATTAGTAATTTGTACAGCCGGAATACTTTGGAAAAACTAAATATTTCCATGGGTAAATATGTTCTTGGAGTTAATAAAAGAACAACTAACTTAGCCATTTATGGTAAACTGGGAAGATACATTGTACCCTCTATATATTGACATTATTATTTCCATGATCAAGTACTGGGTCCGGCTGTGCAAAAACACTCATCATGACCCCTTGCTGCGGGAGGCATATCATGTGAAGAGAATCTGTTAATGTACGGTAACAATGAACCTTGTTGGTTAAGATGTATTATACAATACATATTGTATTGAAACATCTAAATATGGATCATATGTTGACTCATCCTGAAAATTTCAAATCTAGACACATATATAGTATAAAGAAAAAATTACAGAATAATTATGAGAAATTTTGGAAAATTAACTTAAACAAATGTGAGAAACGTAGGACGTATAGAAAATTAAAGTTTATATTTAGATACGAAACTTATATTTTTGATATTAGAAATATTAGCCATAGAAACATTCTTACACGCTTTCGTACTAGTAACCACAAGCTCCATATTGAAACCGGTCGATATACCCGTCCAATTACTCCTGTTGAGAATCGTATATATCCCAATTGTAACTCTAAAAGCGTAGAAGATGAACTTCATTTTCTAATGTATTGTCCTAGGTTTGAAAACCACAGAAGAGAACTCTTTTCAAATGTCCTTAATTATAATGCTGCTATATTAAGTGCAGAAGATAAATTTGTTTGGATATTGAGCAACGAAGATCCATCTTGCGTCAGAGAACTCGTAAAATTTATTCACTCTTGTTTTCAAATGGCACCATAGTTCTCTGCATGCATGTTTTATATTTTATCTTTTCCAAATACAGTTATCTCTCTTTCATTGCCTCACAATGCAAACTATAACACAAACTATAACCTATAATTTATTTGTTATTTTATTATGTCACTCTTCTTTCATGTACTATCTCATAATCTTTGTCAACCTTAATGTTCAATGATTGAGCTTTCTTTAATAAAGTATTTCGTATATATTAACCTTGAAGACTGAAATTCTATCACATTAGACAAGTACGGTTGTTTACCTTGAAATATACAAACATTGGTGTAAATCCAATATTCAGCCAGTTTAAAACGATGATAACCAGATAATATATATATACTGAACTCTGGTTCCTGTGGCAATATAAACTCCCCCTATATGCACAACAAATTGCAACTTTTTATATTATTTGATGGGATCATAACTGGCTTTTAGCCCAACGGGTCAAGTGAGGTATTGCCATCCATTTGTTTTTGATGAGGAGTTTTTAATACATTCCTTAAAAAAAATCCCTTTCAGAAACACGCATAACGTTATTATGTACTAGTAACTGTTACTGTTTTTTTTTAAGAAAAAAAAAGGGGGGGGGGTAAATTGATCTTTAAAAATTGTCATCCAATCTTTTAGAAATAAATCACATGGAAGCCAGAATGTGTTTTGAGTTTTAACATGGGTTGGTGGATATTAGTATTTTATCCCGAGCCAGAGGTGAGGGATACAATTTACTAATTTTCTCCAACCCATCCGTAACAATAATATTGTGTTTGCATGTTTTAATTGCATGTCGCATATTATTAATTTTGGATATATTGATTATTTTCAGTGAACATAGATCTAGATGTTTAAAGCGTTAACACCCGTGTAAATAATTAAATTTTGTGATTTTATCACCTTGCTTAAATGTGCACCGCGCATGTGCAAATGAGATTTTGTCATCTGATTGATCGCTCGTTTTTTTGCAAAGCGGAAAAAGGACGTCATATTAAAATAATGCATTTCTTTGCAAAGTGTTCATCTTCATGGATTATTAATGTATCATAGACATATTTTGCTATTTTATTTTGAAAAGGGTCCGAAATTTCGTATATTTGAAAGCTATATAAATTTTTAATTTTTCATCCCATTTTGATGTGTGTTTTTTGTTGTTGTTGAATGGATTTGTTGAGAGCTTCCGTCGTTTATCGACTGATTTCCTCTATCTTTTACGGTTTCCGAGATAAACATCACCGAAAGAGGCCGAGTTGTGCAAATTTCCAAAATTTGAAAGTTTTTATTTTTCATCCAATGTTAATGCAGTTTTTTTTACGAAGTGTTCATCTTAATGGGTTATTGATGGACCATAAAACGAATTTGTTATTTAAATTCGAAAAGATGTCTAAAAGGGAACCATATTCCGAAATTTCGCATATTTGAAAGGTATGCACGTGTAGTAATTTTTTTTCATCCACTTTTGATGTGGTGTTTTGTTGTTGAATGGATTGTATTTGGCGCCGCTTTTGGTAGTATGTCGGCTGGTTTCCTCTATCAACCCCCCCCCCCCCCCCCCCCCCCCCCCCGCCCTCTTTTTAAATTGAAGACCTACTTTAATGGGTTACAATTGAACATTGCACTCAATATAAAGATGAATATAATATTATTTTTCTTTCTAAAAATCTAGAATTCATTGAAATTTAAACACAAACTGCATATGAATAATCAGGCGAGCGACTAGTTTTTATTGCAATTATTGATCACAAAGAGGAAGCTTGAACAAACCTATCAGTAGTAATGGAGAACAAGTCAGAGTGGAAAAAGAATGGCAGTTAAAACCACTTCGGTCAAATTGGAGAACTAGTAACTTACTTAATTTCAGTAGGGGAACAATCGTTTAACAATTAGTGGGAAAAAGAGTAGGGTTGGACTATCATTGTTATGTGAAAATTTTGTATGGCCACATTTTATAGAAAAAAGATCAATTGTCCTGGAAGATGTATACAGAAAATAAATAAACTGACCCTGCAGTTTGCAAAGTGTATACAGAAAATAAATAACCTGACCCTGCAGTTTTCAAAGATGAATACAGAAAATAAATAACCTGACCCTGCAGTTTTCAAAAATGTATACAGAAAATAAACAAGATATGATTATAATCTAACGATTATGAAGTCTCCCAAACCGGCCACAGACAACCGGTTTAAAAAATTAATTAAAAGCTACCTTTGAAATCGAACAATGTTGAATTTTTGTGATATTGCGGCGGCCATTTTGAAAATGGAGACCGGTAGAAATTTTTCAATGTCGGGAATCAATTCAGGACGTTGAAATTGAACAATGTTGAATTTTTGCGGTATTGGGCGGCCATTTTGAAAATGGAGACCGGTAGAAATTTTTCAATGTCGGGAATCAATTCAGGACGTTGAAATCGAACAATGTTGAATTTGTGCGGTATTGTGATGGCCATTTTGAAAATGGCGACCGGTAGAAATTTTTCGATGTTAGGAATCATTTCGAGACATCATAATCTACCCACATATGAAATGTCGTTGAAATCGGACAATGTTGAATTTGTGCGGTATTGTGTCGGCCATTTTGAAAATGACGACCGGTAGAAATGTTTTGATGTCAGGAATCATTTCGGGACATCATAATCTACCCACATATGAAATGTCGTTGAAATCAGACAATGTTGAATTTGTGCGGTATTGTGGTGGTCATTTTGAAAATGGCGACCGGTAGACATTTTTCGATGTCAGGAATCAATTCGGGACATCATAATCTACCCACATATGAAATGGCGTTGAAATCGGACAATGTTGAATTTGTGCGGTATTGTGGCGGCCATTTTGAAAATGGCGACCGATAGAAATTTTTCAATGTTGGGAATCAATTCGGGACATCATTATCTAGCCACATATCAAATTTTGATGATATCGGGCAATGTTGAATTTTTATCGCCCATTTTTTATACCGTGTTTTGAAAACGCAGAATTGCTCCTCTAATGGTGCCCTATCACTATGTCAAATTTTATGTCTCTATCATTATTCATTTAGAAGTTATCAACATTAATGTACGAAATTTCAACTTTCCCATAGGATTCTATAGTAACCCCCACCCCCTTTGAACCCCTCCAAATATGACGTTGACCCCCTTTACCACAAAGCTGAAAATTTTAGGACCAACTAGAAACATATATCTATAACTCCACAAAGTTTCATGAAATTCTGTCCAGTAGTTCCTGAGATCTGCCGTGGACAAGTTCATGTGCCAAAGAAAGAAAGGAGAAAGAGAAGAAAGAGAAGAAAGAGAATAATAATAATAATAATAAGAAGAAGAAACGGAGCAAAAACAATAAGTTTGTTTGGGAGACTTAATAACCTGACCCTGTAGTTTTCAAAGATGTATACAGAAAATAAATAACCTGACCCTGCAGTTTTCAAAGATGTATACAGAAAATAAATAACCTGACCCTGCAGTTTTCAAAGATGTATACAGAAAATAAATAACCTGACCCTGCAGTTTTCAAAGATGTGTACAGAAAATAAATAACCCGACCCTGCAGTTTTCAAAGATGTATACAGAAAATAAATAACCTGACCCTGCAGTTTTCAAAGATGTATACAGAAAAAAAATAACCTCACCCTGCAGTTTTCAAAGATATTTTTTGTATAGTTTAAAAAAGATTACCTATTTTTCATGTCAACAATAAACTGATTTTTATTTCGAGTGAAAAACAAATTCTGGCTGAGCCACCCCCACCCCCTCCTTCCCACTCTCATAGTCCCATAAATGTTAAATGATGTCTCAATGTATTTATACGATTAGAGAAAAAAATAATGACACAATAGATATTTGATAAAATTGTTTAACCACTGACACTCCTAAATCCATATTCAATACTTGACAACTTTGACGGGTTAAGGGGTACACATCGCATTTATCTGTAACATATTTACTTACTGATTCGTGTAAACACTACATAAGTAAAACATGAAATATCTTCTTCACTTCAATAATTTTCAATACTAATATTAAACTACAATTTTAAACACAAGGCCTTACTGTTTAAACAACAAAATAAATATAGTAATTTGTCACAAAACAATAATGACATACAATATACCATGATGTTGCACATTTCAGAATGATTTAAATTTACAAAATATTCATTTGTGTTGTCATTAATTTTCGGACAAGTTGCGAAAACTGTCAGGTCAAACGTCAAATGAAGAAACATGACGATGTACATGCTAAGAGTCAAGATAAGTTTGAAGATACTAATGGGGTTATCAGAAACCGTAAATCAAAGGATAGACAATAAAATGGACAAAAGAAAAAGGAAAAACTATGATATACAAAACACAACAAAGAAGCCTTAAGAAGGAGTAACAAAAGCGCCACAAAAACAGGGGGTGAACTCGGGTACTTTCCAATGGTAAGCAGTTTCTTCTCCATTAATGGCGTATCATCAGTCGTGTTACTCTTATAGTCTTGTGATAAATCATGACTAAAGATAGGAGGACGAGATCATGACCATGACAAACGGAGCATATCCGTGGTCATCCGTGACACAGATGCTCCGCAGCGGTTATGATTGCGAGCGTAAAACCTTCTATAGTGATGACTTCAACTTAACCTCTAGATAACATCCTCATTAGCTCCAACCCTCTATCAACGGAAATACTGTTAGGAACCACAACCTCTAGAATACCACATCAACAGAGATATATATACTCCAGATGCAGGTGGTGCTGGGATGTATATATAATGGAAATTTCACAATTGGAAAATTGAAGTAATCTCATTTATCGTAAAAAGTCGTTCTGAATTTACCCTCACTGTCGATTTATAGGTGTAATTCAAGGTATGAAGCAGATCTAGCTGTATCTGTGGTGTCAGTCGAATTCAATGGGATAGATGCGATCATCATATTCTCTCAATTTGGAATTATTTAGTAAAAAGACATCATCTGTACAGCGGAACATGAAGATTAATATAGATTTTCTTGGGAAAATCCTACGTGACGTCCGTTTCATACGAATAAAGGAACAAATCGACAATTAGGGGGGCACCGTTGGTACCCACAGTAATACGCCTACCAAGCAACAAATATGTTGTCAATTAAAAACTCGAGCATTTTAATGACGACAGTTTCATAGAAACATTTTGTTAGAATCAGAGTATTTTTCCCAAAGTTTTGTCCCTTACTAAAGCAAGATATTTGTATATGTGCTGGACATTTAAAAATTCTTTTAATTTCTCTTTTAGCTTAGAGTGAGGAATAGTTGTGTAGAAAGTAGAGAAGTTAAATATTTTAATGTTATTGCACGAGAAGAGAGTGACCACCTCTGGAGTAGCTAGTATTACAGTAACTATGAATCTCTATTCTGACCGCTAATAGAATGCATGATAATAATATGGAAAACATGTCGTGTACTACAGCATTTGACAGACCCTACAATAGAAAGTTGTTTGTAAGGACACTTATGCAATTTAGGTATCCATTAGAGTGACGGTTTATTATTATTATTGTTATTATTATTATTAAGTCACCTGCCGTGGGAAGCATATTGTTTTTGTTCGGTTTCGTATTAAGTCTCAAATTATTATTATTATTATTATCAATATCATTATTATTATTATTATTATTATTATTATTATTACTATTATTATCCCGTACTTGTTCGCTCGTTTCAAGTCTAAAACAATTGTCCTCCACGAGTAGTAGTGCAATTAGCTTTTGGAACTTCAAAATGGCCACTGCTGCCATAGGAATGCTTCAAATAAGCAAAGCAGAAATATGGATATATGACGATAGCTCGTTTACCACCGGACAGACCAGCGCTATAAATATGTGTCACATTCTACGTACATGTATACTGTAGACCAACACTGTAAATATGTGTCATATTCTACTGTAGACCAACATAATAAAATGTGTCACATTCTACTGTAGACCAACACTATAAATATATGTCACATTCTACTGTAGACCAACATTATAAATATGTGTCACATTCTACTATAGACCAATACTATAAATATGTGCCACATTCTATTGTAGATTAACACTATAATTATGTGTCGCATTCTACTGTAGACCAAGACTATAAATATGTGTCACACTCTGCTGTAGACCAATACTATAAATATGTGTCACATTCTACTGTAGACCAAGACTATAAATATGTGTCACATTCTGCTGTAGACCAATACTATAAATATGTGTCACATTCTACTGTAGACCAACACTACAAATATGTGTCACATTCTACTGTAGATTAACACTATAAATATGTGTCACATTCTACTGTAGACCAACACAATAAATATGTGCCACATTCTACTGTAGACCAACACTATAAAGAATGTGTCAAATTCTACTGTAGACTAACACTATACATATATGTCACATTCTACTGTAGAACAAGATTATAAATATGTGTCACACTCTACTGTAGATTAACACTATCAATATGTGTCACATTCTACTGTAGATTAACACTATAAATATGTGTCACATTCTACTATAGACCAAAACTATAAATATAAGTCACATTCTACTGTAGACCAAGACTATAAATATGTGTCACATTCTACTGTAGACCAAGACTATAAATATTTGTCACATTCTACAGTAGATTAACACTATAAATATGTGTCACATTCTACTGTAGATTAACACTATAAATATGTGCCACATTCTACTGTATACCAACACTAAATATGTGGCACATTCTACTGTAGACCAAGACTATAAATATTTGTCACATTCTACAGTAGATTAACACTATAAATATGTGTCACATTCTACTGTAGACTAACACTATAAATATGTGCCACATTCTACTGTATACCAACACTAAATATGTGGCACATTCTACTGTAGGCCAATACTATCAATATGTGTCACATTCTACTGTAGACCAAGACTATAAATATGTTTCACATTCTACTGTAGACTAACACTATAAATATGTGTCACATTCTAATGTAGACCAACACTATAAATATGAGTCACATTTTACTGTAGACCAGCACTATAAATATGTGTCACATTCTACTGTAGACTAACACTATAAATAGGTGGCATATTCTACTGTAGACCAATACTATAAATATGTGTCACATTCTAATGTAGACCAACACTATAAATATGTTTCACATTCTACTGTAGACTGACACTATAAATATGTGTCACATTCCAATGTAGACCAAGAATATAAATATGTATTACATTCTATTGTAGACTAACACTATAAATATGTGTCACATTCTACTGTAGACAAACACTATAAATATGTGCTACATTCTACTGTAGAACAACACTATAAATATGTGGCACATTCTACTGTAGACCAACACTATAAATATGTGCCACATTCTACTGTATGCCAACGCTATTAAGAATGTGTCACATTCTACTGTAGACCAACACTATAGAGAATATGTCACATTCAACTGTAGACCAACACTATAAATATGTGCCACATTCTACTGTAGACCAACACTATAAAGAATGTGCCACATTCTACTGTAGACCAACACTATAGAGAATATGTCACATTCTACTGTAGACCAACACTATAAATATGTGTCACATTCTACTGTATGCCAACGATATAAAGAATGTGTCACATTCTACTATAGACCAACACTATAAAGAATGTGTCACATTCTACTGTAGACCAACACTATAAAGAATGTGTCACATTCTCTGTAGAATAATACTATGAATATGTGTCATATTCTACTGTAGATCAACACTATAAACAATTTATCACATTCTACTGTAGACCAATACTGTAAATATGTGCGACATTCTACTGTATACCAACACTATAAATATGTGCCACATTCTACTGTAGACCAAAACTATCAATATGTATCACATTCTACTGTTGACCAACACTATAAATATGTGCCACATTCTACTGTAGACCAACACTATAAATATGTGGCACATTCTACTGTAGACCAACGCTATAAATATGCGTCACATTCTACTGTAGTCCAACACTATAAATATGTGCCACATTCTACTGTAGACCAACACTATAAATATGTGTCACATTCTACTGTAGACCAACATTATAAATATGTGTCACATTCTACTGTATGCCAACGCTATAAAGAATGTGTCACTTTCTACTGTTGACCAACACTATGAATATGTGTCATATTCTACTGTAGACCAACACTATAAAGAATGTGTCACATTCTAATGTAGACCAATACTATAAATATGGGCCACATTCTACTGTATAACAACACTATAAATATGTGTCACATTTTACTGTTGACCAGCACTATAAATAATTGTCACATTCTACTGTAGACTAACATCATAAATATGTGTCACATTCTACAGTAGACTAACACTATAAATATGTGTCGCATTCTACTGTAGACCAACACTATAAATATGTGCCACATTCCACTTAAGACCAACATTATAAATATGTGTCACATTCTACTCTAGACCAACACTATAAATATATGTCACATTCTACTGTAGACCAAGACGAGAAAGAATGTGTCACATTCTACTGTAGACCAACGTTATAAATATGTGCCACATCCCACTGTAGACCAACACTATAAATATGATTGATTTTGGTTAGATGTTTGGTGTTTGATGCCACTTTCAGCAATATTTGACATTCTACTGTATACCAACACTATAAAGAATGTGTCACATTCTACTGTAGACCAACACTATAAATATGTGTCACATTCTACTGTAGACCAACACTATGAATATGTGTCATATTCTACTGTAGACCAACACTATAAAGAATGTGTCACATTCTACTGTATACCAATACTATAAATATGGTCCACATTCTACTGTATACAACACCATAAATATGTGTCACATTTTACTGTAGACCAGCACTATAAATATGTGGCACATTCTACTGTAGATTAACATCATAAATATGTGTCACATTCTACAGTAGACTAACACTATACATATGTGTTGCATTCTACTGTAGACCAACACTATAAATATGTGCCACATTCTACTGTAGACCAACATTATACATATGTGTCACATTCTACTCTAGATCAACACTATAAATATATATCACATTCTACTGTAGACCAAGACGATAAAGAATATGTCACATTCTACTGTAGACCAACGTTATAAATATGTGACACATCCCACTGTAGATTAACACTATACATATGTGTCACATTCTACTGTAGACCAAGATTATAAATATGTGTCACATTCTACTGTAGATTAACACTATAAATATGTGTCACATTCTACTATAGACCAAAACTATAAATATAAGTCACATTCTACTGTAGACCAAGATTATAAATATTTGTCAAATTCCTCTGTAGATTAACACTATAAATATGTGTCACATTCTACTGTAGACACATTATAAATATGTGTCACATTCTACTATAGACCAAAACTATAAATATAAGACACATTCTACTGTAGACCAAGACTATAAATATTTGTCACATTCTACAGTAGATTAACACTATAAATATGTGTCACATTCTACTGTAGACTAACACTATAAATATGTGCCACATTCTAATGTATACCAACACTAAATATGTGGCACATTCTACTGTAGACCAAGACTATAAATATGTTTCACATTCTACTGTAGACCAAGAATATAAATATTTATCACATTCTACAGTAGATTAACACTATAAATATGTGTCACATTCTACTGTAGACTAACACTATAAATATGTGCCACATTCTACTGTATACCAACACTAAATATGTGGCACATTCTACTGTAGACCAATACTATCAATATGTGTCACATTCTACTGTAGACCAAGACTAAATATGTTTCACATTCTACTGTAGACTAACACTATAAATATGTGTCACATTCTAATGTAGACCAACGCTATAAATATGTGTCACATTTTACTGTAGACCAGCACTATAAATATGTGTCACATTCTACTGTAGACTAACACTATAAATATGTGCCACATTCTACTGTAGACCAACACTATAAATATGTGGCATATTCTACTGTAGACCAATACTATAAATATGTGTCACATTCTAATGTAGACCAAGACCATAAATATGTTTCACATTGTACTGTAGACCAACACTATAAATGTGGGCCTCATTCTACTGAATGCCAACGCTATTAAGAATGTGTCATATTCTACTGTAGACCAACACTATAGAGAATATTTCACATTCTACTGTAGACCAACGCTATAAATATGTGCCACATTCTACTGTATGCCAACGCTATAAAGAATGTGTCACATTCTACTATAGACCAACACTATAGAGAATGTGTCACATTCTACTGTAGACCAACACTATAAAGAATGTGTCACATTCTCTGTACAATAATACTATGAATATGTGTCATATTCTACTGTAGACCAACACTATAAAGAATTTGTCACATTTTACTGTAGACCAATACTGTAAATATGTGCCACATTCTACTGTAGACCAACACTATAAATATGTGGCACATTCTACTGTAGACCAACACTATAAATATGGGCCACATTCTACTGAATGCCAACGCTATTAAGAATGTGTCATATTCTACTGTAGACCAACACTATAGAGAATATTTCACATTCTACTGTAGACCAACACTATAAATATATGCCACATTCTACTGTATGCCAACGCTATAAAGAATGTGTCACATTCTACTATAGACCAACACTATAGAGAATGTGTCACATTCTACTGTAGACCAACACTATAAAGAATGTGTCACATTCTCTGTAGAATAATACTATGAATATGTGTCATATTCTACTGTAGACCAACACTATAAAGAATTTGTCACATTCTACTGTAGACCAATACTGTAAATATGTGCCACATTCTACTGTATACCAACACTATAAATATGTGCCACATTCTACTGTAGACCAACACTATCAATATGTATCACATTCTACTGTTGACCAACACTATAAATATGTGCCACATTCTACTGTAGACCAACACTATAAATATGTGCCACATTCTACTGTAGACCAACGCTATAAATATGTGTCACATTCTACTGTAGTCCAACACTATAAAAATGTGCCATATTCTACTGTAGACCAACACTATAAATATGTGGCACATTCTACTGTAGACCAACACTATAAATATGTGGGACATTCTACTGTAGACCAACACTATAAATATGTGGGACATTCTACTGTAGACCAACGCTATAAATATGTGTCACATTCTACTGTAGTCCAACACTATAAATATGTGCCACATTCTACTGTATGCCAACGCTATAAAGAATGTGTCACATTCTAATGTAGACCAACACTATAGAGAATATGTCACATTCTACTGTAGACCAACACTATAAAGAATGTCACATTCTCTGTAGAATAACACTATGAATATGTGTCATATTCTACTGTAGACCAACACTATAAAGAATTTGTCACATTTTACACTGTAGACCAATACTGTAAATATGTGCCACATTCTACTGTAGACTAACACTATAAATATGTGCCACATTCTACTGTATACCAACACTATAAAGAATGTGTCAAATTCTACTGTAGACTAACACTATACATATATGTCACATTCTACTGTAGACCAAGATTATAAATATGTATCACATTCTACTGTAGATTAACACTATAAATATGTGTCACATTCTACTGTAGACTAACACTATAAATATGTGTCACATTCTACTGTAGACTAACACTATAAATATGTGCCACATTCTACTGTATACCAACACTAAATATGAGGCACATTCTACTGTAGACCAATACTATCAATATGTGTCACATTCTACTGTAGACCAAGACTATAAATATGTTTTACATTCTACTGTAGACTAACACTATAAATATGTGTCACATTCTAATGTAGACCAACACTATAAATATGTGTCACATTTTACTGTAGACCAGCACTATAAATATGTGTCACATTCTAGTGTAGAATAACACTATAAATATGTGTCACATTCTACTATAGACTAACATTATAAATATGTGTCACATTCTACAGTAGACTAACACTATAAATATGTGTCGCATTCTACTGCAGACCAACACTATAAATATATGCCACATTCTACTGTAGACCAACGCTATAAAGAATGTGTCACATTCTACTGTAGACCAATACTATAAATATGTGTCACATTCTACTGTAGACCAAGACTATAAAGAATATGTCTCATTCTACTGTAGACCAACGTTATAAATATGTGTCACATTCTACTCTAGACCAACACTATAAATATGTGCCACATTCTACTGTATACCAACACTAAATATGAGGCACATTCTACTGTAGACCAATACTATCAATATGTGTCACATTCTACTGTAGACCAAGACTATAAATATGTTTTATATTCTACTGTAGACTAACACTATAAATATGTGTCACATTCTAATGTAGACCAACACTATAAATATGTGTCACATTTTACTGTAGACCAGCACTATAAATATGTGTCACATTCTAGTGTAGACTAACACTATAAATATGTGTCACATTCTACTATAGACTAACATTATAAATATGTGTCACATTCTACAGTAGACTAACACTATAAATATGTGTCGCATTCTACTGCAGACCAACACTATAAATATATGCCACATTCTACTGTAGACCAACGCTATAAAGAATGTGTCACATTCTACTGTAGACCAATACTATAAATATGTGTCACATTCTACTGTAGACCAAGACGATAAAGAATATGTCTCATTCTACTGTAGACCAACGTTATAAATATGTGTCACATTCTACTCTAGACCAACACTATAAATATATGTCACATTCCACTGTAGACCAAGACGATAAAGAATGTGTCCCATTCTACTGTAGACCAACGTTATATATATGTGTCACATCCAACTATAGACCAACACTATAAATATGATTGATTTTGGATTGATTTTTGGTGTTTAATGCCACTTTCAGCAATATTTTACATTCTACTGTATACCAACGCTATTAAGAATGTGTCACATTCTACTGTTGACCAACACTATAGAGAATATGTCACATTCTACTGTAGACCAACACTATAAAGAATGTGTCACATTCTACTGTAGACCAGCACTATGAATATGTCTCATATTCTACTGTAGACCAACACTATAAAGAATGTATCGCATTCTACTGGAGACCAATACTATAAATATGGGCCATATTCTACTGTATACCAACACTATAAACATGTGTCACATTTTACTGTTGACCAGCATTATAAATAAGTGTCACATTCTACTGTAGACTAACATCATAAATATGTGTCACATTCTACAGTAGACTAACACTATAAATATGTGCCACATTCTACTGTAGACCAACATTATAAATATGTGTCACATTCTACTGTAGACCAAGACGATAAAAAATGTGTCACATTCTACTGTAGACCAACGTTATAAATATGTGCCACATCCCACTGTAGACCAACACTATAAATATGATTGATTTTTGTTAGATGTTTGGTGTTTAATGCCACTTTCAGCAATATTTGACATTCTACTGTATACCAAAACTATAAAGAATGTGTCACATTCTACTGTAGACCAACACTATAAATATGTGTCACATTCTACTGTAGACTAACACTATAAATATGTGCCACATCCCACTGTAGACCAACACTATAAATATGATTGATTTTTGTTAGATGTTTGGTGTTTAATGCCACTTTCAGCAATATTTGACATTCTACTGTATACCAAAACTATAAAGAATGTGTCACATTCTACTGTAGACCAACACTATAAATATGTGTCACATTCTACTGTAGACTAACACTATAAATATGTGCCACATTCTACTGTATGCCAACGCTATAAAGAATGTGTCACATTCTACTGTAGACCAACACTATAGAGAATATGTCACATTCTACTGTAGACCAACACTATAAATATGTCCCACATTCTACTGTATGCCAACGCTATAAAGAATGTGTCACATTCTACAGTAGACCAACACTATAGAGAATGTGTCACATTCTACTGTAGACCAACACTATAAAGAATGTGTCACATTCTCTGTAGAATAACACTATGAATATGTGTCATATTCTACTGTAGCCCAACACTATAACGAATTTATAACATTCTACTGTAGACCAATACTGTAAATATGTGGCACATTCTACTGTATGCCAACACTATACAGATTGTGTCAAATTCTAATGTAGACTAACTTTATATATATGTGTCACATTCTACTCTAGACCAAAACTATAAATAAAGTCACATTCTACTGTAGACCAAGACTATAAATAGGTGTCACATTCTACTGTAGACCAAGACTATAAATATTTGTCACATTCTACAGTAGATTAACACTATAAATATGTGTCACATTCTACTGTAGACTAACACTATAAATATATGCCACATTCTACTGTATACCAACACTAAATATGTGGCACATTCTACTGTAGACCAAGACTATAGATATGTTTCACATTCTACTGTAGAATAACACGATGAATATGTATCATATTCTACTGTAGACCAACACTATAAAGAATTTGTCACATTCTACTGTAGACCAAGACTGTAAATAGGTGCCACATTCTACTGTAGACCAACACTATAAATATGTGCCACATTCTACTGTATACCAACACTATAAAGAAAGTGTGAAATTCTACTGTAGACTAACACTATACATATGTGTCACATTCTACTGTAGACCAAGATTATAAATATGTGTCACATTCTACTGTAGATTACCACTATAAATATGTGTCACATTCTACTCTAGATTAATACTATAAATATGTGTCACATTCTACTATAGACCAAAACTATAAATTTCAGTCACATTCTACTGTAGACCAAGACTATAAATATGTGTCACTGTAGTCCAAGACTATAAATATTTTTCACATTCTACAGTAGATTAACACTATAAATATGTGCCACATTCTACTGTATACCAACACTAAATATGTGGCACATTCTACTGTAGACCAATACTATCAATATGTGTCACATTCTACTGTAGACCAAGACTATAAATATGTTTCACATTCTACTGTAGACTAACATTCTACAGTAAACTAACAATATAAATATGTGTCGCATTCTACTGTAGACCAAGACAATAAAGAATGTGTCCCATTCTACTGTATACCAACGTTATAAATATGTGTCACATTCTACTCTAGACCAACACTATAAATATATATCACATTCTACTGTAGACCAAGACGATAAAGAATGTTTCCCATTCTACTGTAGACCAACGTTATACATATGTGTCACATCCCACTGTAGACCAACACTATAAATATGATTGACTTTGGATTGATGTTTGGTTTTTAATGCCACTTTCTTCAATATTTTACATTCTACTGTATACCAACGCTATTAAGAATATGTCACATTCTACTGTTGACCAACACTATGGAGAATATGTCACATTCTACTGTAGACCAACACTATAAAGAATGTGTCACATTCTACTGTAGACCAACACTATGAATATGTGTCATATTCTACTGTAGACCAACACTATAAAGAATGTGTCACATTCTACTGTAGACCAATACTATAAATATGTGCCACATTATACTGTATGCCAACACTATAGATATGTGTCACATTTTACTGTAGACCAGCACTATAAATAAGTGTCACATTCTATTGTAGAAAAACATCATAAATATGTGTCACATTTTACAGTAGACTAACACTATAAATATGTGTCGCATTCTACTGTAGACCAACACCATAAATATGTGCCACATTCTACTGTAGACCAACAATATAAATATGTGTCACATTCTACTCTAGATGAATACTATAAATATGTGTCATATTCTACTGTAGACCAACGTTATAAATATGTGCCACATCTCACGGTAGACCAACACTATAAAGATGATTGATTTTGGTTCGATGTTTGGTGTTTAAAGCCACTTTTAGCAATATTTGACATTCTACTGTATACCAACTCTATAAAGAATGTGTCACATTCTACTGTAGACCAACACTATAGAGAATATGTCACATTCTACTGTAGACTAACACTATAAATATGTGCCACATTCTACTGTATACCAACACTAAATATGTGACACATTCTACTGTAGACCAATACTATCAATATGTGTCACATTCTACTGTAGACCAAGACTATAAATATGTTTCACATTCTACTGTAGACTAACATTCTACAGTAAACTAACAATATAAATATGTGTCGCATTCTACTGTAGACCAAGACGATAAAGAATGTGTCACATTCTACTGTAGACCAACGTTATACATATGTGTCACATCCCACTGTAGACCAACACTATAAATATGATTGACTTTGGATTGATTTTTGGTTTTTAATGCCACTTTCTTCAATATTTTACATTCTACTGTATACCAACGCTATTAAGAATGTGTCACATTCTACTGTTGACCAACACTATGGAGAATATGTCACATTCTACTGTAGGCCAACACTATAAAGAATGTGTCACATTCTACTGTAGACCAACACTATGAATATGTGGCATATTCTACTGTAGACCAGCACTATAAAGAATGTGTCACATTCTACTGTAGACCAATACTATAAATATGTGCCACATTCTACAGCATGCCAACACTATAGATATGTGTCACATTTTACTGTAGACCAGCACTATAAATAAGTGTCACATTCTACTGTAGACAAACATCATAAATATGTGTGACATTTTACAGTAGACTAACACTATAAATATGTGTCACATTCTACTCTAGATGAATACTATAAATATGTGTCATATTCTACTGTAGACCAACGTTATAAATATGTGCCACATCTCACGGTAGACCAACACTATAAATATGATTGATTTTGGTTAGATGTTTGGTGTTCAATGCCACTTTCAGCAATATTTGACATTCTACTGTATACCAACTCTATAAAGAATGTGTCACATTCTCCTGTAGACCAACACTATAGAGAATATGTCACATTCTACTGTAGACTAACACTATAAATATGTGCCACATTCTACTGTATACCAACACTAAATATGTGACACATTCTACTGTAGACCAATACTATCAATATGTGTCACATTCTACTGTAGACCAAGACTATAAATATGTTTCACATTCTACTGTAGACTAACATTATAAATATGTGTCACATTCTACAGTAATCTAACAATATAAATATGTGTTGCATTCTACTGTAGACCGATACTCTAAATATGTGCCACATTCTTCTGTAGACCAAAACTATAAATATATGTCACATTCTACTGTAGACCAAGACGATAAAGAATGTGTCCCATTCTACTGTAGACCATTATGTGTCACATCCCACTGTAGACCAACACTATAAATATGATTGACTTTGAATTGATTTTTGGTGTTTAATGCCACTTTCATCAATATTTTACATTCTACTGTATACCAACACTATAGATATGTGTCACATTTTACTGTAGACCAGCACTATAAATAAGTGTCACATTCTACTGTAGACTAACATCATAAATATGTGTCACATTCTACAGTAGACTAACACTATAAATATGTGTTGCATTCTACTGTAGACCAACACCATAAATATGTGCCACATTCTACTGTAGACCAATATTATAAATATGTGTCATATTCTACTCTAGACCAACACTATAAATATGTGTCACATTCTACTGTAGACCAAGACTGTAAATAGGTGCCACATTCTACTGTAGACCAACACTATAAATATGTGCCACATTCTACTGTATACCAGCACTATAAATAAGTGTCACATTCTACTGTAGACTAACATCATATATATGTGTCACATTTTACAGTGGACTAACACTATAAATATGTGTCGCATTCTACTGTAGACTAACACCATAAATATGTGCCACATTCTACTGTAGACCAACATTATAAATATGTGTCACATTCTACTCTAGATCAACACTATAAATATGTGTCACATTCTACTGTAGACCAACGTTATAAATATGTGCCACATCTCACTGTAGACCAACACTATAAATAAGAATGAGTTTGGTTAGATCTTTGGTGTTTAATGCCACTTTCATCAATATTTTACATTCTACTGTATACCAACACTATAGATATGTGTCACATTTTACTGTAGACCAGCACTATAAATAAGTGTCACATTCTACTGTAGACTAACATCATAAATATGTGTCACATTCTACAGTAGACTAACACTATAAATATGTGTTGCATTCTACTGTAGACCAACACCATAAATATGTGCCACATTCTACTGTAGACCAATATTATAAATATGTGTCATATTCTACTCTAGACCAACACTATAAATATGTGTCACATTCTACTGTAGACCAAGACTGTAAATAGGTGCCACATTCTACTGTAGACCAACACTATAAATATGTGCCACATTCTACTGTATACCAGCACTATAAATAAGTGTCACATTCTACTGTAGACTAACATCATATATATGTGTCACATTTTACAGTGGACTAACACTATAAATATGTGTCGCATTCTACTGTAGACTAACACCATAAATATGTGCCACATTCTACTGTAGACCAACATTATAAATATGTGTCACATTCTACTCTAGATCAACACTATAAATATGTGTCACATTCTACTGTAGACCAACGTTATAAATATGTGCCACATCTCACTGTAGACCAACACTATAAATAAGAATGAGTTTGGTTAGATCTTTGGTGTTTAATGCCACTTTCAGCAATATTTGACATTCTACTGTATACCAACTCTATAAAGAATGTGTCACATTCTACTGTAGACCAACACTATAGAGAATATGTCACATTCTACTGTAGACTAACACTATAAATATGTGCCACATTCTACTGTATACCAACACTAAATATGTGAAACATTCTACTGTAGACCAATACTATCAATATGTTTCACATTCTACTGTAGACCAAGACTATAAATATGTTTCACATTCTACTGTAGACTAACATTATAAATATGTTTCACATTCTACTGTAGACTAACATTATAAATATGTTTCACATTCTACTGTAGACTAACATTATAAATATGTGTTACATTCTACAGTAAACTAATAATATAAATGTGTCGCATTCTATTGTAGACCAATACTATAAATATGTGCCACATTCTTCTGTAGACCAACGCTATAAAAAATGTGTCACATTTTATTGTAGACCAATACTATAAATATGGGCCACATTTTACTGTATACCAAAACTATAAATATATGTCACATTCTAATGTAGACCAAGACGATAAAGAATGTGTCCCATTCTACTGTATACCAACGTTATAAATATGAGTCACACTCTACTCTAGACCAACACTATAAATATATGTCACATTCTACTGTAGACCAAGACGATAAAGAATGTGTCACATTCTACTGTAGACCATTATGTGTCACATCCCACTGTAGACCAACACTATAAATATGATTGACTTTGGATTGATTTTGGTGTTTAATGCCACTTTCATCAATATTTTACATTCTACTGTATACCAACTCTATTAAGAATGTGTCACATTCTACTGTTGACCAACACTATAGAGAATATGTCACATTCTACTGTAGACCAACACTATAAAGAATGTGTCACATTCTACTGTAGACCAATACTATAAATATGGGTCACATTCTACTGTATACCAACACTATAGATATGTGTCACATTTTACTGTAGACCAGCACTATAAATAAGTGTCACATTCTACTGTACACTAACATCATAAATATGTGTCACATTCTACAGTAGACTAACACTATAAATATGTTTCGCATTCTACTGTAGACCAACACCATAAATATGTGCCACATTCTACTGTAGACCAACATTATAAATATGTGTCACATTCTACTCTAGACCAACACTATAAATATGTGTCACATTCTACTGTAGACCAACGTTATAAATATGTGCCACATCCCACTGTAGACCAAGACTATAAATATGATTGATTTTGGTTAGATGTTTGGTGTTTAATGCCACTTTCAGCAATATCGGACATTCTACGGTATGCCAACACTATAAAGAATGTGTCACATTCTACTGTAGACCAACACTATAGAGAATATGTCACATTCTACTGTAGACCAACACTATAAATATGTGCCACATTCCACTGTATGCCAACGGTATAAAGAATGTGTCACATTCTACTGTAGACCAAGACTATAAATATGTGTCACATTCTACTGTAGACCAAGACAATAAATATTTTTCACATTCTACAGTAGATTAACACTATAAATATTTGTCACATTCTACTGTAGACTAACACTATAAATATGTGCCACATTCTACTGTATACCAACACTAAATATGTGACACATTCTACTGTAGACCAATACTATAAATATGTGTCACATTCTACTGTAGACCAAAACTATAAATATTTTTAACATTCTACTGTAGACTAACATTATAAATATGTGTCACATTCTACATTAAACTAACAATATGAATATGCGTCGCATTCAACTGTAGACCAACACTATAAAGAATGTGTCACATTTTATTGTAGACCAATACTATAAATATGGGCCACATTTTACTGTATACCAAAACTATAAATATATGTCACATTCTACTGTAGACCAAAACGATAAAGAATGTGTCCCATTCTATTGTATATCAATGTTATAAATATGAGTCACATTCTACTCTAGACCAACACTATAAATATATGTCACATTCTACTGTAGACCAAGACGATAAAGAATGTGTCCCATTCTACTGTAGACCATTATGTGTCACATTACATCCCACTGTAGACCAACACTATAAATATGATTGATTTTTGGATTGATTTTTGGTGTTTAATGCCACTTTCATCAATATTTTACATTCTACTGTATACCAACGCTATTAAGAATTTGTCACATTCTACTGTTGACCAACACTATAGAGAATATGTCACATTCTACTGTAGACCAACACTATAAAGAATGTGTCACATTCTACTGTAGACCAATACTATAAATATGGGTCACATTCTACTGTATACCAACACTATAGATATGTGTCACATTTTACTGTAGACCAGCACTATAAATAAGTGTCACATTCTACTGTACACTAACATCATAAATATGTGTCACATTCTACAGTAGATTAACACTATAAATATGTGTCGCATTCTACTGTAGACCAACACCATAAATATGTGCCACATTCTTCTGTAGACCAACATTATAAATATGTGTCACATTCTACTCTAGACCAACACTATAAATATGTGTCACATTCTACTGTAGACCAACGTTATAAATATGTGTCACATTCTACTCTAGACCAACACTATAAAGAATTTGTCACATTCTACTGTAGACCAAGACTGTAAATAGGTGCCACATTCTACTGTAGACCAACACTATAAATATGTGCCACGTTCTACTGTATACCAACACTATAAAGAAAGTGTGAAATTCTACTGTAGACTAACACTATACATATGTTTCACATTCTACTGTAGACCAAGATTATAAATATGTGTCACATTCTACTGTAGATTAACACTATAAATATGTGTCACATTCTACTCTAGATTAATACTATAAATATGTGTCACATTCTACTATAGACCAAAACTATAAATTTCAGTCACATTCTACTGTAGACCAAGACTATAAATATGTGTCACTGTAGACCAAGACTATAAATATTTTTCACATTCTACAGTAGATTAACACTATAAATATGTGCCACATTCTATGT
Source organism: Bathymodiolus septemdierum (assembly GCA_963383655.1). Taxonomy (NCBI): domain Eukaryota; kingdom Metazoa; phylum Mollusca; class Bivalvia; order Mytilida; family Modiolidae; genus Bathymodiolus; species Bathymodiolus septemdierum. Next base: position 70,919,907 of record OY726518.1, on the reverse strand, counting down.
ATACCAACACTAAATATGTGGCACATTCTACTGTAGACCAATACTATCAATATGTGTCACATTCTACTGTAGACCAACACTATGAATATGTGTCATATTCTACTGTAGACCAACACTATAAAGAATGTGTCACATTCTACTGTAGACCAATACTATAAATATGTGCCACATTCTACTGTATGCCAACACTATAGATATGTGTCACATTTTACTGTAGACCAGCACTATAAATAAGTGTCACATTCTACTGTAGACTAACATCATATATATGTGTCACATTTTACAGTAGACTAACACTATAAATATGTGTCGCATTCTACTGTAGACGAACACCATAAATATGTGCCACATTCTACTGTAGACCAACATTATAAATATGTGTCACATTCTACTCTAGATCAACACTATAAATATGTGTCACATTCTACTGTAGACCAACGTTATAAATATGTGCCACATCTCACTGTAGACCAACACTATAAATAAGAATGAGTTTGGTTAGATCTTTGGTGTTTAATGCCACTTTCATCAATATTTTACATTCTACTGTATACCAACACTATAGATATGTGTCACATTTTACTGTAGACCAGCACTATAAATAAGTGTCACATTCTACTGTAGACTAACATCATAAATATGTGTCACATTCTACAGTAGACTAACACTATAAATATGTGTTGCATTCTACTGTAGACCAACACCATAAATATGTGCCACATTCTACTGTAGACCAATATTATAAATATGTGTCATATTCTACTCTAGACCAACACTATAAATATGTGTCACATTCTACTGTAGACCAAGACTGTAAATAGGTGCCACATTCTACTGTAGACCAACACTATAAATATGTGCCACATTCTACTGTATACCAGCACTATAAATAAGTGTCACATTCTACTGTAGACTAACATCATATATATGTGTCACATTTTACAGTGGACTAACACTATAAATATGTGTCGCATTCTACTGTAGACTAACACCATAAATATGTGCCACATTCTACTGTAGACCAACATTATAAATATGTGTCACATTCTACTCTAGATCAACACTATAAATATGTGTCACATTCTACTGTAGACCAACGTTATAAATATGTGCCACATCTCACTGTAGACCAACACTATAAATAAGAATGAGTTTGGTTAGATCTTTGGTGTTTAATGCCACTTTCAGCAATATTTGACATTCTACTGTATACCAACTCTATAAAGAATGTGTCACATTCTACTGTAGACCAACACTATAGAGAATATGTCACATTCTACTGTAGACTAACACTATAAATATGTGCCACATTTTACTGTATACCAACACTAAATATGTGAAACATTCTACTGTAGACCAATACTATCAATATGTTTCACATTCTACTGTAGACCAAGACTATAAATATGTTTCACATTCTACTGTAGACTAACATTATAAATATGTTTCACATTCTACTGTAGACTAACATTATAAATATGTTTCACATTCTACTGTAGACTAACATTATAAATATGTGTTACATTCTACAGTAAACTAATAATATAAATGTGTCGCATTCTATTGTAGACCAATACTATAAATATGTGCCACATTCTTCTGTAGACCAACGCTATAAAAAATGTGTCACATTTTATAGTAGACCAATACTATAAATATGGGCCACATTTTACTGTATACCAAAACTATAAATATATGTCACATTCTAATGTAGACCAAGACGATAAAGAATGTGTCCCATTCTACTGTATACCAACGTTATAAATATGAGTCACACTCTACTCTAGACCAACACTATAAATATATGTCACATTCTACTGTAGACCAAGACGATAAAGAATGTGTCACATTCTACTGTAGACCATTATGTGTCACATCCCACTGTAGACCAACACTATAAATATGATTGACTTTGGATTGATTTTGGTGTTTAATGCCACTTTCATCAATATTTTACATTCTACTGTATACCAACTCTATTAAGAATGTGTCACATTCTACTGTTGACCAACACTATAGAGAATATGTCACATTCTACTGTAGACCAACACTATAAAGAATGTGTCACATTCTACTGTAGACCAATACTATAAATATGGGTCACATTCTACTGTATACCAACACTATAGATATGTGTCACATTTTACTGTAGACCAGCACTATAAATAAGTGTCACATTCTACTGTAGACTAACATCATAAATATGTGTCACATTCTACAGTAGACTAACACTATAAATATGTGTCGCATTCTACTGTAGACCAACACCATAAATATGTGCCACATTCTACTGTAGACCAACATTATAAATATGTGTCACATTCTACTCTAGACCAACACTATAAATATGTGTCACATTCTACTGTAGACCAACGTTATAAATATGTGCCACATCCCACTGTAGACCAAGACTATAAATATGATTGATTTTGGTTAGATGTTTGGTGTTTAATGCCACTTTCAGCAATATTGGACATTCTACGGTATGCCAACACTATAAAGAATGTGTCACATTCTACTGTAGACCAACACTATAGAGAATATGTCACATTCTACTGTAGACCAACACTATAAATATGTGCCACATTCCACTGTATGCCAACGGTATAAAGAATGTGTCACATTCTACTGTAGACCAAGACTATAAATATGTGTCACATTCTACTGTAGACCAAGACAATAAATATTTTTCACATTCTACAGTAGATTAACACTATAAATATTTGTCACATTCTACTGTAGACTAACACTATAAATATGTGCCACATTCTACTGTATACCAACACTAAATATGTGACACATTCTACTGTAGACCAATACTATAAATATGTGTCACATTCTACTGTAGACCAAAACTATAAATATTTTTAACATTCTACTGTAGACTAACATTATAAATATGTGTCACATTCTACATTAAACTAACAATATGAATATGCGTCGCATTCAACTGTAGACCAACACTATAAAGAATGTGTCACATTTTATTGTAGACCAATACTATAAATATGGGCCACATTTTACTGTATACCAAAACTATAAATATATGTCACATTCTACTGTAGACCAAAACGATAAAGAATGTGTCCCATTCTATTGTATATCAATGTTATAAATATGAGTCACATTCTACTCTAGACCAACACTATAAATATATGTCACATTCTACTGTAGACCAAGACGATAAAGAATGTGTCCCATTCTACTGTAGACCATTATGTGTCACATTACATCCCACTGTAGACCAACACTATAAATATGATTGATTTTTGGATTGATTTTTGGTGTTTAATGCCACTTTCATCAATATTTTACATTCTACTGTATACCAACGCTATTAAGAATTTGTCACATTCTACTGTTGACCAACACTATAGAGAATATGTCACATTCTACTGTAGACCAACACTATAAAGAATGTGTCACATTCTACTGTAGACCAATACTATAAATATGGGTCACATTCTACTGTATACCAACACTATAGATATGTGTCACATTTTACTGTAGACCAGCACTATAAATAAGTGTCACATTCTACTGTACACTAACATCATAAATATGTGTCACATTCTACAGTAGATTAACACTATAAATATGTGTCGCATTCTACTGTAGACCAACACCATAAATATGTGCCACATTCTTCTGTAGACCAACATTATAAATATGTGTCACATTCTACTCTAGACCAACACTATAAATATGTGTCACATTCTACTGTAGACCAACGTTATAAATATGTGTCACATTCTACTCTAGACCAACACTATAAAGAATTTGTCACATTCTACTGTAGACCAAGACTGTAAATAGGTGCCACATTCTACTGTAGACCAACACTATAAATATGTGCCACGTTCTACTGTATACCAACACTATAAAGAAAGTGTGAAATTCTACTGTAGACTAACACTATACATATGTTTCACATTCTACTGTAGACCAAGATTATAAATATGTGTCACATTCTACTGTAGATTAACACTATAAATATGTGTCACATTCTACTCTAGATTAGTACTATAAATATGTGTCACATTCTACTATAGACCAAAACTATAAATTTCAGTCACATTCTACTGTAGACCAAGACTATAAATATGTGTCACTGTAGACCAAGACTATAAATATTTTTCACATTCTACAGTAGATTAACACTATAAATATGTGCCACATTCTATGTATACCAACACTAAATATGTGGCACATTCTACTGTAGACCAATACTATCAATATGTGTCACATTCTACTGTAGACCAACACTATGAATATGTGTCATATTCTACTGTAGACCAACACTATAAAGAATGTGTCACATTCTACTGTAGACCAATACTATAAATATGTGCCACATTCTACTGTATGCCAACACTATAGATATGTGTCACATTTTACTGTAGACCAGCACTATAAATAAGTGTCACATTCTACTGTAGACTAACATCATATATATGTGTCACATTTTACAGTAGACTAACACTATAAATATGTGTCGCATTCTACTGTAGACGAACACCATAAATATGTGCCACATTCTACTGTAGACCAACATTATAAATATGTGTCACATTCTACTCTAGATCAACACTATAAATATGTGTCACATTCTACTGTAGACCAACGTTATAAATATGTGCCACATCTCACTGTAGACCAACACTATAAATATGAATGAGTTTGTTTAGATGTTTGGTGTTTAATGCCACTTTCAGCAATATTTGACATTCTACTGTATACCAACTCTATAAAGAATGTGTCACATTCTACTGTAGACCAACACTATAGAGAATATGTCACATTCTACTGTAGACTAACACTATAAATATGTGCCACATTCTACTGTATACCAACACTAAATATGTGACACATTGTACTGTAGACCAATACTATCAATATGTGTCACATTCTACTGTAGACCAAGACTATAAATATGTTTCACATTCTACTGTAGACTAACATTATAAATATGTGTCATATTCTACTGTAGACCAACACTATAAATATGTTTCACATTCTACTGTAGACTAACATTATTAATATGTTTCACATTCTACTGTAGACTAACATTATAAATATGTTTCACATTCTACTGTAGACTAACATTATAAATATGTGTTACATTCTACAGTAAACTAATAATATAAATATGTGTCGCATTCTACTGTAGACCATCACTATAAATATGTGCCACATTCTTCTGTAGACCAACGCTATAAAGAATGTGTCACATTTTACTGTAGACCAACACTATAAATATGTGCCACATTCTTCTGTAGACCAACGCTATAAAGAATGTGTCACATTTTATTGTAGACCAATACTATAAATATGGGCCACATTTTACTGTATACCAAAACTATAAATATATGTCACATTCTATTGTAGACCAAGACGATAAAGAATGTTTCCCATTCTACTGTATACCAACGTTATAAATATGAGTCACATTCTACTCTAGACCAACACTATAAATATATGTCACATTCTACTGTAGACCAACGTTATAAATATGTGCCACATCCCACTGTAGACCAACACTATAAATATGATTGATTTTGGTTAGATGTTTGGTGTTTAATGCCACTTTCATCAATATTTGACATTCTACTGTATACCAACACTATAAAGAATGTGTCACATTCTACTGTAGACCAACACTATAGAGAATATGTCACATTCTACTGTAGACCAACACTATAAATATGTGCCACATTCTACTGTATGCCAACGCTATAAAGAATGTGTCACATTATACTGTAGACCAAGACTATAAATATGTGTGACATTCTACTGTAGACCAACATTATAAATATTTGTCACATTCTACTCTGATCAACACTATAAATATGTGTCACATGCTTCTGTAGACCAACGTTATAAATATGTGCCACATCTCACTGTAGACCAACACTATAAATATGATTGATTTTGGTTAGATGTTTGGTGTTTAATGCCACTTTCAGCAATATTTGTCATTCTACTGTATCCCAACTCTATAAAGAATGTGTCACATTCTACTGTAGACCAACACTATAGAGAATATGTCACATTCTACTGTAGACCAACACTATAAATATGTGCCACATTCTACTGTATGCAAACGCTATAAAGAATGTGTCACATTCTACTGTAGACCAAGACTATAAATATGTGTCACATTCTACTGTAGACCAAGACAATAAATATTTTTCACATTCTACAGTAGATTAACACTATAAATATGTGTCACATTCTACTGTAGACTAACACTATAAATATGTGCCACATTCTACTGTATACCAACTCTAAATATGTGACACATTCTACTGTAGACCAATACTATCAATATGTGTCACATTCTACTGTAGACCAAGACTATACATATGTTTCACATTCTACTGTAGACTAACATTATAAATATGTGTCACATTCTACAGTAAACTAACAATATAAATATGTGTCGCATTTTACTGTAGACCAACACTATAAATATGTGCCACATTCTTCTGTAGACCAACGCTATAAAGAATGTGTCACATTCTATTGTAGACCAATACTATAAATATTGGCCACATTTTACTGTATACCAAAACTATAAATATATGTCACATTCTACTGTAGACCAAGACGATAAAGAATGTGTCCCATTCTACTGTATACCAACGTTATAAATATGACTCACATTCTACTCTAGACCAACACTATAAATATATGTCACATTCTACTGTAGACCAAGACGATAAAGAATGTGTCCCATTCTACTGTAGACCATTATGTGTCACATCCCACTGTAGACCAACACTATAAATATGACTGACTTTGGATTGATTTTTGGTGTTTAATGCCACTTTCATCAATATTTTACATTCTACTGTATACCAAAGCTATTAAGAATGTGTCACATTCTACTGTAGACCAACACTATAAAGAATGTTTCACATTCTACTGTAGACCAACACTATGAATATGTGTCACATTCTACTGTAGACCAATACTATAAATATGGGTCACATTCTACTGTAGACCAACACTATAGATATGTGTCACATTTTACTGTAGACCAGCACTATAAATAAGTGTCACATTCTACTATAGACTAACATCATAAATATGTGTCACATTCTACAGTAGACTAACACTATAAATATGTGTCGCATTCTACTGTAGACCAACACCATAAATATGTGCCACATTCTACTGTAGACCAACATTATAAATATGTGTCACATTCTACTCTAGACCAACACTATAAATATATGTCACATTCAACTGTAGACCAACGTTATAAATATGTGTCACATCCCACTGTAGACCAACACTATAAATATGATTGATTTTGGTTAGATGTTTGGTGTTTAATGCCACTTTCAGCAATATTTGACATTCTACTGTATACCAACACTATAAAGAATGTGTCACATTCTACTGTAGACCAACACTATAGAGAATATGTCACATTCTACTGTAGACCAACACTGTAAATATGTGCCACATTCTACTGTATGCCAACGCTATAAAGAATGTGTCACATTCTACTGTAGACTAAGACTATAAATATGTGTCACATTCTACTGTAGACCAAGACAATAAATATTTTTCACATTCTACAGTAGATTAACGCTATAAATATGTGTCACATTTTACTGTAGACTAACACTATAAATATGTGCCACATTCTACTGTATACCAACACTAAATATTTGACACATTCTACTGTAGACCAATACTATGAATATGTGTCACATTCTACTGTAGACCAAGACTATAAATATGTTTCACATTCTTCTGTAGACTAACATTATAAATATGTGTCACATTCTACAGTAAGCTAACAATATAAATATGTGTCGCATTCTACTGTAGACCAACACTATAAATATGTGCCACATTCTACTGTAGACCAACATTATAAATATGTGTCACATTCTACTCTAGACCAACACTATAAATATATGTCACATTCTACTGTAGACCAAGACGAGAAAGAATATGTCACATTCTACTGTAGACCAACGTTATAAATATGTGCCACATCCCAATGTAGACCAACACTATAAATATGATTGATTGTGGTTAAATGTTTGGTGTTTAATGCCACTTTCAGCAATATTTGACATTCTATTGTATACCAACACTATAAAGAATGTGTCACATTCTACTGTAGACCAACACTATAAATATGTGTCACTTTCTACTGTAGACCAACACTATAAATATGTGCCACATTCTACTGTATGCCAACGCTATAAAGAATGTGTCACATTCTACTGTAGACCAACACTATAGAGAATATGTCACATTCTACTGTAGACCAACATTATAAATATGTGCCACATTCTACTGTATGCCAATGCTATAAAGAATGTGTCACATTCTACCGTAGACCAACTCTATAGAGAATGTGTCACATTCTACAGTAGACCAACACTATAAAGAATGTGTCACATTCTCTGTAGAATAACACTATGAATATGTATCATATTCTACTGTAGACCAACACTATAAAGAATATATCACATTCTACTGTAGTCCAATACTGTAAATATGTGCCACATTCTACTGTAGACCAAGACTAAAAATATGTTTCACATTCTACTGTAGACTAACACTATAAATATGTGTCACATTCTATTGTAGACCAACACTATAAATATGTGTCACATTCTACTGTAGACCAGCACTATAAATATGTGTCACATTCTACTGTAGACTAACACTATAAATATGTGCCACATTCTACTGTAGACCAACACTATAAATATGTGGCACATTCTACTGTAGACCACTACTATAAATATGTGTCACATTCTAATGTAGACCAAGACCATAAATATGTTTCACATTCTACTGTAGACTAACACTATAAATATGTGTCACATTCTAATGTAGACCAAGAATATAAATATGTGTCACATTCTATTGTAGACTAACACTATAAATATGTGTCACATTTTACTGTAGACCAAAACTATAAATATGTGTCACTTTCTACTGTAGATTAATATTATAAATATGTGTCACATTCTACAGTAGACTAACACTATAAATATGTGTTACATTTTACTGTAGACCAGCACAATAAATATATGTCACATTCTACTGTAGACCAAGACGATAAAGAATGTGTCCCATTCTACTGTAGACCAACGTTATAAATATGTGTCACATTCTACTCTAGAACAACACTATAAGTATATGTCACATTCTACTGTAGACCAAGATTATATAAATATGTCACATTCTACTGTAGACCAAGATTATATATATGTGTCCCATTCTACTGTAGATTAACACTATAAATGTGTGACATTCTACTGTAAACTAACACTATAAATAGGTGCCACATTCTACTGTAGACCACCACTAAATATGTGGCACATTCTACTGTAGACCAATACTATAAATATGTGTCATATTCTACTGTAGACCAACACTATACATATGTTTCACATTCTACTGTAGACCAACACTATATAAATATGTGTCACATTCTAATGTAGACCAACACTATAAATATGTGTCACATTTTACTGTAAACCTGCACTATAAATATGTGTCACATTCTACTGTACACTAACATTATAAATATATGTCACATTCTACAGTAGACTAACACTATAAAGAATGTGTCACATTCTACTGTAGACCAACACTATGAATATGTGTTATATTCTACTGTAGACCAACACTATAAAGAATGTGTCACATTCTACTGTAGACCAATACTATAAATATGGGCCACATTCTACTGTATACTAACACTATAAATATGTGTCACATTTTACTGTAGACCAATACTATATATATGTTTCACATTCTACTGTAGACCAGCACTATAAATAAGTGTCACAATCTACTGTAGACCAGCACTATAAATATGTGTCACATTCTACTGTAGACCCATACTATAAATATGTGTCACATTCTACTGTAGACCAAGACTATAAATATGTGTCACATTCTACTGTAGACTTACACTATAAATATGTGTCACATTCTAATGTAGACCAAGAATATAAATATGTGTCACATTCTATTGTAGACTAACACTATAAATATGTGTCACATTTTACTGTAGACCAGCACTATAAACATGTGTCACATTCTGCTGTAGACTAACATTTTAAATATGTGTCACATTCTACAGTAGACTAACACTATAAATATGTGTCGCATTCTACTGTAGACCAACACTATAAATATGTGCCACATTCTACTGTAGACCAACATTATAAATATGTGTCACATTCTACTCTAGACTATCACTATAAATATATGTCACATTCTACTGTAGACCAAGACGATAAAGAATGTGTCACATTCTACTATAGACCAAAGTTATAAATATGTGCCACATCTCACTGTAGACCAACACTATAAATATGATTGATTTTGATTTGATTTTTGGTGTTTAATGCCACTTTCAGCAATATTTTACATTCTACTGTATACCAACACTATAAAGAATGTGTCACATTCTACTGTAGACCAACACTATAAATATATGTCACATTCTACTGTAGACCAACACTATAAATATGTGTCACATTCTACTGTATGCCAACGCTATAAAGAATGTGTCACATTCTACTGTAGACCAACACTATAAAGACTGTGTCACATTCTACTGTAGACCAACGCTATAGAGAATATGTCACATTCTACTGTAGACCTACACTATAAAGAATGTGTCACATTCTACTGTAGACCAAAACTATGAATAAGTGTCGTATACTACTGTAGACCAACACTATTAAGAATGTGTGACATTCTACTGTAGACCAATACTATAAATATGTGCCACATTCTACTGTATACCAACACTATAAATATGTGCCACATTCTACTGTATACCAACACTATAAAGAATGTGTCACATTCTACTGTAGACTAACACTATAAATATGTGCCACATTCTACTGTATACCAACACTATAAATATGTGCCACATTCTACTGTATACCAACACTATAAAGAATGTGTCACATTCTACTGTAGACTAACACTATAAATATGTGTCACATTCTACTGTAGACCAACACTATAAATATGCGTCATATTCTACTGTAGACTAACACTATAAATATGTGTCACATTCTACTGTAGACCAACACTATAAATATGTGTCACATTCTATTGTAGACCAAGACTAAATATGTGTCACATTCTACTGTAGACCAAGACTATAAATATGTTTCACATTCTACTGTAGACTAACACTATAAATATGTGTCACATTCTAATGTAGACCAAGACTATAAATATGTGTCACATTCTATTGTAGACTAACACTATAAATATGTGTCACATTCTACTGTAGACCAAGACTATAAATATAAGTCACATTCTACTGTAAACCAAGACTATAAATATGTGTCACATTCTACTGTAGACCAAGACTATAAATATGTGTCACATTCTACTGTAGACTAACACTATAAATATGTGCCACATTCTACTGTAGACCAACACTATAAATATGTGGCACATTATACTGTAGACCACGAATATACATATGTGTCACATTCTATTGTAGACTAACACTATAAATATGTGTCACATTTTACTGTAGACAAACATTATAAATATGTGTCACATTCTACTCTAAGCCAACACTATAAATATATGTCACATTATACTGTAGACCAACACTATGAATATGTGTCATATTCTACTGTAGACCAGCACTGTGTGCCACATCCCACTGTAGACCAACACTATAAATATGTGCCACCTCTTACTCTATGTGCCACATCACACTATAGACCATCACTGTGCCACATCCAATTGTAGACCAACGCTATGTGCTACATCCCACTGTAAACCAATAGTATACATATGTGCCACCTCATACTGTAGATCAGCACTATAAATATGTGCCACCTCCTACTGTAGACAATCACTCTGTGCAACATCACACTGTAGACCACCGCTATTAATATGTGACACCTCCTATTGTAGACCACCGCTATAAATATGTGGCACCTCCTATTGTAGACCAGCACTTTAAATATGTGCTACCTCCTACTGTAGACCAGCACTATAAATATGTGCCACCTCCTACTGTAGACCACCACTGTGTGCCACATCCCACTGTAGACCACTGCTGTAAATATGTGCCACCTGTTACTGTAGACCATCAATATGTGCCACATCACACTGTAGACCACCGCTATAAATATGTGCCACCTGCTACTGTAGACCAGCACTATGTGCCACATCCCACTGTAGACCAACACTATAAATATGTGTCACCCCCTACTGTAGATCAGCACTATGTGTCACATCCCACTGTAGACCACCGCTATAAATATGCGCCACCTGCTCCTGTAGACCATCACTATGTGCCACATCACACTGTAGATCACCGCTATAAATATGTGTCACCTCCTACTGTAAGCCATCACTATGTGTCACATCACACTGTAGACCAACGCTTTACATGTAGCTTCGTCTTTTCCACAAGGACCGGCCTTAGGAATTTTGCGACCCAATGCTGTTTTCTGTAAAACCTGTAGTGTGTTGTGGTACGTATTTGAAAAGCCGAGAGTAGATAACTCCAGCACGGGGCGCTTAAGCGCGGGGACCAATTGGGAGCTATTGGTCCAATTGGCTTAAGACCGGCTCTGACTTCCACTGTAGACTATGATGATTTATTATATTTCATGTAAATTTCCTGTCTTCTCATTGGTTAAGGAGCCAATTTAGTCTATCACATGGCATAGCTGAAAAAATTGCTCATTTTTCATTTTAGAACACCCATCTGTATAAAACATACAACAAAATTGCAGAAAAATATTAACAAATACAAAAAATGTATGTAATCTTATTTATTACACATCATCGATATCACAGTTTAACACATTTAAAGACAACAGCAATTGAAATTCAGGGCATCAAAATCATAGAAAAAGAATGAAACCAGGAGAAAAGAACATTCAGTATAATAAAACAAATAACACCCAGCTGAGAGGGTGGTAGAGCAGATTGTTACCCCTAAACATTTCATTGTCAACCTCGGCTTCGCCTCGATTGACAATGAATTTCTCGGGGTAACAGTCTGCTCTACCACCCTCTCAGCTATGTATTATTTATATAATATCACATGCACACTGTAGACCACCAGTAGGCTAACCATATGCTTCATCTTAATGCGTCAACTATTTGTGTCACTCTGTTAAATCTAATATTATATCTGTTTGAGACGATTTTTTTTTAATTTCTGCATTCTAACTGTAAAGCGTTATTTTTCAATCGAAGTATTAATGATACAAGTTCATTAATCCCGAATAATATCAATTAATTGTTATTCACATTCTTCTTTATGATTAAATGTACATAGCTACACTTAGTCTGTTAACTTGAAAAAGTCGTCACGATTCTAATGATATAAATATAGGGAGTCGTTCGTCTTGTAAACACAACAAATCTTAAAAGATACATTCAATAAGTCAACTTCAAGTTGCTAATGAAATATACGTCCCCTTATCAATATCAAAGAGCAGAAAACGACACATACAATGAGTACATAACGATTTATTAGTATAAACAACTATAGCTATCACTTGAGATTCCTGGTCTATTTCTTCTTAGTATTGCCGAATAACAAATATTGACTGAGAGATCGGGTATGCTTCCACGAATTGATATCTGACCAACACGTGTTATTGGTACGATAAAAGACACAAATATTTGGTCTTAGGATATGCCAAGGAATAGAACGTTTGTTTGATTTTAAAAGTTTGATTTTTCATTTACCAACAACAAGGTAGGAGATATCAAGAAATGATCGGACATTGTCCGTTAAGAATGTGAATTGGTCTAGTTTTAGGAAAAGGGAACCAAAACATGCTTGAAACACGTGCACACAGTAGGATGTGTATCACAACAAAATCGAATACCCCACGCGATGTAATGTCTTGATCTATATAAATAATGAATTACCTATTGTCGTTGAAGGGAAATTATTTTAAATATATATGACATATTGCTGAACGTTGCTTATAGATTTATTTAGTTAATTTAGAAGTATTAATTTCGTATATTCTGCATTCGAGATTTGCACGGTTAGTACAACTTTTGTTTAACACTATTTGAACAAAGATCTGATTAAAATATTTCAAAAGCTTGAATAAAATCAACGCAAAAAGATATATTTAGCTATCAAAATATATAAATTACTATGTTAACATTTTTGCTCTCTAGATATGGTGTATATAGTTTGTTCTAATTAGCTTGTTTTACAATTAACAAATCCTTTGAAACATGTTGATAATTACAAAACAACCTCGAAATCTGCACATGCATTATTGTCTTCTTCAAATGTTTATGAATATTCCTAAAACGTAATAATAATAATAATATATATATATATATATGTTACATTATTTCGGTCGACTCACAGCCTCACAGGAACTTGCTCCAGGCCACTTATTTTACCCCCAAAAAATCAACTGAAAAATGTTTACTATCTATGTGCAACCCACTGATTTGTTCAGTGAATTGCACATTGAGAGTAAACGATAATAATTCAGTGGGACAAAATTAGTGAATTTAGTGGCCGTTAGCAAGTCCCCGTGATCGAGTGTAGAAGAATGAATAGTGAATTAGTTTACTGTTCAATATTCAATATTATTTTCAAAACTATTTCACTGCTGATGTTTAGGGAGACATGGTGGATAGTGGATAGAAGTAAATAGTAAATTATTTCAATAATATTCCTTATTAGTTTCTAACATTGGTTTAGAAAATGCTTAATTAAAAAAAAACGTAATACAAATGAAGTAAAAAATTACATTATTCATTTTCTTAAATAGTGAATCCTAGGATATGTTGGTTTTGGAAAAGTAAAAGATGAACATACCGGTTCAGGGAAGAAATCACCCTCAGTTTTCTCTGCTCTGTAGCAGTAACACTCCATGAGAAATTCCAATCCATTGACTCGGCTTTTTTTCCTTTCTTCATCTTCTGCTAAAATGAAGGTTAAAATGTAAATTGCTGTATATAACTTATAAAATATATACCGATATTAGACAAGCATTCAATTGTAAGTTCATTTACTGGTGCCAATAAAACTTAACAGTTATATAAAGGTTTTGAAATACGTAGAATCCAATCTGAAACCCATAGACAAATAAAAAATAGTGAACAGGATTTGTATTTTTAGGAACATTGCGCACCACAAGAACATAAATTAGTACATGACAGGTTTTTTCATGCACATAATCCAATACAGTTAGATGTACAAATACATTCCACCAATCCCCAACTTGCTCCTGAAGTGTGGTTCATACTGGTATCCAACAACCTTCATCTTTTGTCCGTCCCCCGTCAGGTGGTGACGGAAGAGGTAGACTAGCAAGTAACACCTTTCCCCAAACATGTCCTCTTTGATAAGTAGTTCTGTTCACATGCTGGATTAACACGTTTCTTGTTTGTGGAATGTTAGACAAGACAGTTGATGGTTCTCAAAAGCTGAATGCTAGACTAGACAGTTGATAGTTCTCAAAAGCCGAATGTTAGACTAGACAGTTGATAGTTCTCAAAGCTGAATGTTAGACTAGACAGTTGATGGTTCTCAAAAGCTTAATGCTAGACTAGACAGTTGATAGTTCTCAAAGCTGAATGTTAGACTAGACAGTTGATGGTTCTCAAACGCTGAATGTTAGACTAGACAGTTGACGGTTGTCAAAAGCTGAATGTTGGACTACACAGTTGATAATTTTCAAAAGCTGAATGCTAGACTAGACAGTTAATGGTTCTCAAAAGCTGAATGTTGGACTAAAAAAGACAGTTGATGTTTTCAAAAGCTGAATGTTAGATTGGACAGTTGATAGTTCCCAAAAGCTGAATGTTGGACTAAAAAAGACAGTTGATGCTTTCAAAAGCTGAATGTTAGATTAGACAGTTGATAGTTCTCAAAAGCTGAATGTTAGAAAAACAGTTGATGGTTCTCAAAAGCTGAATGTTAGACTAGACAGTTGATGGTTCTCAAAAGCTAAATGTTAGACTAGACAGTTGATGGTTCTGAAAAGCTGAATGTTAGACTAGACAGTTGATGGTTTTGAAAAGCTGAATGTTAGACTAGACAGTTGATGGTTCTTAAAAGCTGAATGTTAGACTAGACAGTTGATGGTTCTGAAAAGCTGAATGTTAGACAAGGCAGTTGATGGTTCTGAAAAGATGAATGTTAGATTAAACAGTTGATAATTCTCAAAAGCTGAATGTTAGACTAGACAGTTGATGGTTCTCAAAAGCCGAATGCTAGACTAGACAGTTGATAGTTCTCAAAGTTGAATGTTAGACTAGACAATTGATGGTTCTCAAAAGCTGAATGTTAGACTAGACAGTTGACGGTTCTCAAAAGCTGAATGTTAGACTACACAGTTGATAATTTTCAAAAGCTGAATGCTAGAGTAGACAGTTAATGGTTCTCAAAAGCTGAATGTTGGACTAAAAAAGACAGTTGATGCTTTTCAAAAGCTGAATGTTAGATTAGACAGTTGATAGTTCTCAAAAGCTGAATGTTAGACAAAACAGTTGATGGTTTTCAAAAGCTGAATGTTAGACTAGACAGTTGGTGGTTCTCAAAAGCTGAATGTTAGACTAGACAGTTGATAGTTCTTAAAAGCTGAATGTTAGATTAGACAGTTGATAGTTCTCAAAAGCTGAATGTTAGACAAAACAGTTGATGGTTTTCAAAAGCTGAATGTTAGATTAGACAGTTGATGGTTCTGAAAAGCTGAATGTTAGACTAGACAGTTGATGGTTATGAAAAGCAGAATGTTAGACTAGACAGTTGATGGTTCTGAAAAACTGAATGTTAGACTAGACAGTTGATAATTCTCAAAAGCTGAATGTTAGACTAGACAGTTGATAGTTCTCAAAGCTGAATGTTAGACTAGACAGTTGATGGTTCTCAAAAGCTGAATGCTAGACTAGACAGTTGATAGTTCGTAAAAGCTGAATGTTAGACTAGACAGTTTACGGTTCTCAAAAGCTGAATGTTAGACTACACAGTTGATAATTTTCAAAAGCTGAATGCTAGACTAGACAGTTAATGGTTCTCAAAAGCTGAATGTTGGACTAAAAAAGACAGTTGATGCTTTTCAAAAGCTGAATGTTAGATTGGACAGTTGATAGTTCTCAAAAGCTGAATGTTAGACAAAAGAGTTGATGGTTCTCAAAAGCTGAATGTTAGACTAGACAGTTGATGGTTCTCAAAAGCTAAATGTTAGACTAGACAGTTGATGGTTCTGAAAAGCTCAATGTTAGACTAGACAGTTGATGGTTCTGAAAAGCTCAATGTTAGACTAGACAGTTGATGGTTCTTAAAAGCTGAATGTTAGACTAGACAGTTGAAGGTTCTGAAAAGCTTAATGTTAGACAAGACAGTTGATGGTTCTGAAAAGATGAATGTTAGATTAAACAGTTGATAATTCTCAAAAGCTGAATGTTAGACAAGACAGTTGATAGTTCTCAAAAGCTGAATGCTAGACTAGACAGTTGATGGTTCTCAAAAGCTGAATGCTAGACTAGACAGTTGATAGTTCTCAAAGCTGAATGTTAGACTAGACAGTTGATGGTTCTCAAACGCTGAATGTTAGACTAGACAGTTGACGGTTCTCAAAAGCTGAATGTTAGACTAGACAGTTGATAATTTTCAAAAGCTGAATGCTAGATTAGACAGTTAATGGTTCTCAAAAGCTGAATGTTGGACTAAAAAAGACAGTTGATGCTTTTCAAAAGCTGAATGTTAGATTAGACAGTTGATAGTTCTCAAAAGCTGAATGTTAGACAAAACAGTTGATGGTTCTCAAAAGCGGAATGTTAGACTAGACAGTTGATGGTTCTGAAAAGCTGAATGTTAGACTAGACAGTTGATGGTTCTGAAAAGCTTGATTAACACGTTTCTTGTTTGTGGAATGTTAGACAAGACAGTTGATGGTTCTCAAAAGCTGAATGCTAAACTAGACAGTTGATGGTTCTGAAAAGCTGAATGTTAGACTAGACAGTTGATGGTTCTTAAAAGCTGAATGTTAGACTAAACAGTTGATGGTTCTGAAAAGCTGAATGTTAGACAAGGCAGTTGATGGTTCTGAAAAGATGAATGTTAGATTAAACAGTTGATAATTCTCAAAAGCTGAATGTTGGATTAGACAGTTGATGGTTCTCAAAAGCTGAATGCTACACTAGACAGTTGATGGTTCTCAAAAGCCGAATGCTAGACTAGACAGTTGATAGTTCTCAAAGTTGAATGTTAGACTAGACAATTGATGGTTCTCAAAAGCTGAATGTTAGACTAGACAGTTGACGGTTCTCAAAAGCTGAATGTTAGACTAGACAGTTAATGGTTCTCAAAAGCTGAATGTTGGACTAAAAAAGACAGTTGATGCTTTTCAAAAGCTGAATGTTAGATTAGACAGTTGATAGTTCTCAAAAGCTGAATGTTAGACAAAACAGTTGATGGTTTTCAAAAGCTGAATGTTAGACTAGACAGTTGGTGGTTCTCAAAAGCTGAATGTTAGACTAGACAGTTGATAGTTCTTAAAAGCTGAATGTTAGATTAGACAGTTGATAGTTCTCAAAAGCTGAATGTTAGACAAAACAGTTGATGGTTTTCAAAAGCTGAATGTTAGATTAGACAGTTGATGGTTCTGAAAAGCTGAATGTTAGACTAGACAGTTGATGGTTATGAAAAGCAGAATGTTAGACTAAACAGTTCATGGTTCTGAAAAACTGAATGTTAGACTAGACAGTTGATAATTCTCAAAAGCTGAATGTTAGACTAGACAGTTGATAGTTCTCAAAGCTGAATGTTAGACTAGACAGTTGATGGTTCTCAAAAGCTGAATGCTAGACTAGACAGTTGATAGTTCGTAAAAGCTGAATGTTAGACTAGACTGTTTACGGTTCTCAAAAGCTGAATGTTAGACTACACAGTTGATAATTTTCAAAAGCTGAATGCTAGACTAGACAGTTAATGGTTCTCAAAAGCTGAATGTTGGACTAAAAAAGACAGTTGATGCTTTTCAAAAGCTGAATGTTAGATTGGACAGTTGATAGTTCTCAAAAGCTGAATGTTAGACAAAAGAGTTGATGGTTCTCAAAAGCTGAATGTTAGACTAGACAGTTGATGGTTCTCAAAAGCTAAATGTTAGACTAGACAGTTGAAGGTTCTGAAAAGCTAAATGTTAGACAAGACAGTTGATGGTTCTGAAAAGATGAATGTTAGATTAAACAGTTGATAATTCTCAAAAGCTGAATGTTAGACAAGACAGTTGATAGTTCTCAAAAGCTGAATGCTAGACTAGACAGTTGATGGTTCTCAAAAGCTGAATGCTAGACTAGACAGTTGATAGTTCTCAAAGCTGAATGTTAGACTAGACAGTTGATGGTTCTCAAACGCTGAATGTTAGACTAGACAGTTGACGGTTCTCAAAAGCTGAATGTTAGACTAGACAGTTGATAATTTTCAAAAGCTGAATGCTAGATTAGACAGTTAATGGTTCTCAAAAGCTGAATGTTGGACTAAAAAAGACAGTTGATGCTTTTCAAAAGCTGAATGTTAGATTAGACAGTTGATAGTTCTCAAAAGCTGAATGTTAGACAAAACAGTTGATGGTTCTCAAAAGCGGAATGTTAGACTAGACAGTTGATGGTTCTGAAAAGCTGAATGTTAGACTAGACAGTTGATGGTTCTGAAAAGCTTGATTAACACGTTTCTTGTTTGTGGAATGTTAGACAAGACAGTTGATGGTTCTCAAAAGCTGAATGCTAAACTAGACAGTTGATGATTCTCAAAAGCTGAATGTTAGACAAGACAGTTGATAGTTCTCAAAAGCTGAATGCTAAACTAGACAGTTGATGATTCTCAAAAGTTGAATGTTAGACTAGACAGTTGATAGTTCTCAAAGCTGAATGTTAGACTAGACAGTTGATGGTTCTCAAAAGCTGAATGCTAGACTAGACAGTTGATAGTTCTTAAAAACTGAATGTTAGATTAGACAGTTGATGGTTCTGAAAAGCTCAATGTTAGACTAGACAGTTGATGGTTATGAAAAGCAGAATGTTAGACTAGACAGTTGATGGTTCTGAAAAACTGAATGTTAGACTAGACAGTTGATGGTTCTGAAAAGCTGAATGTTAGACAAGACAGTTGATGGTTCTGAAAAGCTGAATGTTAGACTAGACAGTTGATAATTTTCAAAAGCTGAATGCTAGATTAGACAGTTAATGGTTCTCAAAAGCTGAATGTTGGACTAAAAAAGACAGTTGATGTTTTCAAAAGCTGAATGTTAGATTGGACAGTTGATAGTTCCCAAAAGCTGAATGTTGGACTAAAAAAGACAGTTGATGCTTTTCAAAAGCTGAATGTTAGATTAGACAGTTGATAGTTCTCAAAAGCTGAATGTTAGACTAGACAGTTGATGGTTCTGAAAAGCTGAATGTTAGACTAGACAGTTGATGGTTCTGAAAAGCTGAATGTTAGACTAGACAGTTGATGGTTCTTAAAAGCTGAATGTTAGACTAAACAGTTGATGGTTCTGAAAAGCTGAATGTTAGACAAGGCAGTTGATGGTTCTGAAAAGATGAATGTTAGATTAAACAGTTGATAATTCTCAAAAGCTGAATGTTGGATTAGACAGTTGATGGTTCTCAAAAGCTGAATGCTACACTAGACAGTTGATGGTTCTCAAAAGCCGAATGCTAGACTAGACAGTTGATAGTTCTCAAAGTTGAATGTTAGACTAGACAATTGATGGTTCTCAAAAGCTGAATGTTAGACTAGACAGTTGACGGTTCTCAAAAGCTGAATGTTAGACTACACAGTTGATAATTTTCAAAAGCTGAATGCTAGATTAGACAGTTAATGGTTCTCAAAAGCTGAATGTTGGACTAAAAAAGACAGTTGATGCTTTTCAAAAGCTGAATGTTAGATTAGACAGTTGATAGTTCTCAAAAGCTGAATGTTAGACAAAACAGTTGATGGTTTTCAAAAGCTGAATGTTAGACTAGACAGTTGGTGGTTCTCAAAAGCTGAATGTTAGACTAGACAGTTGATAGTTCTTAAAAGCTGAATGTTAGATTAGACAGTTGATAGTTCTCAAAAGCTGAATGTTAGACAAAACAGTTGATGGTTTTCAAAAGCTGACTGTTAGATTAGACAGTTGATGGTTCTGAAAAGCTGAATGTTAGACTAGACAGTTGATGGTTATGAAAAGCAGAATGTTAGACTAGACAGTTGATGGTTCTGAAAAACTGAATGTTAGACTAGACAGTTGATAATTCTCAAAAGCTGAATGTTAGACTAGACAGTTGATGGTTCTCAAATGCTGAATGATAGACTAGACAGTTGATAGTTCTCAAAGCTGAATGTTAGACTAGACAGTTGATGGTTCTCAAAAGCTGAATGCTAGACAAAACAGTTGATAGTTCGTAAAAGCTGAATGTTAGACTAGACAGTTGACGGTTCTCAAAAGCTGAATGTTAGACTACACAGTTGATAATTTTCAAAAGCTGAATGCTAGACTAGACAGTTAATGGTTCTCAAAAGCTGAATGTTGGATTAAAAAAGACAGTTGATGCTTTTCAAAAGCTGAATGTTAGATTGGACAGTTGATAGTTCTCAAAAGCTGAATGTTAGACAAAAGAGTTGATGGTTCTCAAAAGCTAAATGTTAGACTAGACAGTTGATGGTTCTGAAAAGCTCAATGTTAGACTAGACAGTTGATGGTTCTGAAAAGCTCAATGTTAGACTAGACAGTTGATGGTTCTTAAAAGCTGAATGTTAGACTAGACAGTTGAAGGTTCTGAAAAGCTTAATGTTAGAGAAGACAGTTGATGGTTCTGAAAAGATGAATGTTAGATTAAACAGTTGATAATTCTCAAAAGCTGAATGTTAGACAAGACAGTTGATAGTTCTCAAAAGCTGAATGCTAGACTAGACAGTTGATGGTTCTCAAAAGCTGAATGCTAGACTAGACAGTTGATAGTTCTCAAAGCTGAATGTTAGACTAGACAGTTGATGGTTCTCAAACGCTGAATGTTAGACTAGACAGTTGACGGTTCTCAAAAGCTGAATGTTAGACTAGATAGTTGATAATTTTCAAAAGCTGAATGCTAGATTAGACAGTTGATGGTTCTGAAAAGCTGAATGTTAGACTAGACAGTTGATAGTTCTCAAAAGCTGAATGTTAGACAAAACAGTTGATGGTTCTCTAAAGCTGAATGTTAGACTAGACAGTTGATGGTTCTCAAAAGCTGAACGTTAGACTAGACAGTTGATGGTTCTCACAAAGCTGAATGTTAGACTAGACAGTCGATGGTTCTGAAAAGCTGAATGTTGGACAAGACAGTTGATGGTTTTCAAAAAGCTGAATATTAGACTAGACAGTTGGTGTTTCTCAAAAGCTGAATGTTAGATTAGACAGTTGATGGTTCTGAAAAGCTGAATGTTAGACTAGACAGTTGATGGTTATGAAAAGCAGAATGTTAGACTAGACAGTTGATGGTTCTGAAAAACTGAATGTTAGACTAGACAGTTGATGGTTCTGAAAAGCTGAATGATAGACAAGACAGTTGATGGTTCTGAAAAGCTGAATGTTAGACTAGACAGTTGATAATTCTCAAAAGCTGAATGTTAGACTAGACAGTTGATAATTCTCAAAAGCTGAATGTTAGACTAGACAGTTGATGGTTCTCAAATGCTGAATGATAGACTAGACAGTTGATAGTTCTCAAAGCTGAATGTTAGACTAGACAGTTGATGGTTCTCAAAAGCTAAATGTTAGACTAGACAGTTGATGGTTCTCTAAAGCTGAATGTTAGACTAGACAGTTGATGGTTCTCAAAAGCTAAATGTTAGACTAGACAGTTGATGGTTCTGAAAAGCTGAATGTTAGACCAGACAGTTGATGGTTCTGAAAAGCTGAATGTTAGATTAGACAGTTGATGGTTCTGAAAAGCTGGATTAACACGTTTCTTGTTTGTGGAATGTTAGACAAGACAGTTGATGGTTCTCAAAAGCTGAATGCTAGACTAGACAGTTGATAGTTCTCAAAAGCTGAATGCTAAACTAGACAGTTGATGATTCTCAAAAGTTGAATGTTAGACCAGACAGTTGATGGTTCTCAAAAGCTGAATGCTGGACTAGACAGTTGATAGTTTTTAAAAACTGAATGTTAGATTAGAGAGTTGATGGTTCTCAAACCCGGAATGTTAGACTAGACAGTTGACGGTTCTCAAAAGCTGAATGTTAGACTAGACAGTTGATAATTTTCAAAAGCTGAAAGTTAGACTAGACAGTTGATGGTTCTCAAAAACTTAATGTTAGACTAGAGAGTTGATAATTTTCAAAAGTTGAATTTTAGATTAGGCAGTTGATAGTTCTCAAAAGCTGAATGTTAGACAAATCAGTTGATGGTTCTCAAAAGCTGAATGTTAGACTAGACAGTTGATAGTTCTCAAAAGGTGAATGTTAGACTAGAAAGTTGACGGTTCTCAAAAGCTGAATGTTAGAATACACAGTTGATAATTTTCAAAAGCTGAATGCTAGACTAGACAGTTAATGGTTCTCAAAAGCTGAATGTTGGACTAAAAAAGACAGTTGATGCTTTTCAAAAGCTGAATGTTAGATTAGACAGTTGATAGTTCTCAAAAGCTGAATGTTAGACAAAGCAGTTGATGGTTCTCAAAAGCTGAATGTTAGACTAGACAGTTGATGGTTCTCAAAAGCTAAATGTTAGACTAGACAGTTAATGGTTCTGAAAAGCTGAATGTTAGACCAGACAATTGATGGTTCTGAAAAGCTGAATGTTAGATTAGACAGTTGATGGTTCTGAAAAGCTGAATGTTAGACTAGACAGTTGATGGTTCTGAAAAGCTGAATGTTAGACAAGACAGTTGATGGTTCTGAAAAGATGAATGTTAGATTAAACAGTTGATAATTCTCCAAAGCTGAATGTTAGACAAGACAGTTGATGGTTCTCAAAAGCTGAATGCTAAACTAGACAGTTGATGATTCTCAAAAGTTGAATGTTAGACCAGACAGTTGATGGTTCTCAAAAGCTGAATGCTAGACTAGACAGTTGATAGTTTTTAAAAACTGAATGTCAGATTACAGAGTTGATGGTTCTCAAACCCTGAATGTTAGACTAAACAGTTGACGGTTCTCAAAAGCTGAATGTTAGACTAGACAGTTGATAATTTTCAAAAGCTGAATGTTAGACTAGACAGTTGATGGTTCTCACAAACTTAATGTTAGACTAGAGAGTTGATAATTTTCAAAAGTTGAATTTTAGATTAGGCAGTTGATAGTTCTCAAAAGCTGAATGTTAGACAAAACAGTTGATGGTTCTAAAAAGCTAAATGTTAGACTAGACAGTTGATAGTTCTCAAAAGGTGAACGTTAGACTAGACAGTTGATGGTTCTCAAAAGATGAACGTTAGACTAGACAGTTGATGGTTCTCAAAAGCTGAATGTTAGACTAGACAGTTGATAGTTCTAAAAAGGTGAATGTTAGACTAGACAGTTGATGGTTCTGAAAAGCTGAATGTTAGACTAGACAGTTGATGGTTCTGAAAAGCTGAATTAACACGTTTCTTGTTTGTGGAATGTTAGACAAGACAGTTGATGGTTCTCAAAAGCTGAATGTTAGACTAGACAGTTGATGGTTCTCAAAAGCTGAATGCTAGACTAGACAGTTGATAGTTCTTAAAAACTGAATGTTAGACTAGACAGTTGATGGTTCTCAAACGCTGAATGTTAGACTAGACAGTTGATGGTTCTCAAAAACTGAATGTTAGATTACACAGTTGATAATTTTCAAAAGCTGAATGCTAGACTAGACAGTTAATGGTTCTCAAAAGCTGAATGTTGGACTAAAAAAGACAGTTGATGCTTTTCAAAAGCTGAATGTTAGATTAGACAGTTTTTGGTCCCAAAAAGCTGAATGTTAGACAAAACAGTTGATGGTTCTCAAAAGCTGAATGTTAGACTAGACAGTTGATGGTTCTGAAAAGCTGAATGTTAGACTAGACAGTTGATGGTTTTGAAAAGCTGAATTAACACGTTTCTTGTTTGTGGAATGTTAGACAAGACAGTTGATGGTTCTCAAAAGCTGAATGCTAGACTAGACAGTTGATGGTTCTCAAAAGCTGAATGTTAGACTAGACAGTTGATAGTTCTTAAAAGCTGAATGTTAGACTAGACAGTTGACGGTTCTCAAAAGCTGAATGTTAGACTACACAATTGATAATTTTCAAAAGCTGAATGCTAAACTAGACAGTTAATGGTTCTCAAAAGCTGAATGTTGGACTAAAAAAGACAGTTGATGCTTTTCAAAAGCTGAATGTTAGATTAGGCAGTTGATAGTTCTCAAAAGCTTAATGTTAGACAAAACAGTTGATGGTTCTCAAAAGCTGAATGTTAGACTAGAGAGTTGATGGTTCTCAAAAGCTAAATGTTAGACTAGACAGTTGATGGTTCTGAAAAGCTGAATGTTAGACTAGACAGTTGATGGTTCTGAAAAGCTGAATTAACACGTTTCTTGTTTATGGAATGTTAGACAAGACAGTTGATGGTTCTCTAAAGCTGAATGCTAGACTAGACAGTTGATGGTTCTCAAAAGCTGAATGTTAGACTAGACAGTTGATAGTTCTCAAAGCTGAATGTTAGACTAGACAGTTGATGGTTCTCTAAAGCTGAATGCTAGACTAGACAGTTGATGGTTCTCAAAAGCTGAATGTTAGACTAGACAGTTGATAGTTCTCAAAGCTGAATGTTAGACTAGACAGTTGATGGTTCTCAAAAGCTGAATGCTAGACTAGACAGTTGATAGTTCTTAAAAGCTGAATGTTCGATTAGACAGTTGATGGTTCTCAAACGCTGAATGTTAGACTAGACAGTTGACGGTTCTCAAAAGCTGAATGTTAGACTAGACAGTTGATAATTTACAAAAGCTGAATGTTAGACTAGACAGTTGATGGTTCTCAAAAACTGAATGTCAGACTAGACAGTTGATAATTTTCAAAAGTTGAATGATAGATTAGACAGTTGATAGTTCTCAAAAGCTGAATGTTAGACAAAACAGTTGATGGTTCTCAAAAGCTGAATGTTAGACTAGACAGTTGATGGTTCTCAAAAGCTAAATGTTAGACTAGACAGTTGATAGTTCTCAAAAGGTGAACGTTAGACTAGACAGTTGATGGTTCTCAAAAGCTGAACGTTAGACTAGACAGTTGATGGTTCTCAAAAGCTGAATGTTAGACTAGACAGTCGATGGTTCTCAAAAGCTGAATGTTAGACAAGACAGTTGATAGTTCTAAAAAGGTGAATGATAGACTAGACAGTTGATGGTTCTGAAAAGCTGAATGTTAGACTAGACAGTTGATGGTTCTGAAAAGCTGAATTAACACGTTTCTTGTTTTTGGAATGTTAGACAAGACAGTTGGTGGTTCTCAAAAGCTGAATGCTAGACTAGACAGTTGATGGTTCTCAAAAGCTGAATGTTAGACTAGACAGTTGATAGTTCTCAAAGCTGAATGTTAGACTAGACAGTTGATGGTTCTCAAAAGCTTAATGCTAGACTAGATAGTTGATGGTTCTCAAACGCTGAATGTTAGACTAGACAGTTGAAGGTTCTCAAAAGCTGAATGTTGGACTACACAGTTGATAATTTTCAAAAGCTGAATGCTAGACTAGACAGTTACTGGTTCTCAAAAGCTGAATGTTGGACTAAAAAAGACAGTTGATGTTTTCAAAAGCTGAATGTTAGATTGGACATTTGATAGTTCTCAAAAGCTGAATATTAGACAAAACAGTTGATGGTTCTCAAAAGCTGAATGTTAGACTAGACAGTTGATGGTTCTCAAAAGCTAAATGTTAGACTAGACAGTTGATGATTCTGAAAAGCTGAATGTTAGACTAGACAGTTGATGGTTCTCAAAAGCTGAATGATAGACTAGACAGTTGATAGTTTTTAAAAACTGAATGTTAGATTAGAGAGTTGATGGTTCTCAAACCCTGAATGTTAGACTAGACAGTTGACGGTTCTCAAAAGCTGAATGTTAGACTAGACAGTTGATAATTTTCAAAAGCTGAATGTTAGACTAGACAGTTGATGGTTCTCAAAAACTTAATGTTAGACTAGAGAGTTGATAATTTTCAAAAGTTGAATTTTAGATTAGGCAGTTGATAGTTCTCAAAAGCTGAATGTTAGACAAAACAGTTGATGGTTCTAAAAAGCTAAATGTTAGACTAGACAGTTGATAGTTCTCAAAAGGTGAACGTTAGATTAGACAGTTGATGGTTCTCAAAAGCTGAATGCTAGACTAGACAGTTGATAGTTCTTAAAAGCTGAATGTTAGACTAGACAGTTGATGGTTCTCAAACGCTGAATGTTAGACTAGACAGTTGACGGTACTCAAAAGCTGAATGTTAGACTACACAATTGATAATTTTCAAAAGCTGAATGCTAAACTAGACAGTTAATGGTTCTCAAAAGCTGAATGTTGGACTAAAAAAGACAGTTGATGCTTTTCAAAAGCTGAATGTTAGATTAGACAGTAGATAGTTCTCAAAAGCTGAATGTTAGACAAGACAGTTGATGGTTCTCAAAAGCTGAATGTTAGACTAGACAGTTGATGGTTCTTAAAAGCTAAATGTTAGACTAGACAGTTGATGGTTCTGAAAAGCTGAATGTTAGACTAGACAGTTGATGGTTCTGAAAAGCTGAATGTTAGACTAGACAGTTGATGGTTCTTAAAAGCTGAATGTTAGACTAGACAGTTGATGGTTCTGAAAAGCTGAATGTTAGACAAGACAGTTGATGGTTCTGAAAAGATGAATGTTAGATCAAATAGTTGATGGTTCTCAAAAGCTGAATGTTAGACTAGGCAGTTGATGGTTCTGACAAGCTGAATGTTAGACTAGACAGTTGATGGTTCTCAAAAGCTGAATGTTAGACAAGAATTTTGATGGTTCTCAAAAGCTGAATGTTAGACAAGACAGTTGATAGTTCTCAAAAGCTGAATGTCCTGGTTCAGCGGCTTGAAGACATATATAGCAAACGTCTTCAAACTGTCATTCACGTTTCACATCTTTGGGAGACACTGGTGGTATATATTGCAGTCGATTGTTCTCAAAAGCTAAATGTTAGACTAGACAGTAGATAGTTCTCAAAAGCTGAATGCTAGACTAGACAGTTGATGGTTCTCAAAAGCTGAATGTTAGACTAGACAGTTGATAGTTCTCAAAGTTGAATGTTAGACAAGACAGTTGATGGTTTTCAAAAGCTGAATATTAGACTAGACAGTTGATGGTTCTTAAAAGCTGAATGTTAAACTAGACAGTTGATGGTTCTGAAAAGCTGAATGTTTGACAAGACAGTTGATGGTTCTGAAAAGATGAACGCTAGACTAGACAGTTGACAATTCTCAAAAGCTGAATGTTAGACTAGACAGTTGATAGCTCTCAAAAGCTGAATGCTAGACTAGAGAGTTGATGGTTTTCAAAAGCCGAATGCTAGACTAGACAGTTGATAGTTCTCAAAGCTGAATGTTAGACGAGACAGTTGATGGTTCTCAAAAGCTGAATGCTAGACTAGACAGTTGATAGTTCTTAAAAGCTGAATGTTAAACTAGACAGTTGATGATTCTCAAACGCTGAATGTTAGACTAGACAGTTGATGGTTCTGAAAAGCTGAATGTTTGAGAAGACAGTTGATGGTTCTGAAAAGATGAATGCTAGACTAGACAGTTGACAATTCTTAAAAGCTGAATGCTAGACTAGACAGTTGATAGCTCTCAAAAGCTGAATGCCAGACTAGACAGTTGATGGTTTTCAAAAGCCGAATGCTAGACTAGACAGTTGATAGTTCTCAAAGCTGAATGTTAGACTAGACAGTTGATGGTTCTCAAAAGCTGAATGCTAGACAAGACAGTTGATAGTTCTTAAAAGCTGAATCTTAGAATAGACAGTTGATGATTCTCAAACGCTGAATGTTAGACTAGACAGTTGATGGTTCTCAAAAGCTGAATGTTAGACTAGACAGTTGATGGTTCTCAAAAGCTGAATGTTAGACAAGACAGTTGATAGTTCTCAAAAGCTGAATGTTAGACTAGACAGTTGATGGTTCTCAAAAGCTGAATGTTAGACAAGACAGTTGATGGTTCTCAAAAGCTAAATGTTAGACTAGACAGTTTGTAGTTCTCAAAAGGTGACCGTTAGACTAGACAGTTGATGGTTCTCAAAAGCTGAATGTTAGACTAGACAGTTCATGGTTTTCAAAAGCTGAATGTTAGACTAGACAGTTGATGGTTCTCAAAAGCTGAATGTTAGACAAGACAGTTGATGGTTCTCAAAAGCTGAATGTTAGACTAGACAGTTAATGGTTCTCAAAAGCTGAATGTTAGATTAAACAGTTGATGGTTCTCAAAAGCTGAATATTAGACTAGGCAGTTGATGGTTCTTAAAAGCTGAATGTTAGACAAGACAGTTGATGGTTCTGAAAAGATGAATGTTAGATTAAACAGTTGATGGTTCTCAAAAGCTGAATATTAGACTAGGCAGTTGATGGTTCTGACAAGCTGAATGTTAGACTAGACAGTTGATGGTTCTCAAAAGCTGAATGATAGACAAAAATGTTGATGGTTCTCAAAAGCTGAATGTTAGACAAGACAGTTGATAGTTCTCAAAAGCTGAATGTCCTGGTTCAGCGGCTTGAAGACATATATAGCAAACATCTTCAAACTGTCATTCACGTTTCACATCTTTGGGAGACACTGGTGGTATATATTGCAGTCGATTGTTCTCAAAAGCTACATGTTTGACTAGACAGTAGATAGTTCTCAAAAGCTGAATGCTAGACTAGACAGTTGATGGTTCTCAAAAGCTGAATGTTAGACTAGACAGTTGATAGTTCTCAAAGTTGAATGTTAGACAAGACAGTAGATGGTTCTCAAAAGCTGAATATTAGACTAGACAGTCGATGGTTCTCAAAAGCTGAATGTTAGACTAGACAGTTAATGGTTCCCAAAAGCTGAATGCTAGACTAGACGGTTGATGGTTCTCAAAAGCTGAATGTTAGACTAGACAATTGATGGTTGTCAAACGCGCTGAATGTTAGACTAGACAGTTAATGGTTCTCGAAAGCTGAATGTTAGACTAGGCAGTTGATGGTTCTCAAACGCTGAATGTTAGACTAGACAGTTGATGGTTCTCAAAAGCTGAATGTTAGACTAGACAGTTGATGGTTTTCATACGCAAACCATCTTTTTCAAGCTACATGTACATTAACACCGGAAACACCTTATATACTGCTATACATTAGAACCACATAACTCTCCAATTTACATATTTGAATAATAGTAGGAGAGTTACACATGTTCAGAGGCGGATTTAGAGGGGGGCATGCGGGGCGTGCGCCCCCCCTAAAATTCGCAAAGCATATGTTATACAACGTTAATTAAGCAGTTCAACAAACAACTTTTTCATGAATGGTTAACTCGTGACCTGTAAGTCAAAATGAATAGTAATGATATTAGGAGTAAATTTGGGATATCATTTTAAAAAGCTCTACCCATTGATAAATGATCAGTATACTCTCCGTCCGGTTGAAGCTTTTCGTTTCGCCGTTGGTTCATTCATTGAAAACGTATGATTCGTTCTTGTTTATAGACAAACAAAGGTGAATATGTTAACATTAATGCTGCATGAAACGATTCCGATCATCTAATTTAGGTACGTTAGTTTATCAGAAATCAATAACAAGTTCATGTATTGACAATTTCCGCCTTTGTTTGTCTATAAACAAGAACGGTCGAATCATGCGTTCTCAATGAATGAATCAAACGACGAAAAGAAAAGCTCCATCCGGACGGGCAGTATTAACTAAAACCACCCGAAAGGACAAGCACCGAGAGTACAGACCAATTAGTGAAATGAGGAATGCGTTAAAACTAAACCAATAGTTATGTGAAGGGTTAAAATATCGATCAGTCATGAGTTGAACAATTCGCATCACGGTTGTTAAAGAAAAGTTTTACTTTAGTTTCTTATAATCTGACAAAAACATACTGTTAACAATTATCCGACAAAATTAAAACTCAAAGTAAATTTTTTTTTTGGTCTGATAAA